>NQII01001212.1:26043-54055 GCA_002778355.1 Clitarchus hookeri
GAGGGAGGGGTGGCGACTGCATTCGCATCACGGCGTAGAGTTTGAGGGATAACTTCTGACAGCTATGCAAATGTCGCCCCCTTCAAACGTCACCCGCCCCCTACCGAGCCCAGCTAGCGCGAGTCGTAAAACAAGGCGTACGCGTGAGAACAATGCCCCTAGAGCATTGTGTTGGCAGCGGAACAAAGGACGGCTTCTCGCGCATAACTGTTGGCGCAGTTTCCGGTCAGGGGATCGCTCTACGCCGGGCCGAAAACCCGCCGTCGCCCCCCTTCCTATCCCCACCCCCGGGGGATTTCTTCCCACAACGATGCGGCGCCATGGCACTTCCTGTTGTCTTGGCTGTCGGCGCCTCATTGACTCGCGTGCACACCCGATAAGAGATCGACTCTTGTCTCCGGAGGTTATTGTCAAGACTTCTGATCCACCACGCCCCTGCGAGGTGCCTTTCCCGCGTCTGGGTCCTCGGGTGAGCTACAGTCCAAGAAGCGTCGGGAGAGTCCATTGCCGCTGCACGAAGGGGTGGGGGTGTTCAGTTCAGTAGTGACAGCGGCCGAGTACATATAGGCGAGAGCTGCTCCGCGCGTGCATATTACCTATCGAGAAAACATAAGTCGCTCAGCGCTGCATTTAACAGCGCGGTAGTAGAGAGAGATGTCATCGGTATGGCGCGTGTAGCGCCAGCAGTGTCACGTGATTATGCTTCATTTCATATAAGTTGGCCAGATTCTGACAGTATGTGAGTGGCAATTTAACGTATTCCAAACAAACAACGTGCCATTTACAAAACCTGTATCAGCTGATGCATGAACGAACGAAAATTAATATTACGTTGGCTATTCTGAGTGCACTGCCGGCGCATATCAGACAAGCAGGAAATACGCNTGCACAGCCGGCGCATATCAGACAAGCAGGAAATACGCTGAAAAGAATGAGTTCCTAGATTAATTAATACATTTTATTTTATGTGGTCATAAAACAACGGTTTTTAGTGTTAGAAACTAAACTTCGTGCTAAAGTAGAACTGTATAGGCGTTCAAAATTAAAGGTACATTAAAACGATCTCTATCCTAACGAAACGCAATTTCAAAATCTTTTTTCGCGTCTTATCCCATCTCCTCCAACCTGGTTTTCCTTACGTGTTTGATATTAATTCCAAAAGCATACAGAAATATTGCATAATATTGTTGAATTATTTTTTCTAATAATTTGAAGAAATATGTTTCAAATTCGTATCGTTCCGAGCCAGTAATAGAATAACAGTCAACTTTACAAAACGCTACCTCTTGAGAATAAAATTCGGCTCAGACCACGCGCTGAAATGTTGTGCGCGCCATTTGTGGAATTATTTTCGAAGCATTACAAGCCAGAAGAGAATAGCGTTCGTTTGCTTTTTATAATACATTTACGAACAGATACCAATAGTTTTATTTTTCGCGAGCTCTGCATAATTTTTAAAGTAACATATATTTCGTGTGCAGCGTTTACGAACGACCCTACACACGCCCACCAAACTCCGTTTTGAGGCCTCTCTCGCCACCTAAGTAGTTCACCAATTGCCGCACGAAGCAGCACCTCCTGAACGCGCTGACTCGTCGCATCAAAGCCTTCACTTGACGCACCATCTGATGGAGAATGGATACATAAACGAAAAGTAAACATTGGCGCGGCGATCGTCAACTGTCAAGAATGTGGCCTTCATATATGAGATGGACTTTTTTTTATACCCTCCCTCCAGCGGCGAGCGCTAGGGAGGGTTCTGCCCTACATTCCCTCTCTCAGAGCTGCGCGAAGATACTTTCTCATTTTAACTCTACTACAATTTCAACTTTTCTGAAGCCCTGCTAAAGTTCTACTTCCAGGATGTTCCTGTGGCCCCACGTAAACAAAGCTGAACCAAGTCTAGAAAATTACACTTAAAGGACAGCGCACCGCATTCGTGCGCATTCACTTTAATAATGTGTTGCATGAGAACTATTTCTTACTAGGTATTAGCAACACACATAATTTGCCTCGGTTTTATTCATGTTAATTACAAATTAAATATTACAATTTATAAATAAAATATAAGTAAAAGTTCTATTTATCCGAAAATACGTTACTTTTATGTTAACGTAAATATAAAACGGCTGTGATACTTAACATCTTGAGGAAGCAACCCAGCACGTAATGCATGGGGTGATTTTTCAAAGGTTTGATTCAAAAAGTGTGAAGGAACCGCGAACAGACTATAAAACCAATGTGCCACGATATATAAATGATGTTCACGGTAAACCGAGCTCTTTGGAAAACTCTCTGCTTAACATCTACTTACATGCACATTGTGTATTCTTCCATTATAAGTTAAATTAACATTTTCAAGGGCCTGGTCACTTTATTCATACGTCGGTCAAGTGGAACTGTGGAATTATTCGAAAAAAATGACACAAAACTGTTAGTTCTTGCACTTAAATGCATTTAAAAAAATCAGATAGAAAATTAAATAACTTCACTATTCGCATATGTATACCCAACGCTTTTAATCAAATGTTAGAACATGGAACTACTTTCCCTCCGTTGTTACCAAATTTACTAGACGCGTGCCGGCCAATGTGCCCGTTAAAATGTATGTAGGTAACGACAGTGACATTTTTCAAAGGTTTGTTTTAAAAGTGTTCTGTTAACAGTGGATAGTCTATAGACTATAGTATTCCTCACGAACGAGCGCACTTTTTTTTACTGTTCTGAGGGCAGTCCTGTTTACTTAACAGCTGTTCCCGCGAATACAACGATGCTTCCCGTCGACACGGATGGTGTTTACATAAACACACTCNTTGTGTATTCTTCCATTATAAGTTAAATTAACATTTTCAAGGGCCTGGTCACTTTATTCATACGTCGGTCAAGTGAAACTGTGGAATTATTGGGGGAAAAAAAAAAAAAAAAGACACAAAACTGTTAGTTCTTGCACTTAAATGCATTTAAAAAAATCAGATGGAAAAATAGATAACTTCACTATTCGCATATGTATACCTAACGCTTTTAATCAAATGTTAGAACATGGAACTTCTTTCCCTCCGTTGTTACCAAATTTACTAGACGCGTGCCGNTCTTTCCCTCCGTTGTTACCAAATTTACTAGACGCGTGCCGGCCAATGTGCCCGTTAAAATGTATGTAGGTAACGACAGTGACATTTTTCAAAGGTTTGTTTTAAAAGTGTTCTGTTAACAGTGGATAGTCTATAGACTATAGTATTCCTCACGAACGAGCGCACTTTTTTTTTACTGTTCTGAGGGCAGTCATGTTTACTTAACAGCTGTTCCCGCGAATACAACGATGCTTCCCGTCGACACGGATGGTGTTTACATAAACACACTCNTGTTTACTTAACAGCTGTTCCCGCGAATACAACGATGCTTCCCGTCGACACGGATGGTGTTTACATAAACACACTCGGCTGACTCTCAGCCTGACGAGTATGTCAACAGAAAATATATTTTGCCGTGGACATAACTGTGTACAAGACTATTTTCAGAGCTGTCAAAAAAAGTGCGCCCGGTCGTGAGGCCGACTTTGCTTGCAGTGTTCCGTGCAAACTCCGGCGGAAGCTTGCTGTCCGACCCTGCAAGCAAGCAGGTGAAGGCCGTTCGCGGTGAAGTAAGCACTTTCCAAATAAACCTTCGAAAAAAATAACTGCTGATGTGTAGAATATTATTATAATCTGTCCACGGTTACTTCACACTTTTCTGAAGCCCTGGGAAAGATCTACTTCCAAAATATTCCTCCGCCTCGTGCAAACTAAGTCTTGAAAATTACACCTAAGGACAACGCACCGAATTCGTGCGCACTCAGTTGTAATATTTCGCATGAGGACTATTTCTTACTAGGCGCTACAAACACAGATGTTTTCTTACTGTTTTCATTCATATTATAAATTATATATTACAATTTATAAATTAAATATAGGTAAAACTTTTAATTTAATGAATAATAAGATACTTTTATGTTAACAGAGGTATAAAAATTTTGTGATACATAGCATATTTAGAAAATAACTCAGCACGTCATACATGGGGTGATTTTTCAAAGGTTGGAATAAAAAAAGTGTGAATAAACGCGAATAGACTATACACTGAGTGTGCACGAATGCGGTGAGTTGTCCGTCGGTGTAATTTTCTAGACTCGGTCAAGCTTTGTTTGCATGAGGCGGAGGAATAGCCTGGAAGAAGAACTTCAGCAAGGCTTCAGGAAAATTGGAAGTAACCACGAATGGACTATACGCACGTAACGCTTACATTTTGCTGACGCGTGCGTCGTTGTCGCTGAAACCAGCTCGGATACCCCTGTCTGGGCGGCGTGACCTGCGAACGTGTGAATCCACCTTTATTGTNCGTTGTCGCTGAAACCAGCTCGGATACCCCTGTCTGGGCGGCGTGACCTGCGAACGTGTGAATCCACCTTTATTGCGGTGTGTTCCGAACGATGAGTATTCTCTCGACACGTTGGAGTGGGGGGGGAGGGGCGCTGTGACGTAGTCAGATTACTCGCCTCCCACCAAGACCAGGTTCTGGCTCGATTCCGCGGCGTGGCCACTCGGATTTCCGCTTGCGGGAAACATGGCGGGATTATCGGTCGGTGGGTTTTCTCGGGGCACTCTTGTTTCCCCCACCTTTGCATTCTGCCGCTGCTCCATCTTCGCCTTGTNCGTTGTCGCTGAAACCAGCTCGGATACCCCTGTCTGGGCGGCGTGACCTGCGAACGTGTGAATCCACCTTTATTGTGGTGTGTTCCGAACGATGAGTATTCTCTCGACACGTTGGAGTGGTGGGGAGGGGCGCTGTGACGTAGTCAGATTACTCGCCTCCCACCAAGACCAGGTTCTGGCTCGATTCCGCGGCGTGGCCACTCGGATTTCCGCTTGCGGGAAACATGGCGGGATTGTCGGTCGGTGGGTTTTCTCGGGGCACTCTTGTTTCCCCCACCTTTGCATTCTGCCGCTGCTCCATCTTCGCCTTGTNCGGTGGGTTTTCTCGGGGCACTCTTGTTTCCCCCACCTTTGCATTCTGCCGCTGCTCCATCTTCGCCTTGTTTCATCCTCGCCGGCGCTACGGACTTTATCAGGTTTGCCATGATGGACATACTAGACAACCCGACAGACGTTATCCGACCCCAGTAAAATTATCAAGGAAAAATGCAAAAAAAAAAAAAAAATTAAATACTGTTAGTAATGTGCAAAAGTCAGTACTATACATAAGTCAAAAATTTTCTACGGACATAAAACTATAAAATATTTGTTACAACTATAGTCATAATTCAGTGTAATTTAAATTTCCTATCTAATGGGCTTGAAAAAACCCACACTAACACACGTTGGAAGAAAAGATACTGCGCATCTCGGCAAGAGCTAAATCCACTAACGCTCTTGTTGGCGAATGCCACCTGTCGGCGTAAATTGTAACTATCTGTGGCCATTGGATTAGAGCGTAAGAGCAGACATATCTGTAATCGCGGAAATGATAAATTGCTGACGCAGTTTATATATACATTCAGTTCATTTTCGAAGAAATTCGAAGTACAGGATACGTGACGTCACGTCCTGTGACCATACGAGATTATTATTTCAGCCCCGGGATATATTAAATCCTATACAATAAGNATACGTGACGTCACGTCCTGTGACCATACGAGATTATTATTTCAGCCCCGGGATATATTAAATCCTATACAATAAGGGACAATCAGCAACCCTATCAAGCTCTCAAGACCCAACCCTCGACCCTCGATACGTTGCTTGAATTCTATGTCGAGTCGTGGAGTGGTCTTCACGACTTTGTCATCTCAAGAGCGTGGCGCCATCGAGGTATTTGTACAGCGTACTGTATTTGTTGCCTTTCTGGGTTAGTCATTTTCCAGATGACTCACGCCCAGTGTTATTAAATGAGGGGGTTGCCTCAGACGAGTGCGCATCTTTCTGCGCAGGCAGCATGGTGACGTCAAGGAAAGTCGTGCTGCGTGATCCTTGCCTTCTCGGCCGACACGTGGGCGAGTCTTTTCGAGCACTTTTTAACCGTTTGTTTTTCCCTGTGCGAAACAAAAAGCAGCACCGAGTTTCCTTTGTTTGAATTTTTAATATGGACTGAATATGTTTCGTGTTTGTTAACCAGGTACGTTTTATAGTATTAACTACAGCTTCAGTACTCAGTAATCATTTGTTAAGTAACAAAATGAAACTGCCGTAGCTGTGTGCGCAAATCGCCGTGTTAAAAACAGAGAAGCTTCCTCTCGGAAGCTACCAAGAAAAAGTGTGCACAATCTTCCAGAACAAATACGAAATTACTTGGATTTAATGATTTTCCCAAAGCAGTGCGAAGGCGATAACAATGCTGAAAGATGTCGAGACGAGACATCTGAGGAATCGGGTTTTTAAAAATATAATGTGTTTCTATAGTTGCTCAGCTGACCGTGCCTATATTGCAACTGACATGTTTACATAAACATAATTCCGGATGCTATATGTGAGGTTATTTATGTTCCCGTAAAATATGAATATTTATGATATAGCCAATTAGTTACTTATAAATTACTTTATGTATCAAATATGCTTATTTTAATTTGCAATTGTTCCAAAATATAAGGCAAACATACCCTCTATGTTGTTAAGAAACTTTGCGTGCAACAAATATACACAGTGAATATCACGGCCTCGTACAACTTGGCAAGATCATGACGGTGAGTGGCAAATAGATGTATACGAAACAACATGCAATTTACAAAAATCCTGTATAAGCTGATGCACGAATGAACAAAAATTAATATTAAACTGGCTATTCTGAGTGCACTGCCGATACACGTCAGACAAGCAGAAAATGCGTGGATAAGAAAGAATTCCTAGATTAATTGATACGTTTTATTTTACGTGGTCACAAAACAGCGGTTATTAGTGTTACAAACTAAACTTTGTGCTAAAGTAGTTTTGTGTATGTGTTCAAAATGAAATGCACATTAAAACGATCTGTATTCAAATTAAACGCAACTTCAAACATTGGGAGTTCTTTACACGTCGTATCCCCACTCTCCATCAATGCCTTCCATGCGTGCTTGGTATTANAACTTCAAACATTGGGAGTTCTTTACACGTCGTATCCCCACTCTCCATCAATGCCTTCCATGCGTGCTTGGTATTCATTCCAAAAGCCTACAAAAATATTGCATAATATTGTTGAATTATTTTTTCAAATAATTTGACGAAATATATTTCAAACTCGTGTCGTTTCGAGTCAGTAATAGGAGAAAAGTCAACTTTTAAAAAGACGGGATCAAGAGCAGGCCAACGTGCTGCTACCTATTGAGTAACGTGCTCGGCTCACAACACGCCCTGCCACGCCATATGTCAGCTGTCTCCCGAAGCACTATCAGCCAGAAAAAAAAATAGCTTTCTTGTGTAAAATAACAAATTTGCGAACACATACCAATGGTTTTATTTTTCCGTGAGCTCTATATAATTTTTAAAGTAACATGTATTTCCGTGTACAGCGATTTTGATGACTAGTAATCTCTATTGAGCCGGTAATCGTTACGTCTACGCCCATTAATCTCCATGTTGTTCTCCCGCAAACCCATCTCCTTGTTGTTTTCTTGTTGTCACTATACTGTATTAATAAAACGAAGAAATTGGGACGCGCGTGGGTACTTTTTAAGCAATTCTTACATTACTTTACGACACGTATTTCCAACTAGAACTTTTCAGTATTAGTAATAGCAGAATTACCGCTTCGCAATAGCCGTTGGTGAGTTGACGAATGAAAGTGCGTTGTCAAGCAAGTTCCCCGAATTACTTATATTTCTAGTCTTAACATATTAGCTCTAACGTCCAAAGTGTGATAAGAACTACAATTATCGTCTCCCAAATGTTAACTCAAATTCGCTGTCTTGGATAAAATAAAAAAAAGTTTACAAATATTTAATTTACTGTAAGATTTTATATTTTTACTTTTATAACACGAATTTTTTAGACAGATGACAGTATATAAATACCTTATAATTTGTTTAGCATTATAGTACAATGACAAGTGGATTAGCTGACAGTGTGCTGGTAAAATATACAGCCTCCACTTGACGCCCCAGCTGATAGCGAAAGGATACATAAACGAAAAGTAAACATTTGGCGCTGCTTTTGTTGAACTGTCAAAATTTTGCCAAATTTTACCAAGTTACATGAGACAGAGATAGTATGAACAATATAAGAAACCAAACCCATGCGTTTAATCGTTTTGTCATACCTTACCTCCAGAAAGAACACTGTGCCAAATATCAGCCCAATATTAAAAAAAAAAAAAAAAAANAGTGGCTCTAAGCTTGGAGACTCCAAGCAATGTTGCGGGGGTGACTTGAAACAAGGAGGATAAAATTAATTAACTCATTAAACTAGAACAATTCTTTTAAACGTCTAACTGTAGACTCCTTGGTATGAGAAGTTGTACTTCCCCTCTGAGTACAGGTACTGAAAACCTCCAGCACATCCTATACAGGATGCTTCTAAGTTGAGTTACTACCGGTTCAGTAACGCAGTTCATTCTAAACTTTGAGTTGATTCTCAGTTACACATCCTTAGTTTCCTTCTACTCTCCAGATGAGGCGAAAAACCAATTAATAGTCTCGGGATTTTTTAATCAAAATTAAAACATGTTTATTTAAAATTAAATGTAAAAATAACAGACAGGTACCTCTCAGAAGGAGAGAGCAGAAAAAAACAGCCATAAACGGAGCCCACAGGAATTACAAGAATAAAAACAGATTACTCCAGTCAAATAAATGAAGAAATTAAATAACCTGAGTGGCAGGAGCGGGAAGTCTGTTAATTTAATTAGGGTTCTAAACCAAAACACTTCAACTTACAGGGACTCCTGCCAAGACAAACCCAACTTAAGTTTAACGTTAACTTAACTTACTGTTACAAACGACGCGATGCTTGTTATGTGCGCGTGGTTGATGCCGACCGCCGCCCAGCAGCCTCGTGGAGCCTGCCGTTCCTCCAGCTGCGGCCGACACTCGCGGTGCCCTCGCCTGACGCCAACCCACGACCCCTCTCACGACGAGGAGATAAACAAACCTCCCNGGTCACCTACGGGTCCCAGCTGGAAAGACCGTCACTCGGAGGGTGTTGCCTTGCCCTGGGTGCACTCCCCAGACGACATTATTATTATTATTATTATTACTATTAAAGCACGTGTCCTTCCGTCCCCAAGCTATGTGTGAACTCTCTACACTATGGAAATACAAGTTCGTGTTCCCCCTCCTAACACAAAACCAATTAATCGGCATTTCCCTTTTTCTGTTTTCAGTACTTTTGTTGCTAATCGTCCGATTGCGGTAAGATATAATTCCGCACCTAGGCAAATAGCCATAACATTCCTTTTCTTCCATGCTTTCCTAGCTGCTTTCTTATTTTACCCAATTATCATTCAGGGGTTTTGGTTAGTTTTTCCCCCTATAATTTTTTATACTAATTGTTGTTTGTTTTTCTCTTTCAGTATTGATGGTTTTTCACCTGTCATCTACTACAGCAGAGCGCCAACGCGCTGGAATGTATTGATTCTTATTTGTGCTGTTCATTATTTTTATTATAAATTCATTATGTACAGGGTACATATATAAGTAAACAGAATATGAAATCAAATCAATCTCTACAAATTGAAACAGCCGTAGGCCCGCCTTAGGCTCGCGCTCGCTTCAAACACGTCCACTCTGTTTCGCGCCCGAGTGTGAACTCTCCCTTGAACTCTACTAACCCTGGAGCATCTCGCGCGCTCGCACGACAGCTGACGCAGCGAGACGTTGGTCATTCGACTAGAGGAGGTCCCTGCCTCTCGTATACCTAGGGGCCGCGGTGGTGTAGTGGTTAGACTACTCTCCTCCCACCGAGGCGAATACTGTTTCGATTCCCGGCGGGTGTCGCCCGCGGATTTTTCTCATGCGGGAATCGTACCGGACGATGCCGCTGGTCAGCGGGTTTCCTCGGGGATCTCCCGTTTACCCCACCCTTGCATTCCGGTGCTGCTCCATGCTCACCTCGCTTTGCTCTCATCGGCTGTCAAGACCTCGCTGTTAAGGTAGAAGTAAAGTGGATCTCCTTATAGTGATGCAACCATCAACACAGTAAATGCAGAACACTTTAAAAAGTACTGTACAGATTTCCAAAATCGTTAGAAAAATATTGCTTGAGTTTAATATGAAAGATAAGTGTTTATATTTTTTTCAGTGTAAAATACATCACAGTAGTAAGTTTCTTTAATGGTTAAATTAATTAATTAAAAACTAGAATTTTAATTTTTTTACTTAAGAATGTGCGTTTTTCTTCTCTGAATGAATTACAAAGTTAGTTTTATTTTAAAAAACTCAGTCACTCTCGTCTACCTGTTTCGCAACAGTGGCCCCGATCGACGGTCAAAACTGTCCATTTCACAAACGAAGTGCACTGAACCCCAGGGGGGCTGATTTCGAGCGCCTCTTATCAAAATTTTCGATCGAAGAGTAACGGTATACTTCATTGGCCAACGATACTCGCGCTGTACACCGTTTATCTTCTCTTATTGATCGTCATTGCTTTCAGTGTTGTTACGACTGTCAATTGTCTGTTTTGCTCCTCGTATATAGGTTACGTTCACCTTCACGAAAAAAAACGCTGTGTTGGAAACACGTGGCGACTCACGGAAATCGTCTGTCAGTTACGAAAAGGACGTGATCTGTTGCGTGGCTACGAAAACGAAAAAGAAATAAAAAAAGCCCACGAATATCTTAACGTTTTATTTCTTTACTGCGGCGGCAAAAAAGATCGAAGCTGTAACGTTTCTTTTTTGTTTTACGTTTTGCAGTTGGTTTATTATTGTTTTCTATTTTTAATATATGCGAGACACCTTCGTAGTTATCACTGAAGGTAGGTAGTTTAGGCGTAGACAACGTAGAAAAGCATAGACTGTGTAATTGATTTCGCAAACAACGACGATATAGCAAAATACATAGTATCACTTTTTTCACAATAGGCCGTTATGTTTAACGTGTCGCGTAATGAGAACAGTTGTTATAAATGTAAAAATATCGAACACAAATGCAAATTATATTTTGAAAAAGTATATATGCCTAATTACAATCGCAAAATATTATATTTTACAAACTACAAATATTTTAATATCTCAATGCTTTCGAAGTAATTTGTTATGCTGTACATAATAACCTCATTTGAGTTCACATTTCAAACATTTTATTAAACTTATTGATTGTACGAAACCATTTTACATGAATATTATTATTGTGTATATGTGTTTTGTAAGTATTTTAATTAAGTTTTGTTTCACTACTAAGGCTTTTGTTTTGTAATATGGGAATTATTAGGTGTGAAAACAGTTCCAGCCGGCAATGCAGTCCGGAGTTAGGTGCCGCTGCTTTGTGATTCCGAAAAATTCCACACACTATGTTTCAAGCAAAAGGGCGTGTTTATTTCAGTTTGTGATAATTTATAGTAAAAGGAAAATTATAATTGAACGTCATCCAGTTTACTTAGCTGTCTAAATAATTGAGCATTATTACTTCGACAAATGAATGCTTGACATAACCAACTGTAAATAGTTGTGTAACTTACATCATCAACTAATAACCGTTTAAAAGTAACAAAGTAAAAAAAACCATGGTATGTTGGCGTTTTTGTATTAGTGAGCAAATGCACGTCTGTGATTGCTATTTTATTTCGCTAAACAACACTTACCGCCCCTACTGTTGTATACACGTATGCTGTATACAACAACGCNATGCTGTATACAACAGTTCAACAACGACAAGTACTTTTAGTATTTCTGTTCTGATTATTACTATTTTGTGGTATAAGAATATTGTTAATATATTCAGACTGGCATTAATTGTCGTTCAGCATAGAAATACATTTTATCTACCCCAACATTTTCATTTAAAGGAATATGTACGGCGTTTGGCGTGTTTTACTCGCGTGCCCGCCATCTTGACTGTTTATGTCGTGAATGTAGGAGAAATTCAGCCGAAGGAAGCATGGCGTCATTACAGTTCGGTGAGCTTCACGTGCGTTGAGTAACGCAATATAGTTGGTCAGCGAAGTTTGCCGGGAACCAGGCCCCTGGACCACGATGCACTTCTGTCAATAGTTCAGCACAAGCCGACGACGTTGACCTCCTATTGCAAAACACCTGGGTATCGCAGTCACGCCAGAGAANTTATCATTCAGGGGTTTTGGTTAGTTTTTCCCCCTATAATTTTTTATACTAATTGTTGTTTATTTTTCTCTTTCAATATTGATGGTTTTTCACCTGTCATCTACTACAGCAGAGCGCCAGCGCGCTGGAATGTATTGATTCTTATTTGTGCTGTTCATTATTTTTATTATAAATTCATTATGTACAGGGTACATACTACATATGTAAATAAACAGAATATGAAATCAAATCAATCTCTACAAATTGAAACAGCCGTAGGCCCGCCTTAGGCACGCGCTCGCTACAAACACGTCCACTCTCGCCCGAGTATGAACTCTCCCTTGAACTCTACTAACCCCGGAGCATCTCGCGCTCTCGCACGACAGCTGACGCAGCGAGACGTTGGTCATTCGACTAGAGGAGATCCCTGCCTCTCGTATACCGAGCGGCCGCGGTGGTGTAGTGGTTAGACTACTCGCCTCCCACCGATGCGAATACGGTTTCGATTCCCGGCGGGGGGTTGCTCGCGGATTTTTCGCATGCGGGAATCGTGCCGGACGATGCCGCTGGTCGGCGGGTTTTCTCGGGGATCTCCCGTTTACCCCGCCCTTGCATTCCGGTGCTGCTNGGCTGTCAAGACCTCGCTGTTAAGGTAGAAGTAAAGTGGATCTCCTTATAGTGATGCAACCATCAACACAGTAAATGCAGAACACTTTAAAAAGTACTGTACAGATTTCCAAAATCGTTAGAAAAATATTGCTTGAGTTTCATATGAAAGATAAGTGTTTATATTTTTTTCAGTGTAAAATACATCACAGTAGTAAGTTTCTTTAATGGTTAAATTAATTAATTAAAAACTAAAATTTTTATTTTTTTACTTAAGAATGTGCGTTTTTCTTCTCTGAATGAACTACAAAATTAGTTTTATTAAAAAAAAACTCAGTCACTCTCGTCTACCTGTTTCGCAACAGTGACCCCGATCGACGGTCAAAACTGTCCATTTCACAAACGAAGTGCACTGAACCCCAGGGGGGCTGATTCCGAGCGCCTCTTATCACAATGTTCAATCGAAGAGTAACGGTATACTTCGTTGGCCAACGATACTCGCGCTGTACACCGTTTATCTTCTCTTATTGATCGTCATTGCTTTCAGTGTTGTTACGACTGCCAATTGTCTGTTATGCTCCTCGTATATAGGTTACGTTCACCTTCACGAAAAAAACGCTGTGTTGGAAACACGTGGCAACTCACGGAAATCGCCTGTCAGTTACAAAAAGGACGTGATCTGTCACGTGTCTACGAAAATGAAAAATAAATAAAAAGCCCACGAGTGTCTTAACGTTTTATTTCTTTACTGCAGTGGCAAAAAAGAACAAAGCTGTAACGTTTCTTTTTTGTTTTACGTTTTGCAGTTGGTTTATTACTGTTTTCTATTTTTAATATATGCGAGACACTTTCGTAGTTATTACTGAAGGTAGGTAGTTTAGGCGTGGACAACGTAGAAAAGCATAGACTGTGTGTAATTGATTTCGCAACCAATGACGATATAGCTAAATACATAGTATCACTTTTTTTCATAATAGGCCGTTATGTTTAACGTGTCGCGTAATGATAACAGTTGTTATACATATAAAAATATCAAACACAAATGCAAATTATATTTTGAAAAAAGTATATATGCCTAATTACAATCGCAAAATATTATATTTTTCAAACTACAAATATTTGAATATCTCAATGCTTTCGAAGTTCTTTGCTATGCTGTACATAACCTCATTTGAGTTCACATTTCAAGCATTTTATTAAACTTATTGATTGTACGAAACCATTTTACATGAATATTATTATTGTGTATATGTGTTTTGTAAGTATTTTAATTAAGTTTTGTTTCACTACTAAGGCTTTTGTTTTGTAATATGGGAATTATTAGGTGTGAAAACAGTTCCAGCCGGCAATGCAGTCCGGAGTTAGGTGCCGCTGTTTTGTGATTCCGAAAAATTCCACACACCATGTTTCAAGCAAAAGGGCGTGTTTATTTCAGTTTGTGATAATTTATAGTAAAAGGAAAATTATAATTGAATGGCATCCAGGTGACTTAGCTGTCTAAATAATTGAGCATTATTACTTCGACAAATGAATACTTGACATAACCAACTGTAAATAGTTGTGTAACTTACATAATCAACTAATAACCGTTTAAAAGTTTTAAAAAAAACCATGATGTGTTGGCGTTTTTGTATTAGTGAGCAAATACACGTCTCTGAGTGCTATTTTATTTCGCTAAACAACACTTACCGCCCCTACTGTTGTATACACGTATGCTGTATACAACAGTTCAACAACGACAAGTACTTTTAGTATTTCTGTTCTGATTATTACTATTTTGTGGTATAAGAATATTGTTAATATATTCAGACTGGCATTAATTGTCGTTCAGCATAGAAATACATTTTATCTACCCCAACATTTTCATTTAAAGGAATATGTACGGCGTTTGGCGTGTTTTACTCGCGTGCCCGCCATCTTGACTGTTTATGTCGTGAATGTAGGAGAAATTCAGCCGAAGGAAGCATGGCGTCATTACAGTTCGGTGTGCTTCACATGCGTTGAGTAACGCAATATAGTTGGTCAGCGAAGTTTGCCGGGAACCAGGCGCCTGGACCACGATGCACTTCCGTCAATAGTTCAGCACAAGCCGACGACGTTGACCTCCTATTGCAAAACACCTGGGTATCGCAGTCACGCCAGAGAAAAAACACAGAACAGGCACAAATACGAAAGCAAATTTTAACTACGAGACTATATATATATATATATATATATATATATATATTTATTTATGTTTGCCAGGATGAGTCACGGTGCGTGTTGCTTGCTTACAGCTGTGAGTACAGGTTCACTGCCCCCATGCTGCCAGCCCACTTAACTTAAATCATATTTGCACATTATATCTTGGCATTTCTGTGTTACTTTCCATTGCATATTATATATCACTGAATTCCTCTTTGCACGTATTTTTAGATGCCTTTGAAATAAATAGATGTTTCCAAGGGGAGAAATCATATGTGGTTTAATTATTTCTGTCCATACACTTGTTACGAATGGTCACTTTGCGGCAAATTACTTGCCACCGTACGTAATTTCATTACGCGAAAACCGTATTTTGTGATCTGCAACTGTTATGGAAATTTTGGGGGTGTCCACGTTAGGCGGACCACTCTGCATTTACGGCTATCTTTACAAAGAACGAATTTTACAGAAGATATTATTGTATTCATATTTTACAGTGTACGAAAGAAAGGAAGTCTAATGACGAGCCAGCTGTTAACTAATGATGTTTCAACACAAATAGACCTAATCGTTTCCATTGATCTTGGCGATGACGCTTTAGACTACCCTTGCGATAGGATGGCACTAAAACACAAACTGGAATTTTCTTACGTAGAAGATGAAAGTAGGAACATCAGCCGTAAGACACAGCTTTGGTCTTCCCAAAGTCGTGGGTTAAACAGTTATCTTACGGCGGATTTTGTAAGTCATCTTACTTATGTTTGTGTTAGACAAAACTGTTTAAACAGGAGTTCCAATCACATTTCGTAAAACAGTGGGGGAAAAAAATGAGTGGACAAAACTGCCTGCTGAAAGTAGTAACTAAAACATTTATCCTTCAGAGAACTTCAATAACGATGAAGAAACTCACAGACGAGTTCCAGAAATGTGCTAAGAAACATCCCAACATCCCAGTAACATGCTATACGAGGAAAGGAAAACATGCAAAAAAACACAAGAAAAATTAAACACACAAGTTTTTGGTACTTGCAGCCTTCTTATTCTTAGAGAAATGTGTTTTGGTCCTTAAATAGTCCTTCACCACAGACCACTAAGTTTGACTGTCGACCTAACACAGGCCACTTACCTCTATGCCTCAGCTAAGGTACCTAAATATGCCAGTAATGATTTAACAACTAATTTAAATGTGTTGTAAAGAAAACAAGGATACTTGTTATTTCATTCCAAAAACTATTAATAAATTTATACAAAAGTAGTATTTTTGTTATATGTTGAAAAATAAAGATTTATAACCAAGCATTTAGAATAAATTAAAATATGTAAACTGTGGTCCAGCGTTTGAGAATTACTGGTCTTAAGTATTGGTTAAAAAAAATTGTATATTAAATGAGTTATTCTTAATGTGATACGTTGTGATTAGAATTTGCTAGTGAGAAAGTAGTCGCGAAAAGTGTAACTCCGGTGTATCATTTGCCTGTTGATTTTCCGTAATGAAAATATATAACGAAAAAGTCTCTGAAAAACACTCTTTCNCTCCGGTGTATCATTTGCCTGTTGATTTTCCGTAATGAAAATATATAACGAAAAAGTCTCTGAAAAACATTCTTTCGGCGGTGCTAAGTCGTTTAATAAACTTTCAACATTCATCTTGTACACGACAAGCAAAGATAACAATTGTAAGGTCTTTAATTAGGCGTATTATTAATAACCTGAGCTCGAGATGACAAATTGTTCTGGATAAAAGGCTTATCGGAAAGGGAGAGGACGTCTGTCTGCACGCACTTCCTACGACTTAGAAGTTTATGGGCAGACATCTGGAGTGAAAAACGTGATTTGTACACGTATTCCGCCATATGCATGAGTACAGTTTGTGCAGTGTTGCCAACCAGCAGAAGGTGAAAATCCCATGCTGAGATTCAAAATATCCTACAAAATATCACTACAGAATTTCCCACAAAAATAGCAATACAGGAAAAAAAGTATTTATGTTTTGAGCAGTCTTCCTACAACTTCCAAACGATGTAATAATACAAGAATAACCTAAATATGCATAAAAACTCATGCAAATAATTACTTCGAATTCCTATGCACACATTGTTCAGGTTCTGTATTACAGTACAGTATTTTCTTGTTAAGCAGTTTTGAAANTGCTTCGAATTCCTATGCACACATTGTTCAGGTTCTGTATTACAGTACAGTATTTTCTTGTTAAGCAGTTTTGAACAATTTTCGCACACACGGCATGTTTTCCCAAATATAATCCTCTATCATCGACATTGAGCAAAGAATGTTTGCGTTTCTTATAAAGGGAACAATCCTCCAAAACACCTGAATCCGATGGCTCACGCATTTAACGTATTTACCAAGAAGACAAGCAAGAAAATTAAATTGTATTGAAAAGAATTTCCTAAGAAACATTTACATTTAAAGCAATTTGTATTCTCTTAGTTCTTTCCCCAATTTTAGGCATTTTCACGCTAAAATTCCCTTTTTCCCTTTTCAAAATTTTAAAGCAGAAATTGGGAAAAATCCCACGAGTTGGCAACACTGAGTTTGTGGATACGGCCGGGATTAAAACCACGTGAATTCCCTAGGTAGACAGATTTTCGTCTTCTACACACGTCCCGAATAAAGACTCTCCCATCGCCAGTGCACCTGTCAAAGTCACATAGTCAACAATGATATACGTGCTTGATTGCATTTGAAGGTTCCACCATTTTACGTTAACAAACTACTTTGACCAACTTGAATGTAATTTAGTTGCATTAAAACTAGTCAAGAGAAGTGTAAACATATTTCAGAACACTTACTTACTTAAACAGTGTTCTAACCTCGAATTCTACCCAAGTTGTTGTCGATACTGCAGTTATCAAGAAAAATCAAGGGCGTAGAATATGGGGGGACGTGCCCCCCCCCTCCAACTTTTGACACACTCTGACTGCAGTTTCTCTATTCGATGCAGCTTTAACTTCCTTTTATTTTATTAAAATAATATAATCTATCTTGAATATCAACTGTATAAAAACGATACGTGACCACATCTCACAGAACAGTGAATAAACAGTAAAAGTAAAAAAATNTTGAATATCAACTGTATAAAAACGATACGTGACCACATCTCACAGAACAGTGAATAAACAGTAAAAGTAAAAAAATCTTGGTTGTTTTAAGCTACCGATCGTTTTGAAATTTTAAAATCATGGACTCTATCACAAATTGAATGTNTTGTTTTAAGCTACCGATCGTTTTGAAATTTTAAAATCATGGACTCTATCACAAATTGAATGTTATCTTTCTTTCGTTATGATTACGTATTGTAATAGTCCGTTCCAGCTCTACGTCTGAAAATAAATTCGCTCGCCAGTGCTAGCTAGACAATGACCTGGAGTGTTGTGCGACATTTCTGTGCTTGAGGAATGTGAAAACACGGAAACTTACTACCGGCTACCCGCTCTTTACCACCCAGAACAACCCTTCTTTGGCCATTGGCCTTAAGCCTCGCCACCTCGTTACCCAGCCCCGGTGTTTCTTTGTGACTGCAGTTGAGAACATTTCCTGTTGTTCCTGGTCGCGGTGTTGAGATATTCGGCAGTTGTGTTTTCGGGTTCGGTGTTGCGGATGATTACAGTGCTCGTGTTAATGACAAATTGCTACGTTGTGAATTTGAGCGTTCTTATTTATTAGTGTTATTTAAGTGTTTTTGAACCTGAAATGAAGAGACAGAAGTCAGTTTTGGCGTACTTTTCAAATGCAAAAAAAAAAAGTGTGGATTCTGTTCCAGAATCTTCTGTTGAAACCAAACAAAATAGAAGTGAACAAGAAACGAGTACAGCAGAGGTAAGTTTTTTTTTATGAAAACTAATTAAACTGGGATACGACATAATATGAATAGTGATTGACTCATTATTACTCTACATAATAGCTCAAGGGCATCGGATTCCACGTTATAGCGTGGTTGGTGGTGCTCACAAAAAAAAAATCTTCCTGATTAAAATATAAAGATTTCGGGTTGCTATTTTATCTTGATGCTGCAGACGGCAGCGCAAACCATCGCATGTCACCTTGTGTAGTCTGTGACTTGAATGTTTTGTCGTTTGTCGCCATGGTGTTGCCTTGCATGTTAATTACAACCTGTCTCTGGACAGTTAACAGCAGCATCGTTAACCATTAGGACATTTCTTCACCTCTAAAACATAATTATTCGATATCTCTTACGCTCTCAGTATGTAAATTTCACCTAAACGTAAGGCATGTATAGGAACAATGAAATGTTGAGAACAAGGTGTAGCTAATATTATATTCAATATTATCCTTAGATAGAGACCCAGAAATGTCATGGATTCATTTGGCAATACGCTAGACTCCACAGTTATTTTTGTGCTTGAGCTTCAGTTAGTTGTTCATTAGTTGTTGCTCCAGATTTACCAGTAACCCGGTAGCACAGGATTCTGTCCTTATTTCCCCTACAGGTTGGTTATTGGCCGAAAGTCGTCCGGGACGTGTCTAACAAACTGTGGTCCAATACAAGGGAAACTTCATGGTACAAGTGGATAAAGTTTAACTTGTCCTTAATTTAACTCACAAAATTTCCGCGTCTCTACCCATAGATAAAATATCCCACAAATCTTTTCCTTTGCTAAATGTAACAAAAATTTTCCAGCTGCGACAAAAATTTCACTTTTCAAAGGTGTCAACATTTGTCATTGGTGTGTTTTAGAAGCAAATGAAGATAAGGTCGACTGTCGTCAAAAATATATAACATGTTCCCTGTATATGCATCTTGCCAGACCGTTCAAAACGATGGAAAATCATTCGTTATAGCGGAATTACTAAGAAAAGCAGTCTGTACTAATGGCCATTTTAACATGTATTAATTATTTTAACACTTAACACGATAGTAAGTGGTTAATTGAATTTTGTTTTATGGTTGTTCGTAAATAATAACTTTTAAAAAGGACAAATAGCTCAGTTCACTTTAAAAGTTTCAACTCATATACACCGAGTTTAACCGTTCAAAACCATTATTTTATACACTACTGAAAACAACAATAAAAATTGCATGGAAATGCTGTGTTTCAGAATGTAAGCTATAATGGCATTCACGATAAAGTGAGCACTTTTGAAAGTCCTGCTTATTTTCTACTTGTTAGCCCGTTTCATATCTTTCCGCCACATACGCAATGAAGTTCACGAATTAGGAAGAACTGGGCGCTCAACTTATTTACGGCGAGTGTGGCAGAAATGCCAAACAAGACGTCCAAATTGTCACGAGTTTTGATCAGGCATTAGCTGAGCGGCCTGCCTGATCACGCCTTCATATATTTATCCAGGACATGGGCCGTGATTTCTGAAATTAATTAAGAAATCGCAGACCACGGAANTATATTTATCCAGGACATGGGCCGTGATTTCTGAAATTAATTAAGAAATCGCAGACCACGGAAACCCCCTACACCGGCCAGTAAACGGGGACAACGCAGCCGATATAGGACAGTGTAGTCCTTGGGCGGTGTCTTTTGTCGTCGGGCCACTAGAACGAGAAGATCACTGAAGAAAGGTGTGTCCGGCCGTCGACTTCCNTGGGCGGTGTCTTTTGTCGTCGGGCCACTAGAACGAGAAGATCACTGAAGAAAGGTGTGTCCGGCCGTCGACTTCCGCCATCTTCATTAGACTCCGGAATCATGAACAAGGTGGGGACTCTCCAATTAAACTTTACTCAGAATGTGGCTGGTTAAATATTTATAATTTAATATAAATTAATATTTCGCTATATTTGTTTAGCTCCCCCTGCACATATTAACTCTTGTTTATATTGGAATAATATTGTACAATCTTAATGTTAAATAAACCCCTTTTTATAAAGTGTTCATTGCATAACTCTTATAAATAACTTACTACGCTCCTATAACCCCGTTAATGTATGATGATGAACCATAAATCATATCATAAGAAAATGTATGGTGAAAGGTATCCTAATCGGACGCCCATCTCACGACAAACGATACGAAGAATTTGCACACGTCTCTTGTCACGAGGGGATTGTAATTCCACAACACGAGTGCGACGAAAGACTGCTATGGGCGAGACGCATCAACACGATGTGTTGGCATGTCTCGATGCAAACTCCCACATGGGTACGCGAGAACTTTCCAGATTCGTAGGAATAAGTAAAACAAGTGCGTTACGGATACTGCGCCAACAGAAATTCCATCCATATCTCGTGGCTCTTCATCAGGCATCACATGAAGGCGATTTCCAGCAGCATGTTCGGTTTTGTAGGTTTACTCTGATGTATGTAAGAGATGACAGCAATTATCTGAAGAACATACTATTTATCGATGAAACGACCTTCACAAACCATGGGCGCGTAAATTTACGAAATATGCACTACTGGGCGATGGAGAATCCGCGTTGGGGTCCGGCGCGTGCAGCACCAGCGACAGTGGAAGGTAAACGTTTGGTGTGGAATCGTTGGAGACTACGTCATATATACTTCATTCAAGGGACAATGATCGGCTGTATGTACTCCCGTTTCCTCAGAGAGACATTANGAGACTACGTCATATATACTTCATTCAAGGGACAATGATCGGCTGTATGTACTCCCGTTTCCTCAGAGAGACATTACCGGCATTTCTGGAAGACATACTGCTTGACATATGTCGTGGTATGTGGTTTAAGCATGATGGTTGTCCTGAACATTTGGCTTTGGTGGCGAGGTAAGTGTTAAATGAAATGTTTACAAACTGGTGGTTAGGGCGTGGTGGTGTTGTAAGATGGCCAGCTCACTCCCCAGACCTCACACCTCTCGATTTTTTCCTGTGGGGAACACAGAAAGATAGGATGTACAACACGGTTCCTACGACGCCAGAAGACATGCAGGAACACGTTGTGACAGGTAGCAGAGGCATTACGCCAGAAGACTTCAGGCCGCTCGTCGCTCGCTACATGTGCGTTTACAGCTGTGTATTGCTGTCGATGGTAAACACATCGAGCACATGCTGTGAAAAGACCTAATGTGAAGCGTTTCAACCATAACTGTGCTCTTTTGTACTATGCATGCGGATGCGATTGCATTTCTCCTTGTGTTGGTTTGTTCAATTTTTGTTATACATCTGTACGCACTCGTTACTCAGTACAGTTAATGACTAAGAAACAAATGTCCTCAATTACATTCGTATCTGAATAAAATGTAATGTATTTATATCACTTGCACTCTCATTGCCCGTCTTCCCTCCGCTGCTGTTCTCTCCTTTGTCCAAGATCGCTTTCCGTGCCCCTTGCCCCATAATGGTAAGCGTTACGCTGCTATACGGAAGTGGTCCCGCCAGGATGAGTCACTGCGCGTGTTGCTTGCTTACAGCTGTGAGTACAGCATGGCCCCATGCTACCAGCCCACCTAACTTAATCATATTTGCACATTATTTCGTGGAATTTCTGTGTTACTTTCTATTGCATATGCTATATTACTGAAATCCTATTTGCACGTACTTTCAGATTCCATTGCAATAAATGTATGTTATGGGAAAAATCATATGGGGTTTAATTATTTCTGCCCATACACATGTTACGAATAGTCACTTTTCGGCAAATTACTTGCCCCCGTATGTAATTTCATTTAGCGAAAACCACATTTCGTGATCTGCAACCATACCGGAAATTTTAGGGGTGTCCACGTTAGGCAGACCATCCTGTATATAATATACTAGCTGTGCCCGCGGCTCCGCTCGCGTAGACTACAGAATTATTGTTTAGGTTTTTTTTTTTTAATAAAGTTGAATTTTACTTAGTGTTAATCTTGTATAATCTATGCATATTATAAAACGCAACGTCTCGGTGAATTAAATTGTAAAAACACTTATTAGTATTCCTCTGTTATAGATAGATATATGCTACCGCGGAGTTTTTTATGTCTTTTTATTTTACACAATTCCTTACTACATGATATTGTTCCATCTTTAACGGTTTAGACGGCGTATTGCAAGAGAGCGCGCTGGCGGCAAACTTTTTCCCGACTTGATTCACTATTATCGTTTGTAAATTTTTTGAGATATTTTCTCGCGATAAAAAGTAACCAATATCACTTTTGAGCTCTCCAACTATTTCAGTGCAGGAAATTACGTCGATCTGTTGCTCGGCTGCGACGTTGCATTGTTATTCCGTTTGTGTACTTTTTCATTTTAAAATAAGAATTTCCCATAGGGAATGAGATATTTCTCGGGATAAAAAGTAACCTATGTCACTTCCCGGCCCTCCAACTACCTGTGTGCAAAAATTCGCGTGGATCCGTTGCGCCGTTGCGACGTGAAAGAAGGACAAACAAACAAACAAACACACTTTCGCATTTATAATATTAGTTAGGATTTAAGAAACAACCAAACTTGTTATAAATGAAGTAATTTTTCAAAGGTTTCATTAAAAAAAAGTGTGACGTTACCATGAATAGACTATAGACTTGAGTAAATTGTTCTCACACTTATGCAAAAAGTTCTAACTTAGTTTACAAGGTGAGGCTACTATTTGAGGGGGCAGTGTAGCAGGCGATTTTCACCCTTTGTTGAATGGCCGACTGGTGGCACGTGTCAGAGCTGTGTGAAGGTCCGCTAGAAACCGCGGACACCGCACAGTACGGTTTACAACCCATCGACCAGCCACAAGCCGGTCACAGCGATTCCGCGACCTCTCACCTACACAGTTGATGATCTCACACTCGTGTTGCAAACTGTGTGTGCACACGCCTTTCATTCTAAGGTCGAGGTTTCCACGGACCCAGCGACAAGCAGCATCCATGGATCGACCGAGTGACTCGTTTTTGTTGGAAACACAAATGTGATTCTGTTGTGCCAAACTTTAACTCTGTGATAAACCAAGAGTAAACCGATTTAAACACCGGTTTTCCGGAATATTGGAGGTTTTAGCACTGGTGTTGCTTAAGGTGATGATGCGTTTGTGAAGCAAGTTTCTCAAGCTCAAGAAAATAATGTACTGATTTCTTTTTTATATAGATTTGGTATTCAAGGTATGACAGCTAATCCCGGTAGTGGACTGTTGGAGATGTGTTTTTATCGTCGTTTGCATAACAATCCTGGTGTTGCTGTTAGTTATATTAACCAAATTGATGTGAGGGATATAATATGTTGAAAAACGTTAATAAAACATAAATATTTAGAACCCGTGTTCATAATTCGCTGCAAAGATTAATGTAGGTACTCAAATGAGTGATTACTGCATCTGTGTGAGGGAGAGAGAGTGTGAGAGAGAGAGTTACTGGCAAGGATTGAGGGATTGTGTAAAATGTTTATTCGACCCTCCCTGCCATGTTGCGCGTTAATACTAGGTTTCCCAAAGTTTCGATTTTTTTTTTATCAGACATTAATTTTTTATCCGAGAATCCGCAGGGCGACTTACGCATGGCTGGAAGGAGAGGGTTCAATTCAAGGCGTCTGTGGGTTCTAATATTCAGAACCTTGACAATAGCAGGGTCCATTCAGACGCCTTTTAAAATGTACGATATTTTCTCCTCTAGATATTTGTTAACCTGTGTGACCTAACTGAATTTTTGGGTGTAGTTATGGAAAACAATATTTTAAGCACAGCTTTTTAGAGCNTGTTAACCTGTGTGACCTAACTGAATTTTTGGGTGTAGTTATGGAAAACAATATTTTAAGCACAGCTTTTTAGAGCGAGAGGTCAACCAATCACAAGTTACTTACTAACGCAACGACTGCTTATGTCAGAATTTCTTATTTTGCTTGTATAAAATAATAAAATAACAAGAAAATGGTATAACGTAAATGCTAATACATAAACACTACAAAATCTGTATTCTGCGGAGGAGAAATAATTTTGGACAGTTGACTTCGATCAGAACCACTGTCTAAAGTGGATTATAATTTCTATATATTAATCCTTTCGCACGATTAAGTGTAAAATTGTTTGCAATCACAGATAAATACATTAGTACTCTCCTAAGTCAGGCGGAAATGTTTTTATTGTTTGTATATTTTGATATAGTAATGTTAAAAACTTTGGTGAAACCCAGGTGTAGATTTGGTTTGATACTGAAACTCATATGTTGCTTCTTGTTTGAGAATAATTGATAGAATTAGAACGCAAATCGAATTTAAATTTTTTATTGTTGAGTTTTACGCTCTCGTCTTATACCGGTAAGCTATGGAACAGAAAGGGCAGCTTGCATTGCTAAAACAACATAAATGTACAAATTAAAAGNCGTCTTATACCGGTAAGCTATGGAACAGAAAGGGCAGCTTGCATTGCTAAAACAACATAAATGTACAAATTAAAAGGGTACATAAATTAATGGATCACTCGTTATGCCAACCTGCATTCCAACCTGGAAACTTGCATTCCGAAGTTAATGCCTTAGAGATACGAACCTTCGCCAATATATCATAGTTAACTCTAATCCCATTTTATTCGATTAATACCCCCCTGAGTTCACTCATGGTAAAAACCGATAATGAGAATTATACTAGATGTTACAGGCATTGCTCTGCGATATTTTAAAGATTTATTATTAAAACTGTTTTATTTTTAGTATTTCGTGGATGAATACGCATTACATGCCATTAAATGTCCGAGATAGCCAGTGCCAAGCGAGAATACGGCCCCGAATAACATTTCATATTTATGCCATTTAATCTCGGGTGGCGTGTTATCCGGCTTTAACAAATGGGTGTGTACGGGCCGTTTCCTGATGCCCCGGCATCCTCTGGGCAAACGGCAGCCCAGCGGCAGTGTGTGCGAATCACGTAACGTGTTTTCGCCCCATTCGTAGCGCCATTTCCCCACGCAACGTTCCGTAACTCGGCGCCAGATACGCGCCTGCTCCTAAGTGGCGTGATGGCGGAATTCTCACGAAATTCCGGTCTGTAATATAGACGTAATTTGCATTGTTTATTGTTTTTATTGTACATCGTAAAAAACACGCAAATACCTTTTCGTGTTAGGTAAAGGGAAGGGATGGGAGGGAAGTGGCATACAGATAAAATTACTTACTTAAGAAGTGGAGTGGGGAGGTTTGGGCTGCCCTTAACAGCGTGGTCTTGAGAGCCGATGAAGGTGAAGCGAGGTGAGAATGGAGCAGCACCGGAATGCAAGAGCGGGGAAAAACGGGATATCCCTGTGAAAACACGCGGACGAGCGGAATTGTCCGGCATGATTCCCACGTGCGGAAATCAGGGCATGACCCTGCCGGGAATCGAACCCGGTTCGCCTTGGTGGGAGGCAAGCCGTCCGACCACTACACCACCGTGGCCCCTCCGAACTTAAGGTTCGGTCACATCCGCCATGTTAAATTTTCCATTTATGTGATATAAATTTATTTTCAGCAGAACAAATACAGTAAATATTTCTTATTACAGCTTGTTTGCATTTCACGAGTGTCTTCAAAAGAAGTCGCCAAATTATAGCCATCCGTTATCTGGTAATTGTGAAACAGCTACAATCTGTCGATAATTTTAAAATAATGCTTCGCCAATTATGCCATAATTACTTGGCGAAAATTCGGAATTTATGTTTTTCCTACAGTGTAATGCATATTGCCAGAGGAGAATAGTTGTAGTTTCAAAATAAGTGTTCCTAGCGACTGAAATATGCTAGAATCCAGAAATTCAGCAGGTCGTGTGACGTCGAGTCTTAAATTTAATAATAGTGCTCTGCTGGAATTGAAACCCAAAAAAACTTTGGCGCCACAATCCAACGTGCATCCATTTTCCATTGTTGCCAGCTATCAGCATGTTCAATGTGACGAAAAGCTACTTTTTCCATATGAGAAGTCGTGGTTTCGAAAAAATGGAAATGTAAGGATGTTTATGCAAAGTGAGTAGGCAGTAGTGAGGAAGAACACAAGGAAACCGTTAATGTATAAATATGCAGCAGTGAGTGTGAAATAGACACGTCTCGTTTCCTCCCTGAGGCAGGGTCAGAGTGGATGGACGGAACTGGTGGTGAGTTCAGCCGGCCACTCCATGCACCCGGAGAAGTTCAGCCGCTCCTGACCAATATGGAGATTGGATGGGGTGAAAGGGATACAGAATCAAGAAAATTGAGTTAGGACCTAGTAGAAGACTCTCACGCCAACCGCACGAGAATCCGGCGAGTGGCAAGACTAACTGGCGCACCAGCGCAGTTCAATGTTAACTTTAGGCTTTCATGTAGGCATAGGTAGAGGTATCTAAACTGCTGCTGAAAAGAGAAATGGTTTTCTCTGTAGTACGTTAGTATTTATTTATTGGGGAGAGGGAGAGGCAAAAAAAAAAAACTTTATGCGATAAGCCTTTTAAAAATGAGTACAATAATGTTTTTCAACAAATATTGTTTGTGGATGTGTTACGTTGTGTACGCACGTGCTTAATGAAGTTATTACAAATATTCAATCATATTGTGTATTAAATACAAAAACTAATAAGGATTTTGAAATATAAATTGTTTAATAAATATTTTACTTAAAGAAATTTACTTTTTTTCTTTTTTTATTGAAAAATGTTTTGCGTATTTAGCGTTAGTGCACGCATACTACTTTTAAAACGCATTTCACAAAGAGTTAAAAACTGTAAACAGACTATGTTCGATCATGCGGTGGCAACGCCTAACTCGGGTTCGGAAGGTCGTAGTTTCGATCGCCGCCGGCAGACTGCGCTGCACTTTCCAGAGTTGTTCTGCTTCTTCGTTTCAGTAACGTGCTTTTTATGTTCCTTAATAACGCCCCTTAATCATTGCCTGTTTGGTTGTGATTTTGGTTGGCCTTGAAGCGTGAGAGGAAGTAAATTTTATTATTAGTATTACAAAAACTATAAGTATGACGGTATTCACTGCCGTTTTGTGGCAGTGTGCCGCGGAAACCTTAAAGTTTTCGTCGACGTAACTACAGCAAGCAAGTCTTGTGATAAAAGAAATCCTCGATAGGCGAAACCGTACTGCGTTGTAAAAGAGGGAGGCTCGCAGCGATCGTCTCAGATCATTCTGTGGGCAAACACACTGCCCGGCTGGCGGCTAAGTGCCCTCC
>NQII01001212.1:54346-84161 GCA_002778355.1 Clitarchus hookeri
CTCTCTCTCTCTCTCTCTCTCTCTCGTTGAATCCTCGTATTGCGCACAAAAATACGAAAGAGGAGTCAGTTGAGCACTTTTGAAATCAACATTTGAAAATTGTCGCTGTCCGTACTTGAACGTATATCGACAGGCGCAATGACTGGCATACGTTCAGTAAAGTTGGTAACGACGGAGGGATGAGTAGTTCCATGTCCTAATGTTGAATTAAAAGTGATAAAGTAAACATTTGTCAGTACTGAAATTATTTATTTTGCTTTTTTTTTAAAATATATATACAATTTATAAATTAGCAAATTTGCGAAATATTTATTTTTCTAATAACTTCACAGTTTCACTGGACCCGCGGATGAATAAAGTGATCACGTTCAAGGCAATGTCAATTTTACATGTGGCGGAAGAATACACAATGTGTATACAAGTGGTTGTTAAGCTGGGCTTTCAAAAGTGCTTGGTTATACGTGAACAGCCACACAGGCCTAGTCCGTAATGTTCTACGCTATATAAATAAGTAATTATGTATTAATTATGAAAAGTGATTTACGCCCATGTTGCCGCTGACAAGAAACATGGATTTTTATTTTTAACGTTTTTCATCTACGTCAAAGTCCACTTTACATGTTTATATTTCCATAACAATGTTTTAATAAAAACTGTTCTTACGACAAATCAGTTTTTTTTTGTGTTCGCACTGAACCGGGACTCGCTGGAAAAAAAGAAAGTTATCAATTTTGCTATTGTTGTGACGTGCTCGGAAAACTTAATTCAGACAAAGAGTATATCAAGGTCTCAATATTTGTGTACAGAATAAGTGTTTAACTGTACAGAAATGTAGTTCAGAAATACTCTGTGAACGAGTGACGTGTTCTACATAAGAAAGAAGCAAATGCAAATATATTTAATATTAATAAATGCATATAAATATATAGTTTGCGCCGAATGATAAACGACAGATTTTGTATCAAGGCAGTTATATACTTTGAAAATTGCTCTATTTTCATAACCACCCAGTTACCCTTGACTGATAAAGAGACAAAATGGGTCAATGCGAACTTGGTATTTACAGTGAACTAAAACATTTCAAGGACAGTAAAAAACAAACAGAATTATATCTACTGTTTTAAAAGATAAGGGCTAGTGAAACATTCAGAAGTAGTGAATGAAACAATTTTGTAGACAATTTCCTCGAGGAAAACCATTATGATTCACCTTACTGCATATAACACTTATGTGAGTACCTATTTTGGATAACTCATGAACACAGCACTGGAATATTGAAATTTGGAACTGTTTACTTACGTCACCATTACGCTAATTAATCGTATCTTAATAACGCACCTGCTGTTATGCCGGGAGAATAATCAGGCGGGGGATTGTATGACTTAAATGTTGAAATAATGTAAACCTAAATGTGAAAATGGCAAACACATTCCGTGGGTTTTGTCCGACATTAAAACTTGGCGACTTCGCCCGTGGAGGTCGTCTTCTAGATTTAATCTGAAGCAGATGCAGTAAATTTACATNCTTCGCCCGTGGAGGTCGTCTTCTAGATTTAATCTGAAGCAGATGCAGTAAATTTACATGAGCTTTGAGTGCAATCTTCGTTCTCAAGATTTTTTGTGCGACAGCCAAATTCAAGCTGTGGCGTAGTGGCCAGGGCGCTCGCCTCCCACCACGGCGATCCGGGTTCGATCCCCGGCGGGATCACTCCCGGATTTTCGCATGTGGGAATCGTGCTGGACGATGCCGCTTGCCAGCGGGTTTTCTCGGGGTACTCCCGTTGCCCCCGCCCTTGCATTCCAGCGCCGCTCCATTCTAGGGTTTCATTTCTGTCATGCCCGGGGATGACGGTCACCTACGGGTCCCAGCTGGAAAGACCGTCACTCGGAGGGTGTGGCCTTGCCCTGGGTGCACTCCCCACACGCCATTATTATTATTATTATTATTAATAAAATAAGGAATCGTGCGCGAAACGCGCTTAAGCTGGACTCACAACCATCCGTCGTACCCGTCAGTCAGTCGTCCGTCTGTCAGTCATCCGTCAGCTGAAAGCGATTCACAACAATCCGTCGTCCGTCAATCCTTCTGTACGGAAAAATTTCAGTGTGAGAACTTAGCATAGTGATCTTTCTTTAGTTGGAGATACATTTTGGTTGGAAATAGATTTTCAAGAAAAACGTTCTGAGGAAATATTTTTTTACGCTGTAAGAATTCATGCTGAATAATTTTTTACATTTTAAATTTCTGAATTTACCACCGAAGATAATTAAATACATATCCACCGCCTTGCATTTTATTTCAAAGCGCGTATTCGCGTTTACGGAATGTCGTCAGAAGGCGGTGGTGGCCCATCCGTCCGTCCGTCGAAAGTTGGAAGTTCGAGAAATATTTGACGGATTGACGGATAGAAAAAAAAAAGTTGCCCTGCGATTGGTTGAAGATCACGTGACCCCCGACGGACGGGCGACTGACGGATGCGACAGATGGTTGCGAGTCCAGATTTAGTGGGAAGGAAGTGCTGGTGGGGGTTTGTATTTTTATCACTTCAGAAAATTTACTTACATTGTGCATATCGCAAATGAACTACACTTAACACCGTCAGTTACCTTTGCAGTGTGCGCATGAAAATTGTGAGAGTCCATTCGCGGTTCCTTCACACTTCGGTTGTTTCCTAAATATGTCACGTATCACAAGCGTCGTATACTTGTGTTAACATAAAAAAAAATTCCTGGTTTTTATTAAATTAAACTTTTTCTTATATTTTATGTATAAATTATAATATTCTACATTTATAATTAATATAAATTAAAACTGAGAGAAAATAGGTGTGTTGGTAATATCTAGTAAGTAGTTATTATGCAAAATATTATTACTCTGAGTGCGGACGAATACGTCCTTTCGGTGTAATATTCTAGACTCAGTTAGGCCTAAGCTTTTTTGTTTACATGAGGCGGAAGAATATCCTGGAAGTAGAACATTAGCAGGGCATCAGAAAAATATGAAGTAACCGCGAATGGACTATATATAATCAATACTGTATGAAGGCATCTCTGTTTGCAAGATAGTGCAAATATTACAGTAGATCGAAAACGCTGGTTTGGCATGTTTTAGCACAGGGAAAATAATCAGAATTTGTAGAGTCCTGAAATCGAGGGTATGTTTGAACATGCAAATTATATTTTTGTGTCAAGGAAGAGTCTTGCAGATGTACAGGCATGTTGGTTGACTGAGGATCAGTTGGTTAGCTTCCTGGATTAATGTATTGCTTCTCGCATACCCAGTTGTCATTCTGTACGTTGCGCCCGTCGTTCCGCGGTGACGCAACTTAATGGCGTGGTTTTTAGGCTTGAAAGTATTCCGGAAGCTGGTTTAACGGCCGGTCTCGTATATATGAGATCTGCACTATATTTCTCCTAGAGAAAAAAAAGGCCATACTTGATTTAAAAAATCACGTAGGAGTCTTTAAAATTGCAAAACTAATTGTTGACAACCTTAGAAGTAAAAGGGGGAAGGTTACAACCATCAACACTCGCCCTGGCTTCGTCCCTGCAGTGTACGGTTTTTGCATAAATGACAGTGAGATTGCAAATCACTCATTTCAGAAACAATATTTATAAAAAATTTCATTTAAAGCGGCTTTCAATAATTTTGCTTGACTTGTGTTTTTTTTTTTTGTAAACTACAACTCTCTACCAATAAAATTTAAAAAATTTACAGTACATTAACAGAGTGTTAAAAAAAAAAGTATTCCATATTTCGCGAGTAGGTAGTATGCACCGAAACAAGAACAAAAAAATTTAATAAACATGGGTACGAAAACCCATACCGTAAGAGCAATGATCACTTGTTCACCATCGCTACAGGAGGTGCTCAATGTGACGTCAATTCATAATAATGCATCCTTGTGCCCTACGTCGTAGGGAATCGCGCACCCTTTGAAACCCTCCTGGTCGGTCTCGGATGTGCCGGCAGGCATTGATGACGCGTTCCTGTAGTGCCTGTACATCATTGATGGGGGTCGCATACACCAAAACCTTCAGGTGTCCCCACAACCAAAAAGCCAAGGGATTAAGGCCAACTTATTGGGCCTCCCCGACCAATCCATCGCCCATTAAATGCCTGTGTTAGCGTTCTCGAACATTTTGGAGAAAATGGGGCGGTACTCCATCATGCATGAACCACATCTCTAGCCTTTGAAGGTATGGCACATCCTTCAGCAAGACAGGCAATTCGTTTGCTATGAAATCATGACACCTTGCGCCATTCAATCTGTCTGGTAGTACGTAAGGTCCAATTAGTCTATTGCCAATAATTCATGCCCATACATTAATTGAAAATCGGTGCTGATGCCTTGCTTCTTCAAGCACGTGAGGATTTTCTTGAGACCACGCATGTTTATTATGGAAATTAATAATCCCATATCTCGTGAAACCAGCCTCATCTGTAAACAAAAGCTTTGCTGTGAAAAGTGGCTCTTCACCACACCTTTGTAAGAGTCATAGAAAAAGAAACAAAGGTTATTGAGTTTTAAAATAAATGTACAATAAAACAACAATAATTGTAAAAATAAAAAGAAAAAGTTTGAAATGAACACAAAAACTAATAAAAAGGGAAATAAAAAGATATTATATTAATTATATGGCTACAACTATACAATATGGTAAACAAATTATTTTTAAGGTGACGGCACTCAAAAATATTATTTAAAAAATAATTTCACAAATGAACACAATAACTCCAATCTGGCGGGTTGATCTTGTGGCGGAAGTGCTTGGACACACTGAACATGGCAGGGGTATAGCAACTGTTCACGAAGGGTTGTCCAGACAAGAGGATGACTAACGCATACAGCTGCTGCAATTATCCGCACACCAGTTGCTGGATCTTCTTCAACCCGTTGCAGTACTCGCTCCTCCATATCGGGTGTACGGATGGTGCGAGGTCTGCCACGATCGGCCGTTGTTGGTGCTACGGATCCGGCGTCCGCCAGTCGCTGGATAAGGCGGCTGAATAACTAAGCGGATGGCACCCTTCGTGCTGGATACTTCTCGGCGTACAGGACACGGGCTCGACGGCTGCTTCCGTTTGCCAGGCCGCAACAAGATATCACATCTGCCATTTCCCGTGTGGAATAATAGGCCTCCATTATGCTGTAAGGGTGGAGGTAAAACGATAATGGTATTACCATCACAACACACATTGATTCGATTACACGTAATTAGGACATTCTGTTAATTAAAACTGTTAATTACTGTAATAGTTGCTGTAGTCTGCGTACGCATCTGCTTCATGCGGACAACTGAATACTGCAGCGCGTACCCATTTGATTGCCGCGTTGCAGGTGAGCAAAGAGCTCACGTTACGGAGATATGCAATTTCTCAGTGGCGATGGTGAACAAGTGGTCATAGCTGTTAAGGCATGTGTTTAAGGACCCATGTTTATTAGACATTTTTTTCTTGTTTTGGTGCATAATACCTCCTCGCAAAAATATGGAGTTCTTTTTTTAATATCCTAGATATGAACTCGATTTACGTTTTATTTGTAATTAAGTAACGAATTTTAATTTCCTTATTTATCCATGGAACAAAATAACAGAACCCAGCCACAGTTGACTCAATAAGACAATCTTAATGCGACATCACTCTAAGCAGTGCAGTAAATAGTCCGATTTCGCCAGCGCGAATAGAGAGTACTTTGCCTTTTCACTGTCAAACGGGTTTGGTGCAGTCTGGAATTCACATCTCCGGTTAAGGGTCAAAGAACACTTATGTTGATCCTGTGTCGTATTTGTTAACATTGCGAAATTATGTTTAACGCTCGGGCCCACCCATTAAATGCAGTCACGAAAGCGTTTTTGTTGATTCCTGTTTCAAGTTATTAATTTCATGTTAAGGGTTTGTTCATTTCGCGTGCGACATTGGTAAACAAAATCCAAATAAGACGCTTTTGATTTTTGTTCGTTGTGTACTATAGCGCGTTTTCTAATGATTTTTTTTTTGGTCCGGAAAATATTATAATCCTGCAAGAATCTCTGCTATCGTTAGGTTTTTCCGTTTCCGTTAAACTGACGAAACGAAGTACGGCACACCTTTATATTTTTTAGTATTAGTAATACATATTTATCTTGTTGACAGCGACGTGAGAATAAGGTGATATATGATGGACCCAGTGAATTATAAGAAACTCTGGTGTTGTGTTTAAGCTCTTCTTTGCCTTCTGGCCGGCGCGGCGCGAGGTTATTTCTAGAATCAGAAACGTGCTTTGGGGATTACACACACTTCTGGTGATTACGGGTTCAACACAACAAGCAGTTCTACGAAGCATAATTATTAATTACAATATTTATTGAAGTCCATGGCCTCCCCCCCCCCCTTTTTTTAAAATTAACTAACAAGATCATTACGCTGTACTCTCCGTTTCATAAAACTTCAGTAAATTTTGACAGCTTTCGAAAAGAAGTGCGACCACTGTAGATCCTTCCGCCACTGCTGTTCTGTAGGTGAAGAAAACGATCTTTGTAAACAAACTACGAATCAAATGGCAGGCATTGAAAGACTGGTAATTTCAGTCTAGTACTTTGGCTACTATAGCTGGTTGCCATTCCCAACTGTTTTATTTTTGTTATGACCACACAGTAATGGGGTTCTGTTTATTTTATTGGTGAGATGGGGAATTAGTTTATCGTCTTTCGTGAGACGTCATTGTTTTGCGGTTCTTCCTATGAGAAAGTGGCGATTGGAACTTATATTGTTTTGATGATGCAGTGGAAAATTTTGTTCCTACGGAAATAACATTAAAGTTCTAACTCCGTCGAAAGAACTAAATGCGATAAATGTGACGCTGTTCCTAACGATGCCAAAAAAACTCATCACAAAAAATTTTGGATTTTTTAATATAATGAATTACACTAGTAGATAGAAATAGCCTATTCACCCGGTTGGCTGCTGGCTGCGGTGCCGCGGTGTCACGACTGCCATCTTGGATTACGTCACGCCAAAACCTCTTGCTCTGTCATTCCTCGCCAATGACGGCCATATTGAATGACGTCACGAATTCGCCAATGGAAATTGACCAATACTAATTCATCTATGCAAATGACGTCAATGCTAATTGCGAATATGCTAATATTTCACACGTCAATCACGCACACGTCAATAACCCTCCATCGACGTTCCCCCGTCGCCCGCCAGGGGCGCCACCAGCTTCGTTTCTCACACAGGCCACCAGAGCACATCACCAGCTTCATTTCTCCCACAGGCCACCAGAGCACACCACCAGCTTATTTTCCCCACCGCCCGTCAGAGTGCAGCACCAACGCCGTCGTTCACCCAATGCCAGCTAGAGCGCGCCACCGGCTACCGCCACCTTCGCTCCCGAAGTCTGCCATCTGCCAAATGGCGCAGCGCTTAAGGTCAAAGGCCAACGTGCTGTAGATGGGACCCTCGCCCTTACGCACACCCGTTATGGTGCACGTTAGCTCAAACAATGCAGGAAGCGTGCGGGATCGTTCCAGCGCCCTTTGGGTCGGCAGTCTAGCGCCTTGACTGCCAGATCGCCGCGACATTCAGGATAAGAGGATGTTCAATGTCGAACACGTGTATAGTTATTACCGCCCCGACTTTATATATATATATATATATATCAGCATTGTGTGGTTACGAGAAGAAATACATGCATTGGCCTACGCACTCACCAGTCAATAAATGGCCACATGAAAAAAATAATGTGAGTATAGCGAAAAAAAACACATATATCACAACATGAGGACCGCACGCAGTAGCAATAATAATAATAACAGAAATAAATAACGATATTAAAAAAAATATCGTTAGATACACCAAACTTAGAGTATGGGCACGCGCAACACACCGCGCGCACCCAATGCAATAAATAATAACATAAATAAATGGCTGTACTACAAAAATTAAAGTTAAAGATGCCAACCTACGGTGAAACGGACTATACACACAGGCAACACCACGCGCGGACGCCTATGTTGACGCGGGGTGAAACAGTGTATACATTACCCCGCACAAGCCAGCGCAGCCCATCGGCACAGTGGGGAAGTGTAAGATACGTAAAGTCGGTAGGCACGCGTGCACCACAGTGCGGAAAAAACGACGTCACCCAACACGAGGCTCGCACGCTCGTATAGAGCAATAATAATAATATAAATAAACGACCGTGTTAAAAAATTAACATAAAAGACGTCAACCTATAACATGAACGAAACTACCAGTACAAAATAAAAAGAAAAAATATAGAAGCACTTACTAGTCCATGACGACGACGGCGATGGCGAGCCCACCACAGGTGTCGATGCCGCCGAGGAGCACGCCAGACAGCCAGTCGTCAGAGTCATTCAGTTAGTCATCATTGTAGTCACCACCGCATCCGATGTCCACGTCGTCGGTATCCTCATCACGGTCATCAACATCATCATTGTGATTGTCACCGTCATCATTGTCATCTGTGCCGTCGTTAACGCCAGCAGGTGGATTGGCCTGAAGGTCGACCGCACAGCGCACCAGTAGGCCCAGAATAGCACGTAGCGACGCGCTAAACTCCTCAAGAACCACCTGAGCCCTCGCATGCTCAAAGTTCACAGTCCGGTGGAACCGGCGCTTTCCTCACCAAACCTCCCCTCCTGGTGGCCGATACCTATTAAAAGGTCATACCAGGAGCACTATCCTTCGCATGCTCATGTAATCTGCAATTAGTGCAGCAGGTTTTGACCAGATCTGCTCTTCCTGTGCCTGAGCCCATTGGGTATTACAGGAGACAACTTACTGAGCAGTTATAGAAGAGTGCACCTCAGGTCTTAAACATTCAGGCTTGTTATAAGGCCACACATGCCTATTATTTTGTCATATCAGGCGTGCGATGTGTGTGCACTCTTCACCAGACTTATATCCATGACCTTTTGAGCTTGGTCAGAGCTCTAATTGACAGCAGTTGAATTCTGCCAATCGCAGTGGGTGGATGTTCTCCACCCGAGGGTGGTCCCACCTCACCTGTCAACAGCAGAGTACGGAGCTTGACCTGCGAGGAGCACGTCCTGCAGAGCATAAATTGCTACGTGAGCAGCATGAAGCTTCGTGCTATTCCGAGCCTCCATGGCTGCCCACTGCATCTCGGTGTTCCTGTCGAGCGTGCTGTCAATGCCCAGGCAGCATCGACTGGAGCATTGCCAATGGCAATGCCGACGTTGTCGACCACATTGTCAGCCACACCAATGTTGTCAACGACAAATTCGTCATTGCTGAAGTCGGCGAGGTTCGCGAAGTAGTTGTCATCGCCCGCCTCCTCTGGGACGAAAATGTCTGCCTCGGACGAGGCAGGCGACAATCGAGGCCTCCAGGAGTGATGCCACGATTGCCATGGGGCGTGCCACGCTCCTCTATGGGGCCAGCAGCGACTAAGACCGCGACCTTGATGCACCCCTGCCACGGCAGCTGCGAGGGTGGGCATTTGGAGCACCATCACTGTCTGAGTCAGACCCGTCGCGAGGTAGCGGAGATGCCTCGAACAGCCCCGAGTCAGCGGCGCGATGCTCATGAGTTGAGAGGCTATGTGATGCACCAGCCTCAGCTTCATAGATAGCGCTGATGAGTTAGTCTTCACCGTAGTGTTGACCTGCCGTCGTGGATGCACAAACTGGAATTGGTTACCAGGTGCGGGGTAACAGTTAGATATGAGGACCTATCGAGTCTCCCTACCAGTCTCCAGACAAGAGAAAAAACATCCCCAAACACGACTGCAGCACCCGAAATAAAAACGAACAGTCAATATCCCAGTCAAATAATACAAAGAATCAGGCTTCTCTCTACCAGACAAGAGCAAAACCACCCCCAATGAATAAGTGGAGACCTTGGCATTAGAAAGGTATGGCAGAATATGGCAATGAATAAGTGGGCACCTAAGGGAAGGCAGTGCGTGAGAATAGGGGCCATCGCCGTCCATGACACTGCCAACCCAGAGCCAATCAAGAATGCTCGATGCCGTCGTTGGGCCATCGCTGCCGCAGATGCCATCCTACATGTGTGTCGCCATGAATATTAAGCAAATTAGATCTGTAACACTGGGGCTTTATTACACACGATGAAAGCCCACAGATTAAACTCCACCCGTGTAGTTGTATTTTCATCGTATCTACGAGACGTGTCCATAAAGTAAGAGTACTGTTGGGCTGTCGTGCTGTAGGCATTTTTTTTTCAACGGTTGGCAACACTGAGTGTAGTGGGGGGGAGGGGTGGCTCCTGAACACAACGAGCACCGGCGACCTTCGTCAGTAGCAAAACTCACCTCGTAATGTCTGTTTCTGTGAAATATGTCAATCAGAAATCCCGCCAAGTGTGAGGTGCGCTCTATCATAAGGTTCCTTCTCGCGGAAGGAAAAACCCCGACTGAAATTTTTGCACGGATCAAAACTGTTTATGGCAAAGGTGCTATGAACCGAACGAACGTGTTTAAGTGGTGTCGTGAGTTTAATGAAGGAAGAACGAATACTCATGACGACGAAAGGAGTGGAAGACCTTCAATTGTTACCGATGAGTTGGTGAAAAAAATCGAGGAAACTGTTCGTGAAGACCGCCGATTGACAGTGGATGAAATGTCTGCGATGTTTCCACAAATTTCCAGATCTCTGTTACACGAAACAATTACAGAAACGCTTGGATATCGAAAATTGTGCTCAAGATGGGCCCCAAAAAAACTGTAAGAGCAGCACAAATTAAATCGGGTTGCTAGCGCTCGCGAGTTCCTTGAGCGATTTGAATTGGAAGGTGAGGATTTTCTGAGCTCCATTGTGACTGGTGATGAAACATGGGTGGCTCATTACACCCCTGATACAAAAAGATAGTCATCACAGTGGCGGCACACTGGTTCCCCATCTGCCAAAAAATTCAAAACCTCAATTTAGGCCAAACAAATCATGGCAACCGGGTTTTGGGACCAAAAATGGATCATTTTGATAGTTTTTTTGCCTCAGGGGGAGACGATTATTGCAGCACGATACTGTGAGACCCTACAAAAGCTCAAGAGAGCAATTCAAAAGAAACGGAGGGAAATGTTGACGAAGGGAGTGTGTTTGTTGCACGACAACGCCTGTCCGCACATGGCCAACGCCACCAAGGCGCTTTTGAACTCGTTTGTTGGGACATTTTTAACCACTCTGCATACTCCCCTGACTTGGCACCATCTTCTCACCTTCCTGAAGACTCACATGGGTGGAAAAAAATTTCTACCCGACGAGGAGGTGAAACAAGAGGTCTTGAAGTGGACGAAGGAGATGGCTGGAGAGTTCTATGAGGAGGGCATCAAACAGCTTGTGCCACGACTTACAACCTGCATAGAACGGGAAGGTGACTACGTGGATAAATAAGTAACGTATATACCTACAATATCCTGTAATTTTGTTTAAATAATTTTTTTTTAAATACAAAAAATTGAGTACTCTTACTTTCTGGATATGCCTCGTATTATGGAAACTGCACAAGTAAATTATAAAAATTAGTTTTTTTAAATCTTTTGAAGATGTTTTTATAATAACATTTATATTGTTACGTGTCGCTGCTTTGCAATGCGTGAGCAAGCGAAGAGTGTGTGGAACACATAGTACTGATATAATAGCGGCCGACGGCGATGACAATGGTGCCGCGATAAGCCTTTTGCGGCTCGCTCGCTCCTGACCTTCAGCAGATTGAATTTCTGCGTTTATCCGAATAAATATTCTCGTGAATGACCTACTTTCGCTCAGTGTGACTCGGGGTGCGGAGAACCTTCGAGATCTGGTGACTGATACTATATTAGCGCAACGAGCCTCCAAGCAGGGAGTGTATATGATACGGGAGTTTGGGCGGTTGTGCGACCTTGAGCGATAGACGACGAGCTATAAGAGCAAAGAGTGGCGACGGAAGTGACAAGCGGGAGTAATATCTGCGTACAGTGAGCATCGGTGCAGTGAAAAGTGCGACTGGCAGGTGGGATTATTAAAAGGATGCGTGAGAGTAAGACATTTCAAATTATGGTAACAGACAGACTGAACATATGTTAATTATGAATGAGTTAATTGACTATAACCAAAGAGAGACATAGAGAAGGACTTTAAATAAAGTTGAGATAGACATTAAATACTGCGATCATTGTGAAATAAAAAAAAGTAATATTGGAGATAGATTAATGTTGTAAATAATAGCTGTGTGAATAAATTAAAAACCAAAGTTAGTTATTTTATTGTCTTTAAAACCTCTATCCCTCACGAACTTGAATACGCCCCGCCCCACTGGCGTCGCGTCTTGTAACAATATGGTAAAAGCGAAACCAGGCGGGTTAAATAACAGACTTCTACATTTTCTGGCAAAAAGTCGTATTCCGGAAATATGTATTTACCGAGATATGCGTAACCATGTAAACAACGACTGGAATAAAAGCATGAAGCAGCTACAGCCACGTGGCCTCCTGCCCCGTAGTCCCGGGAAGGTCAGGGGAGACGGAGCTCGTTGGGGCGCGGCCAGTTCTNAGGCCCGCCCGCGGAACTCACTGCCTCGCCAGCTGATTGTCGGTCACGGCGCTGCCTTCCATGCTAGGCCCTGGCGGAATGAGCAGTGCAGATGGCTTGCGGGCTCCGTTTAGGATCTAAGTAGGTAATGAAGAAGTGCAGGTGGCAGTTCCCAACACGCTAGCCACAATGGTGGTTTTGAAAAAGTGAGGACAGATATGAAAAATCGTCACTTGCGGTAGTGAACTTACTGGACATGTTATGGGTTTGTGTTTTTAACTGATAGTAATAGTAGTATATTGCAATTTTGTATTTTAGGTGTCAGCATTGACAGACATTAATAAAGCAAGCACTGCAAAGTAGGCTACTGGTTATGCGCGTGCGTCCCGACACTGCCCGGGGGGGGGGGACCCCGAACCTTTCCTTCCCACCCGCCCCAGGCAGACACGCTTGCAGCTATGTCGCCCCACCCGACAGCCGTGGAAATTATTGACAGCCAACCTGGCTATCGTCACAGCTAGCCCTCCTCCCTTCCGAAGGAATCGACGAGTTGGGAGAGGATGAGCAAGAATTTTCTGGTAATCATGTCCCTCGGCACAACGCGGCACTTCGTGAAGTTTCTGGGACATAGCCGACGATACTACAAATACTACCATGGCCGGAAGATCGGCAGTATTTGTGGTAGTCACCTGGCTGAAGTGCGGTAGTCTGGACGGAGTCTGGTGCAGCCAAGGGCATCAGCGGAGAGTACGGACGACGGCGGAGAGTGCGAGACGACGGCAGAGGTGTGTTTGTGTGGCGTGGACGGACGAGAAGGTGTGGTACCCGACGAGTAGAGGGCTGCTGTGCACGGGGACGCTCAGAGCGCTCTACAACATTCTGGACTGGTGGAACGTGGACTGAATTAGGGTGGGACTGTATGAATGTGTGACACGTACGGACTTTATTGTAAATATTGGAACTGTCAAACTTGAGCATATAAATTGCAAAATAATTAAAAATGTTTTATACACTGTTTATTGGGATTGATTTTAGTTATTTGATTGCATACATTTCTTTGAGGTAATTGTAAATCGTATTAATTAAATTGATTATTTGTAAATTACAAGTAATACCCACTTATTCTGAGATATTAAGTCGAGAGTATTTTCTTTGTAGTCTTTGTAAGTAAATTCGGAAATTATTAACTCTTTTATTTAATTAAAACCTTCACCCCTTAAAGAACCTGGCTAAGCCCACTGACACTGAGAAATTATAACAGGACTGAATAGATTAGGTATATCTCGTTTTCGCGGCAAAACCGTTAATAAAAAAGTGGGTTTTGTCTTCGGCACAGTCGCCAACATTGACGTACTAGTTGACATTATAATTATCAAAATATAATGCTCGAACGAGCGAATGGAAGTTCGTTTACAAAAAATTTTCCAGTGAACTTGTGATTTTTGTACACCAATATAATTTTTTGACTTGAATACGTTCACTTGCACAAAAAACTGCGTTGGAGGCAGTGCGTTGTAATTTCAAAACATATTTTTATGTAAACAGTGTTCTAACATGAATATCGCATGATTTTTATTGCATTCCGCTCATAACAAAACAGCGCTGATGCATGCGCACTCTAATCGCATTTTAATTGTCATTATGCTTATGAGCTTGACATTAGAACACGTTCTGATTGGTTTCTGGTAGAGATCACGCGATTGTAGTTGTGTCCTGCGGTCATTAGAAGATTACCGAATTTTGACCAGCCATCAGTCACTACTACCAGTAGTTGGTGACGTCACGGCGTAACGACTAGCCAATCGGAGTCTGCCAACCATTAGCAATGCCGGTAGCACTGCTCATTCTGCCAGGGCCTTTTACAACTGTCTGTTCAATGCTTCGTATTCGCCGAGAACGTCATATCTGACGTCACAATTGGGGTGGCTGTCAAACAGCGAGCTGTGAAAAACCCTTGCTTGGTGTGTCAGGGATGCACTGGGCCATCCGTCTCGAGGCGATCCTCCTCGTCAAGATCAAAGAAGCAGCCCCAGCAACCGGTGTTCGGAATGGGAAGGGACGGACAGTGGAAACAGCTGCCAGCGCATAGTCTCGGAATACCTACGGATACTTGATGTCACTTTGCTATCACTAACGCATGTAGTCTATTCGCGGTTTCTTAACACTTTTTAAGTCAAACCTTTGAAAAATCCCTCCATGTATAACGTGTTTGGTTGTTTCCTGAATGTGTCATTTATCACAAGAGTTTTATACTTGCATTGATATAAAAGTACTTTATTTTCGGTCAAATACATTTTTCTCTCATATTTGATTTATAAATTATAATATTTCATTTGTAATTAACACGTATAAAAATAGAGAGAGAAAAAAGGTGTGTTGGTAATGCCTAGTAAGAAATAGTTCTTTCGCAAAATACTATTAAATTAAGTGCGCACGAGTGCAGCACGTTGTCCCTTTGGTGTAATTCCCCAGACTTGGTTACTCTTTGTTTGCATGAGGCGGAAGAATATCCTGAAAGTATAACTTAAGCAGGGCTTCAGAAAAGTTTGAAGTAATCGAGGATGGTCTATACCAGGAAAGCCTGCTTAACCGAAACACACTTAGGATTATTATGACACGGTTGTGGGAAAATATTAATTGTTCAATTTAACGCCAGGTTCTATCTTTTAAATTCAGATTTTACCATGTTGTTATTTCTAATAAAGGTATTAATCTTTGTTTGTAGAAACTCAATCTTTTACGAAGTATTGTCGTGTTGAATGCATTCCATCTCGTAGGATTATTATTATTTTTGTTGAGATAAGTACCCTAACTGATCAAATCTATTTCATGACCTACTTATGATTTACTTTTTCTGATAGTTTTGTATCCATCCACCTTATGTAAAATTAAAATTGTCATGGACCGGACCACATCGTTCATGTGTCGATCGTTTGAAACTGTGAACTTGCTGTGAACGTAAATACATTACGTAAACATATGCCTTTCTTGTGCTCACATGCATAACACAAGTAGAAACTAAATGTATCAAATCGCTGTCTCTAATTGAATGTATTTCAGCCTAAACGTTCACTGGCTTGCAGTAATTTTTGGCAACGATTTTTTAAAAAGTTGTTCGTTGTTCCATGTCTTAATGTCGTATTGAAAGTATAATATTTTATATCATGGGCCAATGAGATATATTTGTTTGTACGCCGTAGAGTTGTATGTGGCGTAATATTAATATATTTAGGTTTTTTATCCTATCACTTAGGCCGCATGTAAAATTTAATATATATATATATATATAATTAATAAGTTCTCAACTCTTTTTAAATAAGCAGATATCAATACAATTAAAATTACGTACAAAATATTAAACAACTCGTAAAATGTAGATTTTTATATAATCGTACATTGACAGTAATTACTATGAATCCGAAATTATGACGCGAAAACGAAGAATTTGTGCAGAAGGGGTAAAGAATAGCCTTAACAAAGGCCATGGCCAATTTCTTCCCATTCCTTCCCCAATCCTTCTTCCTTAAGCAACTTGCTCCGTCTGTAAAGGCCTCACTATCGACGAGACGTTCAGCCCACCTACCTACCACTTCTTAAGACGATTCATAGCAGCTGCTAAAAGAAAACTCCTGCAACTTGGGCGATAGCGTGCATGACACTTCAAGCAGCAGAACTTCTTAGTGACTTATCAGTAGAAGTTGTTTCAATGAACGATCACGAATTACCTGTCTTTGTATGTCAAAATTGAATTTGTAATTAGAATGACTGTTTTTTGTGCATTGTCACCGAGCGAGGTGGCACAGCGGTAGAACGTTGAACTCGAATTCGGATAGGACCTGGATTGCAATCCCGGTGCGGCCATCCTGGTTCTGGTTTTCCATACTTCTCGAAATCACTCAATGCAAATGAATGCTGGGATGGTTATACTTACCACAGACCATGGCCGATTGTTCCCCTGCCCCTCTCAGCAACTTGCTTTGTCTGTAATGACCTCGCTGTTGACGACACGTTTCGCATACCTTGGGAATTACTGGCAATTTTTCCTACAAATTCCGGTTAGGTATTTCTTGAATTTGTCTCGTTAGAGATACTGTTTCAATCTCAATTCAGATCTTTCTCCCTTTATCCTCCATTGTCGTCACTAAAATTTTCGAAAAAATACTATTATTACAAATACTTTGCACGCTTTACAGAGGAGTAATGAAAGAGGTGTAAGATTAACTCGGGTGGGAAGAGAGAGAGAGAGAGAGAGAGAGAGAGATAGAGATAAACCGATAGCTACTACAGTGTTGCTGTCATTCTGCCGCCGAACACAAATATACGTTTTCTGCATGTAATGAATCCTCTTAAGCGACGAACGAGGGAAAAAGATTGCAATGGCATCGGGATTCGGCAACGTCAACTGCTTCCAGCAGCGAGAGACTCATCGGCACATTTCAGACTTCGCTTTGATCGTACGACTGCGTGGTTGACATCAGCAAATTGTTCATTTACGTCACGTCACGAATTCCTGCTCGGATTGTGAAATGCTTGTAAAAAACATTCCAATACACCGAGGTGTTGTTGTTTAGAGGGGTTCAAATGTTATTTGCATCGACAGTTGTCAAACTTATGCGGAGGTTTCTTCAATCAATTCACTCAGGTAGTTTTTTTTTAAATTAAGGTGCTGACGCTTTAGTTTCAAGTAACACGTGACGTACCACCGAACAGTAACAGTGTGTACGGGATCTGTAACCGCGTAACGTATAACTGTCACGGCTAGAGTTGGTTTGGATATCAAACGTGACGTTCATAACCGCGCCAGTCCTTCAGTATGTCAGTACACGGCGTGCAAGTTAGACGAGTACTCTTCTGGCGCTGACTTTTCTGTAGTTGAAATAGTGACGCAGTGGGGCGAAGGATGCGCCATCGAATATACTGACATTTATGAAAGTAGGGAGATGCCGCGGAATCCAGGAATATCAATTGCATTTCCGCAAAGTGAATAGGCGCGACGCGTGGGAAGAAACATCTGCGATTGTCGGCAGAGAGGCGGAAGGAAGATTGTAAGAAGAAAATGGAGAGGTTGCTGTCCTTCATACGGAAGCATGGTGTAGATAAGCACATGCTGCAGCCACTTGCACGTCCACGTTAGTCGCCGTCGCAGAAATGACAGCGGAAAGCCTTGTAGTTTCGTTCTTTTGGTACACTACGTTCTGAAGGAACGGCTCATGTGAGCTGTAACAACGTAACATGATGCGATTACGAGCTATGTCACGTGGTACGGTTACTAATGTGTACGCTCCTTTACATTATTGGCTGATAAATGGTTGTAAATTAATATTGCAAAAGCAAAGTTGTAGACTCCCTGTAGGATACAGCCTTGAACAGAAACGAGGAAGAAACAAAACAGCAGCGCTCGCTACAGTTTTTTTTTTTCTGTGCCCGCGTGTTCGGCAAGCATTAGGCACGCAGCACGGGGCTCTGTAATGGCCGCGTAAGGACGCACGCAGTGATTTCGTATCATCTGCATTTCCTTCAAATGGTTACCGTGCTGACCTGCAACTCTCTCCTTGAGTCACGTTTCCAAGAACCCGAAGTTGCTGGTTCCCCAGTATTTTTTGCTTTGCTGCAGGTCGGAACGCGCCAAGCGGCTAGACGCTATGTTTCTGGTTAGAGCTGGCAATTTACTTTTTTATACCGGTCTTATTATCACACCGGCTCCCTGCTTTTATTGCGGAAGTTACTAAATTGGAAAAGGGAGAGGGAGAAAAAGGGGGGGGGGTACAAATCTTGGCTTATAAACTAAACTAACCCAAACTTGAGTATAAAAACGGCACACACATTTCATTTCGTGCCCGGGTTTCGAACCTAGAGCCTCTTGCACAGGAAGATGGCGTTCCAACAGGATGCGCCACGGCTTGTAAGATGGAATTTTTTTCTTCGGGTATATTTTGGGAAAACTTTATGTGCTTCCCAGAACTTACGGTTTTTAAAAAGGTTTTCGCCTGTTCTGTGATCTGCCTGTCAGTCATGTGGCGATTAAGGCGTTCGCCTACCTTAACCTGCGTTGCAGCATGTTTGAAATACCATTTTTTTTGTGAAACTATACTACATGGCCTTAATGTTTATCTACAAAAAGAAAATATACTCCAGACGAGCATGCTATAGCCTAAATATTACTTTGGTGCCCTCAAGCATCGTTATAGCGGCCTTTTTTTCTGACTGCTGTGTCTTAAAACAAATTATTAAGACACGAGCGAAACTATGATAGAAGTCTGTACTGAACTTCTGCTATTGATTTTCCACCAATTAAATGACAGCGTCACGCTTGAAGTCACATAAGTACACGCAGCTCGACGAGAACTCTGCATGCCAGTTCAGAGCCTTGTGTCTAGCGGTGATGGCGCACTAGATGAGGGTCCCAATGTCTCCCTTATCGCTCCAGCGCTTCTCTGCCTCAAACCCGAAAATATCTCCAGGTTACGAGAATGTATTGTTTGTTGGTGGGAGGGAGGAAGGGATGTGGAAATAATAACTCAAATCAGCATATATATTTTTTTTGCTTTCGGATTTACAAAAAAAAAACGTTCGAGGCAATGTTTTTTGTTGTAGAATTGTTGGTAACAGTTGCTTATTCTTATTAAAATTAATTTAAGACAATTTTATTTCCAGTGCTTGTTGATCTCCTCCTGGAAGTAGGAGCCAGTGTAGCCGTCCTGGCAGTGGCAGTGGTGGCTGTGGCAGATGTCCCCGCCGTTACCCGCGCTTGTTTGGATTGCTTCACGTCGATATTCGGAAGCGCTGGGTAGAACACCGGCCTCCCGAGTGATGCACACTTCCACACCACCCAGTCAGCCCGACAGGGCAGTCAGCACAAGGGTTAGAGAATTGACACGCCGGAGCTTGGACTCCCTATGAGATAAGCTCGCGGGCTCGCTCCACTCCAGCAGGGCCTGGGTCATAGGTCACTCAGAGGAGCAAGCTCCGCCAGAGGGCCCGTGGACCCCAAGAAGCAACCCATCCCAAGGCCGGCGGACTTTTAATTCTATCGGTGAGGCACGCCTACTGGCAATCCGAGGATTCACCTGGCGACTCCTTACACCCCCACTTGAGCCGGTACATCATCAACGTCAAACCAGCAGCCTACAACATCGATAGGCACCCTGCGCTAATATCAATTCGACAGTTTCATGTAATGCCTAGGACAAACGTGATGGTTTTAGTATAGGCTGGCCGACTCAATTGCTATTCAGACTTCGAAGAGTGAACATTGGATACGGAGAACGCACTCTTCTTCGTCGATGGATAATATTCGGGAAAGTTATTTCTGCTCGCTACTGCAAGAAGACCTTTTCTAACATAAACAACTGCAGACAGCATGAAGCTGATTGTTATCAGAACGCAGGTCGTACTATGTTCACGTGTGAAAAGTGTAAATCTCACTTTGGACGTCGTAGCAACTTGAAAATACATCTTGCAACATGTAAGGTTCTCCTTGCACTACCTGCCAAGCGATATTTGCGAAGATTGCCAAATAAATGTGAGGGTTTATCCACAAATGATGAGAGAAGTTCTTTTCTCCCGCCAACAAGACATCCATGCAACTATTGTGACAAGGCATTTACATATGCATACGATGCAAGGAGACGTGAAAATGTACATGTGTGAGGAGCACCATTCGTATGACATATCGATGTGATAAGCGTCGAAAAAATTACACCTGCTACATCATCATCTGATTGTACAACACAGCCTAAGTCAGTGCTCTACGAGCCAAAGCCCAATGTTAATGGCTTTTTCCTGAAGCGATCCTCATTCAAGAGGCTTCTAAAAGATTATGTTGCACCGAATATGACAATCACATCGAAAGATGTTTGCTCTTTCGTGTCAAGTATGAGACCTAATATAATAAACCAACTTATCGATGAGGTAGACATATATGGTGCTGTCAAATATTACATATGGCTGGCTGGACTGTAGCTATACGAAACCAGAGCCGCTCGATGGTGAATATTGTACATGAGTCTTCAAGACCTCCGCTGTAGATGTGTGCCATGCATCTGCAAGAGAAAGAGCTGTTGTTGAAAGTACTATATGAAAGTTAGGTCAAGAGGATGAATAAATGACTACCAAGGGTTCGGGTTGGATCCTGGCTTCAGTAAATCATCTAGAGCTGAGAACAAGTGGGTACTATCGACTTAGCAAGTAGGTGCATACTGATTTCCCTCTACCCCACTACAGATAAATACAACATAGTTTTGTCTTCGACAGGTTGGATGGTGATATAAATTATTGCGACTATAGAAAACTGTCCAGTTGTTAAATAGAACTGCACCGCGTCGGTACTGTATGAAGGCAGCACTGAGGGGTCAACACTGAGAGGACGGTACGGAGGGGTCAGCACTGAAAGGTTCGGCATGGCCAGCACTGATGGGTCAGCAGTGAGGGGTCGGCGCTGTGAAATCGTGTATGATGTGTACGACTACATGAAAGAGTGAATGTTTGAAGAAACCAATCTCCAGAATACTAACATGTGATATGTGCGGTGCAACAATTTGCTAGAAGCGATAATTTAAAGAGATACAGTTGTACGTGTAAAGCTAACACACCTTCGCTTGACTCGAGACAGAATACATGGAACCTATTGCCGGACAGGCACTCGCCAATTTGAAGAATGAGCGCAGAGCTTATTTGACGGTTTTCTGCTTTAAGTGTGGTCCTGAGTTCCAGCAGGGTGATGGTCTTGTCTGCAAGAAACTGTTGAGGATGTGACTGTATGGTAATGTGATTAAAGAACTAGATAACATGAGTGGTGAAAAGGATGCATAAAACAAATGGTTAAATCTCGCAGATGAAATGTGTTAGTAACTATGTATATAGAGCAAAAGCTAGACCTAATATATACCTGTGCTGCTACTGTAGAAAGAACTTCAGTTTTTTTTTGCTTGAAGATGGCACAAGCTGGTTATTGTGCGAAGCCTACTGTAGAACTTGCCTTTATGGGTGCACCTTCTTCCACGGCTGGAAAATTACTAGGAAAACAGTGTTGCCCCTGTGGGCAGATTTTCAGCAAAAGCTGCCATGCTCGTCGACATGAGAAAAGCAAATGTTCAAAAGGACCGACCTCCAAATCACTATCATATACTAACTGTGGGACAGTATTTTGTAGAAGCGATAATCTAAAGAGACATACTGGTACATGAAAAGTTTTCGCACCCTTGCTTGGCACGGTACAGTATGCATTGAACTTATTCCTACACGACAAGGCTATGGCTAGCCTTCCTTCTGAGTCGTCGTGTAAACTAACGATGGCTCCAGCGTCCATAACATTATCCGGGGCCTGCGTCGTGTTCCAAAACAGTGTGTGAAGAAGGAAATATGAGTGTTGCAGACATTTACTATGAAGAGTGCGAGCCGTACAGATCGTTAGAAGTTGTGAACAACAAACATGACCTGCTAACATGTAAATGAAAAACGAACATTCTGCAACTATCCAGGACATCGAGAACAAAAATGTTACCTCCAAGTCTGCTGGTGAAGATGTGAAATATGCATATTCTGCTGATGATGATGAAGTGTCGACATCTGCAAAGCAAAAACGTAAACATTTTGCTGAAGATAAGGTCTACTTAAAGTTGGGACAGAAGAAACGCAGATTCGAACCTAGTACTCCAGCCCAGGGTATCTAACAACCTACTCATCAAAGAAGAACATAGCAGCAGACATGTATCGTGAACCTTCTGCTAACAGTGACGTGAAGTCTAGCTACTCATTTTCTGAAGACCCCAATGGTTTGGTTGATAGACTACGGGTGTTGGTTCCATTGCAGAGAAGTGGATATTTTTCTGTCAGCGAAGAGATAAATTCGATTATTGATGAACTCAGAGCTAGAGGCTTTATTGAATGACATATAATGTACGTGTGTTATTTGGTTAAAAATATTAATAAATATTAAATAATAATTTGTTTTATTTTTTAAATTCCTATCGGATAATAAATGTACCTACTGCTATGTCTTTATGATTGCCTGGTAGGCTGAAAGTGAATATCTTCCTACAATACTTCCACTCACTTCCCGATGAACAACAAACATTTTATTTGCACTTCTTGCCATGTCTATTCAAGATATCACTGCGGACGAACATGCAATGACTACTTTCATGTTGACGTGAGGTAAAAGCGAATCTCCAGAGGACCCTGCTATTGACGATGCAGTCAGTGTTACAGATGGTAAGTCTGCAAACAATGATCCCGTCTTCATATTGTAACAGCGTACGCGATCGCGGTACATGAATGTAAACGTAACGATCTGCTTTTCGCCACGCTCGACGACGAAGTGGGAACCATTTTTTACATGATGCGTGCTTTTATACTATTATCACAACATGATGGTTCCTGTTGTCTGTCTCGGGTTGTCACAGTGTGCCCTGCTTGTTACTTACCTATAAATGTCTGGCAGGCTGCAAGTGTTTGAGATGAACATATATATAGAGTACGATCATGTACGAAAATATTTTGTTGGAGATATGGTTCATTTCGAATTTTGCATGACGTGTTCGATACTTAAATATGTAGATATATATAACACACAGAACTTTTTTAATTCCGTATTATGTATTTTTACTCTGTGAAATGATTGCACGCCCTAGGGGATTGAACCTGCGATACCTTATTTTCAAGGCTGATGCACTGTTTCCAGCGCCTTCAGGGTACATGAGTTATTAGATATAAAAATTTCAATAGTATATGTAAAAAAAAAGGATGTTTTGTCAAGTGTGGTGTAATTACAATACTTGTAAGTGGCGAGTTGCTTTCTTGGTCGGTAATGTATACCATGTACCGAAAGGTAGAACGGTCATTGTGGTCTGTGTTTCCGTTGAGTTCACATCGATAGCTACGAGATGCACTCGCAGCCTCCAGGTCTTCTGTGTATGAAACAGCTACACCAGTTTATTTTTTTCCAGTTAAGGTAAACCTCTTCTCTTTATGTTTTGTATATTTTAAAACCAGAGTACAAACATAGTTGAAATGCATATGTGTGTGTGTGTACGTTGCGATACCTTCTTACTCGTCATTACAATGTTAGTACATATAATGATATTTCTATATTAATAAAAATTTTGTAGCGAGAGATTAATGGGTATTTCGTTTCGTAATGTTCGTACAGTTCTAGCACTATAAGTTGTACGTATTCAAAATAAGTATATGTACTATTTGCTTTTATAATAATTTTTTAAATATCTGTTTGCCTTAGCGTGTAACGGTGACGTCTCTCTTGCGTGGCTAATGGTTTAAATGTATGTTGTTTCGTAGCAAGCAAAGGAACACAGTCTTTACAAGTAGCGTAATGTATATCGTAATTGACGCATTGTACTCATTTTTTGAGGGTTTGCCCTTGTGATCATTCGTTCTTTCTCATGTTGGCGTAATAGCAACACTGATATCACTACTATGGGCTGAGGCTCCATCGGGATATATATATATATATATATATATATATAGTGACTCATTATGACATCATTCTCGTGATGTACTTACGCATATGCCAGTCCTTTATTGTTTGTTACGTGACTGATTTTTCACGTACAAGAGACGGTTTCATTTCTTTTACACTCTGTTTCCCCGACCCTCGCGCTAGGCTGACGGTGTTTATTTACATAAACGCGAACATGTTCTAAGGTAACCTGCGACTATGTATGTCTTGATATTGGTGCAATTGTATACCCCCTTTATTTTTTTCAATATATGGATGGTTGTTAAGTGTTTCCATGCTAACGATGACTCGGCCACTGGCCATTGTGTTTGACTGATGTTATTCGTTTATATTACTAAATATGTATTTTACCGTTACCCACGACTATGTACTATGTACAGCACATTTGTATATATGTTGATTTTTTTACATATAGTTGTTTGTTGTGTGTTACTATATTTTCACATGTATATATACAGCCTTGATGTTGGTGGGTGAAGGAAGGCTAGCTGTAGTTGAGGGGGATCTGAGTTGGTAGACACCTGCGGTAGCGGGCGACAAGGGCGACGGTGGGTGATGTCGAGTGCGTGCATGCCAATGCGTATGTGTGCGCTATCTCAGACCCTACACTCCTACTTGCAACGGTAACTTTGCAACGCGCCTGTATGTATACCTTCATTTTCTTTACATGCGTGGACAGTTGTTACATGTTCCCGAACTTCAAAGATTTGAAAATACTGACCATCTATGCTTATAAGAGGACTTAAGGCCTACTTGTCCTTATCTCCTTGATTTTAGACGTAAGTGATGTCTGTGATATGACTATAGATGGCCGTAGCTTCGATGGGTGCGAGACGTCGGGCAACTAAGCTTATAAGAGGGCTTAAAATGTACTTGTCCCAACCACCCTGTTTGTCATCGGAGGTGATGCCTATGATATGAATTTGGTGACTATATATTCTGTGGGTGGGAAATTATGGTCGACTATGCTTATAAGTTGCTTTAAAGTTTACTTGCCCTACCACCCCTGTTCATCAGAGGTGATGTTTATGTTATGCATTTGGTGCCTATAGCTTTGGTGGGTGGGTTATGGTAGGCGTCTATTGTTATAAGTGGGCTTAGGGTGTGCTTGACCCCTGCACCCCAGTTCATCGTCGGTGGCGATGCCTATGTTATGAATTTGGTGACTGTATATTAAACGGTTCGTAAATAACAGCCAACAATGCTTATAAGTGGACTTAAGGCGTATTTCACCTTGCGGTCCTTTTCGTCGTCGGGGGTGATGCCTATGTTATGAATTTGGTGACTGTATATTAAACGGTTCGTAAATAACAGCCAACAATGCTTATAAGTGGACTTAAGGCGTATTTCACCTTGCGGTCCTTTTCGTCGTCGGGGGTGATGCCTATTTTATGAATTTTGTGGCTGTATCTTAAACGGTTCGGAAATTACAGCCAACTATGCTTATAAGTAGGCTTAGGACGTACTCGACATGCGCGCGGTGCGACTCTAGGCTAGCATGCGTGGGCAGGCTTCGCTCCATGTCGTGCAGGAGGAATGCCAGAGCATGAGACTCGTCCCCGCCACGAAGCCAGGTTTAAAGAGACCAGAAGGAGTATGAGAAAACAAAGGTGGAATGACAGAGCATGGGACTCGTTCCTGCCAGGACGTCAGGTGAAAGGAGACCAGAAGGAATATGAGAAAACCAAGGTGGTAGCAGACGACGGTGATGAGGGAACATCCATTATGGAGAACTTTACAAGCAAAGAGAGGACTGAGAGAAAATGAGAAAAAATAAAGGAGTCTGAAAGGAATATGTGAAACCCCCAAGGGATAGAGCAGGCGAGAGAGAACGGCCGTGGGTGAGAGACTGGAAGTAATAAGAGAAGTTGCATGACAGGGCAATGAACTCGAACATTCTTCAGAGAATATGGATGGTACTGGCGTGGGATGACAGAGCGTGCTTGTAAATGATTGCACACTCCGGCGGACAACTGTACAATTTTCGCCGAATTCATTCGGACTGAGCAAAAGTCATCCGTATTGTGCAAAACACATTTTTTTGTAAAATATTTTGCTGGTTTTGAGGGAAATTCGGAAAATTTTGAGGGAAATTCTGGCTATTATTTAAAGGAAAAAAGGGAAATTCCGAAGGAAAACAAGGTTAAAAATGGCCACGTGACGTCATACAAGATGGCGGCCGTGGCGCTCCGGCTCCCCAGCTAGGAGCCAGATGGCGCTGAACTCTCTATTTATAACAACTGTCATATACACACAGAAGTAATAGAGGGGCATGCATTGAACCTTGCTACTGATTTTACACCAGTAAAATTATAAGGCCACCGCTGAAAGTCCCATAGGTACGAGCAGCATGACGAGAACACTGCACGCCAGTTCAGAGCCTTGCGCGTAGCGGCGATGGCGCACTTGTAGCGCGTGCCAGTGTCGCCCGTATTGCTCCCGCGTTTCTCGGCTTCAAGCGCTGGAAACAAAAAATCCAGGCAGGCACCCCCTTAAACTCCTTTTTTAAATATATATAGTCATGTAAGTAATAAACAACCTGTGTATGTTCCACCGCAGTCGGAAGTTAACGTCTAAGGCCAAAATAAAATATTTTTATTGACTATTATTCCAAATAGGGCTTTCAAAAATGCACGCTTTACCGTGAATGGCCTATACCGGAAAGGCAGCGTGAGTTTGGCGGCTGTGGCATACTGACGGGCGGCGCGAGCAGAGTTAGTTATAACTCAATGCTATAATAACGAGATATCCTTATCCGATTCATTTGTCTGCCGAAGCAAGCCGAAGTAGGTTCCACGATACTGCCAGCTTTAGAACACAGAGTAAATGACACTTTCTCGCTTTGTTATGTTGGCGGTATTGTAGAAACCTCGCCAGCTGTTATTTTTTTTAGTATTGTAATCGGTCAACGTTTCCTGGGCAATATTATTGATGCTTCTCTTATCCACAGTTATTTCATATTGCAAATACATTTGAGAGAATATAAACCGTAACCGTGAAGGGGAAACACTTAATTACAACCTGTTCTATGCGTATATTCATGAAAATACACGTGACGTGAATGGCGGTTACTCAAAGCAGTCTTTGCTATCACCATAAAAATTAAAATATTTTAATCAATCGTGAGTTTATACGATATCTAAAGAGCGAAACTGCATGATTGTTTATTGTATATATTAAGCTATGTAAATATAATATATATTCTTTGTTTAGTAATGTAATAATTGTTTTAAATGCCCCGGAGTTGTAAGACCGTAGAACCTCGACCTCGGACGGACTTCGTGTATTTTCGGTTCGTTTTCCCTGTTCGAGTTGCGAGACAGTGAATGAGGCTGCGGACGAGCCGTCTGGGGCACTGCTAGTTCGCAGCGCCGCCGCTGCCGGCGCTGCCTCCCTCTTGTTATGGGCGGGTAGGTGGGGGGTCGGGGGCCGCCGCGCGCCCGCGCACGCGTCCCGCAGTCAGTGTCGGGTGCATGGCCGGAGGTGGTGTGCGCGTCTGGGAAGTGCTACGTGGCGGCCGGAGTTCGATTCGTAGCAGGCGTTAGCGGCTGCCGTGGGAGCTTTTTCGCATACGCTGTCAACACCTGGTGAGTACCTCCAGCCTGATGCGGCTCTCGTCGGGGAGATGGAAACCGCGTTATACGCTCCGTCGGAAGTGTTTCTACAAAGCGCCCGCCTACCTGGAGCTGTTTTCCGCGTTTGAGGCCGAGAAGCGCGGGAGCGCTAAGGGCTGTACTGCCACGCGCATCAAGTGCGGCCTCGCCCCTAAGCGCAAGGCTCTGAGCTGGTGTGTTGCGTGTACCTATGAGATTTTCAGTGGAGACCCTATGGTTTTATTGGTGGAAAGTCTGTATCAAGGTTCACTACAGGAGCCTCGAATATTTATATATATGTACGTATCTGAGATGCAGTGCTTTCAAAAAGCTGGTTCTAGTCGTGTTGGAGTGCTCTGAAATGGCATTTCCATGTACGTGAAGTCTTGGAAGCACTCGACTCGTCTGAAGTGTGTTGTTTTTTTAAGTAGATCAGCACATTGGGTGCATGTAGTAGTTTCGTATAAAAATATGTATTTAAAACTCAGTATTACAGTTAAGCGCGTGGTAGGCGGGCCACTGAATGCATTGCCTTGTGATTTGTTCACAATCATTCCAACTTATCACTGTCTGACGTCATGTCATAATGGTGCACTGCTCCGTCAACCGCGGATTTGAACGTCGCCGTTGTTTACAAACACACGAATGCAGGCCCGCTACCTTGCGAAAGTTATTCCTGACGACTCTTCACTGCACGTAACAAGTTTTCGCATTACAGGTTTTGGTTTGGACGTATACAGACGCGCACACACACACAACTTGTTCCAGACAGCTTTATCTGAAAATGTACTACGTGGATATGTGCGAATATTTGTTCAGGTGGTTGCCCTGAATGTTGCGGTCTTTCCTCCAATACATTGTCACCGCTTGAAGTCTTGCTGTTGGAGCACGTGGCGAGTTAACCTTGCGCGTGGAGACTAAGCGTTCCGCTGTACCCTGAAGCAATTGCATTCTCCTTGGCCACAAAAAAGTCTGTTTAATTGTGATATGTGTAAGAGAGTCCACGTGTTCCAACGTATGTCGCATTGTCTGCCTAGAAATTCAGATTGAAAACTTCATCGTCCGTATGTGCAAGGGAGATGTGTAGTTCATTTTTATTGCTAGTGTAAGCAAATCACTCACTTGGTACTTTTTTTTTAACATGAGGCAGGGACTTTCCGCATATTTATTTCAACGTTTGCCGAGGGTATTGCATTCATGTAATTAACCAAAATCATTTACCTTTCTCAAAAGTGTGTGGTTGGTGCCGTATTACAATTTGTAGAAACCTAATTTTTTTCCCAATGAGAGAAGGTATTATGTACGTAGGTATCTTTTACGTAGCATAAATTCTAAAAGTCTCTTAATTCATCAAAATCAATACTGAGAAAAATAATGTTTAATAACCTTTGACATCAATTTACACGGAATTTATATTTTGTTACGTCACGGCTTCATCCACTTGTTGGCGTGTTTGTATTTACATTTTCAGGTTTGAGAGATCAGACAGAATCTTTACGGATAACTTAACTGCTACCGAACCGGTTTGGTCACGTCCGGAGTTTAATTTAGAAGGTAACTAAAGTTTCACTTTTATTGATTTTCAGTGGGTTTTATTTTCGTGACTTCTGCACACCCGAGTAAGCTCAAATGATTTAAAGAAATATTATTTGATTTGTTACGTATGGGTTTTCTTGTGATTGTATTGATTATTTCCAAGGCGGTGAATTGGTGAATGAACTGTTGTGGACATGCCTTACAGAGCTTCGCTGTTACGGCACAGAAAGCCCACATCGTATGTAGTTCTTACATTTCTGTTGCTTTTATATATCTGCATAAGCGTTGATATTTCGAAAGAAACAACGCGTTATTGTGAGCGTGTTGTATATTTTTTTAAATTCCCATTCCATGGAAATACTTGCACAATTAATTGAAACGAACCTCCCAATTAAAATTCTAGTTAGCAATTAGTAAACATAACAAATCATTATTTAAAATTTTTGATTCCATCATTTAAGTATCGAGAAACCAGTGCCTTAGCATGGCTGCTATACGTGTTGCCAGAAGCTTAAGTTCACAATAAAAGGACGTGGTTACGTAAAGACGTTACGTCATGGTTCATCAGGCGTGCATGTGGATGTATGTAGACGTAATGTGTTTATGCTGGAATGCACACTCTAACCTATGACTGTTTGGTGGATTAAACCGCTATCCTCTCATTTCAAGGTCGGCAAGTTCATAATAAACCAGGGTCGTGTGGGGGGTGG
>NQII01001212.1:84297-112783 GCA_002778355.1 Clitarchus hookeri
CACCTCAAACAAATCCTGCGTAGTAGTATTGGTTGAAATTAGTTCTATTCCTTCCCACCGGGAAGTTTCTTCATTCGCTGCTTGAACGTCTAGATGGCCTGGAATGCGTGTTTGGTCACGGTCGGGCGCCTGTGATCCTGCATTGTGAAGCCCAGACGTCTGCTAATGGGCCGGACACGCTCTTTCTGCACTGACGAGCTATTGACGTTGAGCGAGCGATAAGGGTGACACTGACACGCGCGCCGGGTGCCCAATCACTCCTACGCGCTGGGCTCTGAACTGGCATGCAGTGTTCCAGTCGTGCTGCGTGTACCTGCGGGACTTTAAGACGGTGACCCTATTATTCTATTGGTGGAAAGTCTGTAGCAAGGGTCAGTGCAGGTCCCTATAATAGTATCGTGTGTTTCCGACCAGTATATTAGGAGATACAGCGGTGTGAAATAAGTCTTCTTTTAGCTATTTTGTCGGACTCGCGAATAGCATATATAATATGAATGATGTATTGAGAGCATTATACGTACCTCGTCTAAGGTGGGTTTTCTTTTTGAAAATGGGTTTGATAGGGACACGTTAAATGGTTTCGTAATAAAAAAAACTGATTTAAAATACACTGCAACGCAATTTAGGTGCCAGGTGAACGGCGCCCTTATCAGTCCTCACCATCTTTGATTTACGGAATTTTCGCCGTAATTCGTATCATAGGTTTTATGTTTTATTTTGGGCATCGATACGGCATAAGGCACTGCTCTGCGCACGTTATATAACATGCATTGATAGACTATCGTTGCCAGGATCATTGCTGACTTCTCGCAAGTAAACATTACTTATTTCTTGCCGGCAGTCTTGTCAAGAATTAACAAACGTGGTATAGTTGTAATAGTTTAATAAAGCTTTAGAAACTATTATTTATGGCACGTTGTGCGAAAAATTTCGTTACATTCTTAAATGGAAACTATAGGGAAAAAAGTGAAAATCCAAGATTGCGGCGCTTGAGCCCCTTAACATTTATGAAGATATGGTAAACAAACTTCAGTTCCACGGTTCATTTGATTGGTTAACCAAGGTTGTAAGTTGTTTGGTTTTGATATTATAGACCTTGAAATTTGGGGTATTCTTTTATACTCATCCTGTATGATCCTGATGCTCTGATTTCGCACCAATGAAACATTTGGCCTGGGGAAGTATCCTTGAATGGACGTGTTTTCCTCCATAACTTAGTTTTCGGAGTTAGTTTTTAAAAACCAAGCTAGTGAAGGCATAGGGGACATCTTAGTTATTTCGAAATCAAACGAAATGTTTCTTACATGGTTAGTTTCACATCTGTAACCGTTATCAAATATTACCTCAGTATTTAATAACGTCAATTCGACATAGGAAAATACATTTATAATTGAAACCGTTCAACTTTTAAAATAATTCTTTAAGTAGTCCTCTGTCATGTCTAGCTTTGATTTTCTTGTGTCTGGTCATAAATTTTCATTACGGAGGTTTGTAAGAAAAATCGAAGATGGAATGGATACAACCTCCTTAAGTGTATGTTTGAAAAATTGAGCACCGGATGTCGTAATGTATACAAATGTTTCNCAATCTTCTGAACGTAGTCTGAATTTGACAAGTTCGTCGTTACATATCTTGCAACCAATGCATTGAGGAATCCAATACTACGAAAAGTTGTAGACACATGCATTGGAATAATATAGTTTTCCCTTTGAACTGGTTACTATGAACGGGTCACTATCAATCTCATTGTTTTCCCATTACCTCTCTGCCTTGTTGGTAAGCGAAATCTTAGGACCACCACTTACACGCGAAGTTGATGTGAAGTTAAACCGTACTTGTAATTTCGAACTCTGGAACACACGCACCGAATCACGCCACTGAGCTCTGTTAAATTCATTGGCGTTCCTGGTGAAACGTTACCTTTGCATTGTCTTAAATTAACGTGTCATTTACTGTTGCTGTACAGAACATTTAAGCATTAAGAAAAACCATAGACAGGTTGTGAGCCTTTTCCGCAGGCTTTAATCGAATTCTTTCCTTAGCAATTTGACAATTGATCGGTTTCAGTTTGGATGCTGTCGTAACTTGTGTTAGCATTCGTAATACGTTGAAAGGTTAACTGAAAAATATATTTTAATGTTTTAAGTGCTTGAAAAGAATCGTAATCTTTATGCAAGCATGAATAGTGAAATAACCGGATGTTACTTTTACTTAAAAAGTTCCGTTATACTTTTTAAACTAAATGCCACTAAATTACCATATACGTCTTTTTAGTACACAAAACCGGGTCGCGTGAATATTTAGTCAACAAAATTTACCAATTCCAACGAAGTTTTGCCAACTGTAAGTAGTGATGTTGGAATGAGGGCTGTCTCCAGAGTGGATTGCAACAAGACTTAGAAGTTTTGCATCCGTCGTTTTTACACTTACCCAGTAACTTATTGCAAAGAAAATAGGCACGGTTCTGTATTAGAGAAGAGACCTGCATTTTTTTAAAGTTACGCGTTACGTAGTATTTTTTTTTTTTTGCATTATTTGAAAAGTTACGTGGGTATGTAATTGGCGTCTTCTAAAATGTACTGTTTCCTTATAGTTTTACGCACAATTTATAGCTAGTTTATCCTTTCTCTAGCCGCACAGTGGAGATAGATGAAGGGCGCTTCACCCCTTGAAACCACCACCTCCAAGAACATCGGTCTCCATAGGGCCCGAATTCTAATTGTGCATGGTCTGGAAATCAATTTTAAAATTCATATTGCCATAACTTTGAATGTCCTACTCCCTCCTTAACCGCTTCAGTCACAGTGTACTATATAGAGGATGTTTGTTGCTCAAGTATGTTATTGGTATTAATGGTACACAGTAGGAAATAACGGTCCAATAATAAGGTTCCCTTACACGCGGGAGTTGCTATTCGCTGTAGACGCACTGCTGAAGGTTCACCAAGAACTTGCAATAACAGGGAAAACCTGGAAAAGTCAGCGAATTTAATATTTCTGGAAAATTCAGGTAATTTAGAAAATATAGTTTAAAATGTATCTAATAAGAAAATAAATATTGGATTCTAGCACTCGTGTTACATGCCAACGTATGAATTGTACTGTTACTTTAGTTTATTCCACCTTCGCAGGAAGATGTTACTGGTTCTCATTCAGTTGATATGTTGTCTTGTCTCTTGTCTTTGTATAATGACTTTTTTTCTGGTATTTAACCTCTTGTCACCTTTTTCCCTTTTGTCGTCTTTGTATCTACGTAGTTTCTTTTGCATAGGATAGCATATATAAATAAAAAAAGTTTGTAAATTTTTTTAGGAAAAATAATAGAAATATTTGTAATATTTGCTGCTTAAGTTGGTCAGGGGAAAGTAACAGGATACCTGGAAAAGTCATGGAAACGTCAGGAAATTTGCTATTAGGATACTGCCAGCCACCGTGAATAACATCCAGCACAGACCACATTTTGTTCCCGATGTGCAAGAGCATTAAATCAGCGAAAGTAAAATTACAAACAAAACGGTTCGTTGCAACGCGAAATGATAAAACTTATTTCATATGTTTAGGTAAGAACATTTGCATTGTACTAATAAACGTGGCTACAGAAGATCTTGAAGTTGCAGCCTTCTTTACCTCCAATGCTAGACGTTGCCTTGGCGGTTGTGACCTCGTCTAATTGTCAGGCAGCGCGATGCAAGTGAGAACGGTAAGAATGCCAGCCGAAACGGAGATCAGAGGCAGCAAAATTAAGAAGTGGGCCACGTGTGCAAAATTTGTATTTGCTACAAATGAAAAACCAATAAATGGCGTGTGGGAANTCTTTCCAGCTGGGACCCGTAGGTGACCGTCATCCCCGAGCATGACAGAAATGAAACCCGAGAATGGAGCGGCGCTGGAATGCAAGGGCGGGGGAAACGGGAGTACCCCGAGAAAACCCGCCGGCAAGCGGCATCGTTCAGCACGATTCCCACATGCGAAGATCCGGGAGTGAACCCACCGGGGATCGAACCCGGATCGCCGTGGTGGGAGGCGAGCGCCCTGGCCACTACGCCACCGCTGCCCCGCTACAAATGAAAATGTATTGCGGGAACCCTTTCGTGTCTACGTGAGTGATAGTCCGTCATTTCTTGAAAGTATTTTGTCTTAATTAAAAAAAACTTCTAATGTTGGGTTTATATGGCTTATTTAAAAAAAAAAAAGCTCCTTGGTTTTATTTTATTCAAGTCGTTGGAAGGAGTGTGGCTTACAAGCTGGACGAACCTGATGCCTGAACTTCCTCACTCGTAAAACGATGCCTTCCCCCGGAATTTGAAGCCAGGACCTCCCACGCTGTCAGCCAGTGTGTGTAAACCATGCTACGCCACGGAGGCTGGCAATTCAAACTAAGAAAATTGGGTTCATCTGCGAGAATTTGTCATGCAACAATAGTTTACACTTCCCGGTGAATTTATATTTTTTTCACTGCTTGGGGTCGTGCGGAATAAATTCTCGTGAGAAACTTTTATACTTTATTGCGGTAATTTGTCGCTGTTGACAAACCATTTGTCGCACTGATTTTCTTTACGGCTCGCGCGTTTATCGCAGTTGGCCCTCCAATAATTTACAACGACAAGATACCAGGCAAACAAATTTAGAGTGTAGAATTGCGAAAATAATTCTAGCACTCATTATTAATTCACATTTCCATTGCGATAAAAATATTATATATAAAATGCTGTTAGTAACATGGTATATTTATATTTTACCATCGTCAGTGTTATTCTCTCTTATGAGAGAAAGTCAACACCCCCCCCCCCCTTTTTTTNTTTTTTTTTCTGCCCCAGGGGCCAAGGTGGTGATGTGGTTAAACTACTCGCCTCCCACCTATGCAAACCGGGTTCGATTCCCGGCGGGGTCGCCCCTGGATCTTGTGGGAATCGTGCCGGACGATGCCGCTGGTCTGCGGGTTTTCTCGGGTATCTCCCGTTTCCCCCGCTCTTTCATTCCAGTGCTGCTACATACTCGTCTCGCTTCACCCTCATCGGCTCTCAAAACCTCGATGTCAAGTGCCGCCCAAATCTCTTCACTCACTTCCCCCGCCCTTCCTTTTAATCAGCCTGCGTTGGATGAGGCCATCAAGTTTTAGTACGTTGCATAAAACAAATTTCGCTGGTTGGCTGTTTTGTATTTTTCTCGTCAGCGATTAGCGTAGGTGTCACGAGTGTTTTGCAACCACGGCTGGACCGTGTGTTTGGTCATTCGGCAGCAATCAGAAGTTAATGGGTTTGATCTCGACCCGCTGCGCCGGGTCAGTTCTTCTGTGGTAGTTCCACAACTCACTTTGGGCGAATGCTAGTGCAGTCCCTTGGTATGAACTTTCTCAATTAATCGCCCATTCGGTCAAGTTCATGATTAGTTTCAGTACGTTCCCGGAAATAAATATCTGTAAAGTTTTGCAGTTCACTGTGCGTGTTTTGCCTAGGGGTTCAGTCGCAAACCCCAACAATCCTGTAATTTTTTGTGCGAGCCGGTGGTACAGCCTTTTTTGTTTGTGTAGCTCTCATGTCTGTTATGTTCCAAGTTTGTTTTAATGAATATCCACTTGAAATTTGAGTAGTATTTCATAATATTGATTATTTTTCGTTTTCTTTAAAATACATTTCTGTCGTGAAAGAGAAAAAAAATTTCAAGTAACGGTACAAGAAATAATATTTCCCAAAGAACTTAGGCCAGTCCTAAAACACACTGGCGATGCCATTATTTATTGTCTGCCTACGTAGATTGTATGTCTTACTATCCGTTTTAATATTTTACTGTTTAACTGACAAAATTAAAAACTTTAGGAGTTAGCAGTTAACTCTAGAATTAAAAACAAGAATTTCGTATACACAACGGTATTAGTATTGGTTTTTTTTTTCAACCAGCAGAACCACATGTGTGTGCTATAAATATTAATTGAAATGTTTATTTTATAGTATTTTTGTTTGTGGCATTTTTACTTAGTAAAAATATAAATAAAATTAATTGTTCAAAATAAAATTATAAATGTATTTTCAGTTTGACGTGAGCTCTATCTTCAGTTACTTGCAATGTGTAAACAGTCTTATACTCCTCGAACGCTCCTTTAGACTGACGTAGGGCGGCGAGTGGGCTGCCTGCGCTTGGCGCCAGACTCCGTCCGGTCATTGGATGCCAACCCCACCTCGTGCAGCGGCAAGTGGAATTTTTTTTTTAATAACTTTCACTCTTGAAGTCAACTAGCATCACAAGCTGGCGCCTGTGGTTAGCTAATCGTCTTGATAGCACATCGCTGTCGCGCCAGGGGAAAAAAAAGCGGCGAGGGGATCTTGCAGAATGCGGCGCCGTGGAGTGCCGCGCGTGCATTGCATTAATTCGCGGCTGTTACTTACTCCGTTGCTGGCTAATGCGGTTGTCGGCGTCGGCAGTAATTGCCCCGTGACCTGCTTCTGTGAAATGCCGGTTTCAACCACTATTGTCTCCAGAGACCCGATCTTCTCCCGTGCACAGATCTTGACGAATCGGGTTCGATTCCCGACAGGGACACGCTCCGATTTTCGCGTGTGGGAATCGTCCCGGGCAATTACCGTTGGTCGGTGGGTTTCCCTCGGCGATCTCCCGTTTCCTCCTGCTCGTGCATTCCGTTGCTGCTCCATATCCACATCGTTTCACCCTTGGCATTCTGCTGCGCCGTTTTCCGTTCACTTTTCAGGTTGACTAGGGCGTTCGTCGAAGACAGGCGAGGTCTACGAAGGAAATGGCTGAAACGCATGTAGCAGAACATCGGAGAGCGTTGAAAGTTATGCATTATAGGTTTCCATTTTCTAGATTTTTCAGTATTTTCGTGTTTTGCGTTTTCTGCAGTCGTTTTATTGGCTAGTTCAGAGATTATGAATTGTTTGTAAATATGCTTTATTGTAAGAAGAGAACTTAGCCTCGGCCCTAACGAATGGATACCAACAGTATATATGTGGAAATTTAACCACCTAACGTTATCACGAAATCTATATCAGCAAGCATCACACATCTGTTGGAGGGATTGTACGGTGAATTTTGGTGGGTTCGAGAATTGCACAATGTAAATTTTGCAGTCCTTCGCATGGCTGCTGGCGTATTTAAACATATTAATTTCGTCAAAAAATAACTGTGGCGACCTTTATGACACAGGTTGGAATGCATTGCTCCGTATTTGATTCCCAGCTGAACCAAAGACGTACGTGCCTTCCACAGCCGTAAATACGAATTCAGTTTGTCCTTTCGGCGTCAGTGCGAGATAGTAAAGTACGGAAAAATTTGATATCGCTGTTAATAAGATCGCCTACCACGTATAAATGAAATACGTTATTTAAAAAAAAATATTTTGTTGCTCAGAAAAACAAAAAATGGGCCCAGTTAACAAAACACACACGCTTTTTTAAAATTGTTGTGCGAATGTTTAATAATGGACAAATATTTCACTGAGCCCTCCCAAATCACTTGTAATTTTGTCACCTAAATAAATTGGGTTTTTTAAACATTGATGCTGGTGCGAGGGTGCTCAGTCTTCTGATGTGCTCATTCATCATATATGAACTTAATGCATACTGACAACATATAAGCAAACCATTTTAGATACATTGGCCAAGAAGATAAAAATATCGGTTGATCATTGATGCGATACTAAGGAAAACCACGACTGTAGATGGTATGGAAACGTCCCTACATATTTAGTATGATTTAGTATTGATGACTTCGTTAATTCCATTTCCATCAGATTCTTTAGCGATTGACAATTGTGAAATTTCATGTGGTTTTCAAGCTCCGCTTTCGAAAAGTGCCGCTGCAATTCTTGGTTCTTTACCTTCCCAAATCACATGTGGTGAACAACCGTGCTGGGAGAGTCTTTTAAGTCGTGATGTTTTTTTTCCAACTGGTGCATGGAGCAGGTCAAGTGGATGAAATTTCCGTATTACAATGCGCACCGAACGACTTTCGCGCTACTCTATCCTGCTAGCTGTCGTCCCATGGATGGGCTTCAAACCTAAGTAAAGTTTGGCCTTCTCGTCAGATAAGCTTGATGGTTTGGTAATCTCTGCCATCGAAGGGCCCAACCCTTGAAATACAGTCACACGGTTGCCGCTTGCATGAGCTTCGTATGCTCAGTTTTTTTTTATAGCCGTGCACTGACCGCAAATACAGGAGGATTTGTGGCACTATTTCGGGATATAATTGGTAGTGTTTGCATTGCAAAACGTAGAAGGATTTTCAGGAAATGAATGCCACTTTATTACTAAGAGATCTGAGGATTAAGGTTAAAATATCCCACCATGACCGAGTACAGTGTGTGACTATCGGCAGAGAAGAGACTGCAACTGACCGGCTGGACTGTAAGAAAATGGGACTTTTTTCGTTAGTAGCGGTGGGATTTGTTTCGTGAGTAACAATCGGGTGATGCAAATAAATTGCAATAAACGTTTTGATTTCATTGTTACGTATCGCTGCTTTGCATAGCGCGAGCCAGCGAAGAGTGTGTGTCAGCGTCACAAAGGCCAGCTGCGGCGTACCACCGTGATAATCCTTTTGCAGCTCGCACGCTCCTGACCTTCAGTGGATCGAATTTATGCATTTATATGTTGAAAATATTCGGGTTTAATGACAATTGTTTCTCTCGGCGTGACTCGGGGTGCGACTAACTTTACAGATCAAAGCCAGCGAACCGAGAGTTTGAGAGATTGCATGACCTTGAGCGATAGACGATGAGCCAGAAGAGTAACGAGTGTCGATGGAAGTGACCAGCGACAGAACAATCTGCGACTATGAGTTTCGGTGCAGTGAAGGCGCGATTAGCAGGCTGGGCTATCAAACTGGAAGGGTGAGTGTAAGACATAACAAATTATGGCAACAGACTGACTCAACAGGTGTTAATGATGTGTGAGTTAATTGACTGTTACCAAATACATGGTGAAGGACTTTGAGTTAAGATAGACATTAAATATTGCTCTCTCTGAGAAATGAAGAGAATAATAGTGGAGATAGATAATTTAATGTTGTAAGTAATAGCTGGCCCTGTGGGGCCGGGTTGGGTACAGGCTGTGGTCTGGCAACCAACCTGTAATGGGTGTAAGGTGAGGGGACTGGGTGCCTGAAAGCCGGTCGTGTGGGATGGCCGAGTGTGTAGGGGGGAGCCCAGAAACTGAGTACCTGGTGGGGTAGTCATGACGGCTATGGAATGATTGCTCCAGTTGGGCCTAACCCTGGTTACAGGCTCTAGTGGCGGTGCCCGGCGCAAGTGTAAGAGCTCGCTAGTCGAGCTCCGGTGGGAGCCACTCATAGGAACTAGTGATCCCTGGGGCGTCTCCCTGCCGTCACGAAAAGCTTCCAACTCATTTCCATTAATGGGGCAGTGATGCGAATATACAGCCTAGCACTGCATAGGTCCATCTCCACCTCCTCGCGGTATGGGCTGGTAACATGGGGGCCGCCCCATGGCTAACGGAGTGAGGACGACTGAAGGCGGTGACGGCCTGTCTGTGCACAGATAATCAGTCACGGCGAGGTTATATGCAGTCTCCAGAAGGCTGTATATATTCTTCGCCTGCGGTGAAGACCCGTGAACCGAATTGCACTCCCAAAGCTGAGCCAACTGAACACCGTCCAACCCCTACTAGAGCCCCACCGCCTCAGGACATGAAGGGTCTGTCTGGCGTCCTGGAGGGACTGGGCTGCTCTGGGTGAAAACTCAGTGTGCATGTCTGAAAATTGTGGGTACCCAGGGGATCAGTGTGAAAGCCCCGGCTTAGGCCGTGCTGATCGCGGGTCGGACTCTGGGTGGCAGTGGTTGAACCTTCTGCTTAGAAGGAGATCTGGAGGTGGGTACTTGCCTGGAGGGCGGGAATCTTGAGTACTGGAAGGGTCAGTAGCTGCTGCAGTGGAACGCAAGCGTGCTGACTCGCGCTAGGGTGCCAATTTCGAAGGGTTGGTGCTCATCAACGAAGGGTCGACGGTCTGGTCCGCCTAGTAAGAGGACTCGTTCACAAAGCGGGTTTGTAGAGTGAGGATAGCACTCGGCCCCATCAAGGTGGCGCGTGCGGATTCAACTCTGCACGTTGCTGTTGACAGGTGAGGTGGAACCACTCTCGGGTGGAGAACATCCACCCACTGCGATTGGAAAGGGCGTTACTCTTTCTATTGGCAGTATTCAACTGCTGTCAATTAGAGCACTGACCAAGCTCAAATCAACCGAGGTTACGGACACAGTCCAAGTCTGTGGGGAGTGCGCACCAAAACAGCCTGGTGTAATAATGCACATATTTTCTCTATATGTTGCAAGTCTGATGTGACAAAACGACGACGGTGTGAAAATTATGGGAAGTCCTGATCGCACTCCCCTAGTAATAATGCTCTGAAAGGTGTCTCCTGCTATACCTTCACGGATCAGGCGCAGGAGGAGCAAATCTGGGTCGAACAACTGAGCCACAAGTTTGGCGAAAACATGTAGGCAAACGNAGTAATAGCTGTGAATAAATTAAAATCAAAATTTATTTTATTTTTATTAAGACCTCCATCCCTCACGAACTCGGATACTCCCCCGTGGCGTCTTGTAACAGTATATATTTGTAATTAGATAGAGGATTGACTAGGTAATAAAGGACAGTGATTAGGAGTTTAATTACAATTGAGATTAGCATAACAAATTTTATTTAAGTCCTTGTCACTCTCCGTACACCATCTACAGTCAGTACTCTATGTTTATACAAATTCGTATACAGTATCATGTAATTCGTGGATACGGACTACATCACACGATTCTATGATCAAAATTAAGTAGAAAATACTCTGTGGTAAAAATGCATAAGACCCTTCGTTTACGATAGGTCCAAAAAACCATTGTAGCAAACATGTGGTTTTCCAGTTATGTAGATAAAGACGAGGTGATGTGGCAACGCAGCAACTAATGCGTCTGCCGTAATGCAAACGGCGAGGGAACGAGCCGATCTCGGTAGTGCCAAGGAGGCCACGGAGTTCACAAGCAGTGAGTACTGGGACATGGCAATGGACATGGGTGCATCCGGCGGCCAAGCTCCGTGCATGCTGCATGCATCCAGCGTGCGGAAAAGTGCGTTGCTATGGGCAGAGCAAACTTCAAACACCTGTTATGTCGTTTCGACGTTTTGCATGCTGTGCTTAACATGAAAGTCATTTTATCTACTTTATTGTCGGGTTTCTCGTAAACTAAGGGCCTTGCGCTTTTTTTTTTACCAAATAATATTTTCTACATTTGATCACAGATATTCGCGTAGTGCAGGCCGTATCCGCGAATTACCGGACATTCTGTATTTCATCAAGGACGTCCATCCTTAATGAACGCGGGGGTACTCCTGGGAATGTACCTCGGGGTAGCGTGTGTTGCGTGAACAGCCCGCGGGTCGGAGGTGACTGTCCTTGAGCGCGCGGCGGTGTTTACTAGCGGGTGAGCCGCCTCGCCGGCTCACTGGGGCAGGGAGGCGTGGACGGGTTACCGCCGCGGCCTTGTCTGCCTCCACCATCTCGCCCACCGTCTCTCGCGCGCCCACCAAGTCGCTGCTTCTAGCCCCGCCCCACGCCAACCTGCCGGCCTGCGTGCACGCTCCGTGTTGCTCGTCAGCATCCTCCTGTCCCTGCCGAGATGCGAGTCGACCAGGATGCATGGCAGTAGAGAAGACGGCGGGATGATGGTTGAGGGAGACCACCTGTTGTTCAATATAAAGGTAATAAAGCAAACAAGATATTTAGGAGTAATAATAGGCTTTCATTCATACCATATATGCTTACAGAAAAATCGAAGATACTATGTAATAAAATCGAGTATAAAATTTGGAAATATACTAAATACAGCGCATCAGCAAGATTAAATATATAAATCTATCTCTGTAAATGTAATAGTTTATGGATCAATAGTGTTGGACACCAAAATATAAAATATATATATAATTAAAAGATAAAGAGAATTACAAAGATTTATATTAATCAGGTTACACGACATGGCATCCACTAAATCATTAGCAGTAGTATTAATATTAAACAAAATACTGCATATAGACTATATTATAACAAAGGGGAATATTATTTATAAGTTGAAATATACAGAACTACAAATAGACAAAATATATATAAACTTAAAAAGGGTTTACACAGGATAACAACCGGTGGATAAGTAGGATAGACGATGGTGAAATATACAGTATAAAAGAGATGAAGATAGTATATAAAGATGCATTAAGAAGATGGTAAAAAGAGTGGGAAGATATGGGTGTAAGTATTGGAATTAAATATTATATTAAGAACCTTGAAGATTGGTATGGAAGCAAAGTTATGATGAGTAAGATAATGAAGGAAATTGTTAGTGGACATTGTCAAACTAACAGTTACGTAAAAAGAATTAATAAAATAAATAGTGATTTATATGAATGTGGGGAAGGAGAGCAGAATATTTATCATATATGATATATATATGTAAAATGTTTGAGAAGGATAGGACTGAATAAAGAATGGTTTTGGAAGAGAAGGAAGAACATTGGCCTTTGACCAAATATAATATTGATGAAAAATAAGGTACGTGGAAGGAATTTATAGAGTAGTCAAGACTGTTAACGACGATTTGTTACATTAGGTTGTGAAAAAGGGGGAGGGTGGCAAGGTGAGTAGCTGATTGACGTGGCTGGTGAGGTCAGTGGCGCAACTAGGCAAGGGCCCCGGTAGCGCCACGCTTGCTGGCATGGAACAGTGAAAGCCCTGTTTTTTGGGGAAGGGTTATGCAGGTGTACCAGTTTTTTTGGCTATTCAGTGTATATCCAAATATCAAATGGTCAGATGTTGGCCTGCACATCTGAGAAAAAAAAATCGCTAACCTCGCGTAAAACTTAATCATTTTCGTTTTTGAAATTATTTTATTCGTGTCATACAATGCGAATCAATTTTTCAGTTTCGCGCTTTTCACTTCAATCTGCGTATTTGATTCGGATTACCTATTCACGTCAGAATTTTAATTAAATTTTTTCGAAAATGACCTGCAGCAAAGCAGAAGTTTTTATACTACCTACCATTGAAATGAAATTTTTCCCCTTCCGACCCCTAGGGAAATTTTAGAACTTTGTCTCGTGCCCGCGTTATGATTTTGGCGGGTGCTTGAACACACAATTTACGCCGTCTCACTCCGGTTAGTTATTTTTTTGGGAACACTGGAAATAAACGCGAAGCGTGGGGTTGAGTTAATGGTTAACATTCTTGGCCTCGTATGTAGTTGGCGCCGTAGCGACCGGCGCTTTTTATTTGAGAATCTCAATGCAAACATACCTGGTGACACTGTGTGATACAGTTATAATATAGATATAGGCGATTCTTCGCTTCTGCTAGGGTCCCCCGTGCCTTCGCGTCACAATTACGTCCTCGAGACTTGTAAATTGGCTGTGCATTTGCATCACGCATGTGTGTATTTTTGGCCCGTATGTACGCGACATGAGCATGCTTTAAGGGATACGTCACCTCAGTTCCAAGATTTTCTTAGGGAGGGGAAAATTTCATCTCCTCCTCGGCCCCAAATTTGTTTCGGCTTATTTAAGTGTATTATATCTGCGCTGTTTTCAACACACGAAAACACCGTACAACCCTCCTCCCCGCCCAAGAAATATTACAGATTATCTGCTCACGTCATTGCTTTCGAGGCTGGTCGTGGAAGACTGACGTGAAATTTTTGATTGGGCAGCTTTGGAGATGGAAGCCAGGGTGACGAGAGCTGAACCAGTGGACCACGCGAGCACCTGAAGACGTTGGCTTCACTTAATTGCAACATCCGAAAAAAAAATTGATAACAGACCTCTATGTGCGCATTTATTTTCCGTATGCCGGCTATTGCCTAGTAGTAGTAAATTCCTAGTGCCATTCATTGCTTAGTCTAGCTGACATTAAAGTAAATAGACTGTACTCACGATATAGGTGTTTGGACTGTAATTCACATCATACTGTAAACAAACACATAAAAAATGCCACGAATTTTAAGGCATAAAGTTAGATTTTTACCCCACTTGACTACTTTCCTTCCCCAATGATTCATCCCTACGATTTGTTTCCATAGAAACTTGGTCTGCTTCAAAGTGTTGTACATTACAAGCTCTCGATACCGACATTTTTATTTCTTCGTGCTGGTTCTTTGAGATTGCCTTTCCTGGTGTGTTTTTGCGCACTGTCCTCCGGAGTTTTCATACTAGTTTTACCTTGACATGTTTAAAAATGTAATTACAAGTGGAGGTTTTTTTTTTTGTCGGATTTGAACTGTGGGACCGTTCTTTTGGACCATTTGAGTGTTTGTGTTTGCTGGTGCCGTTGCCATCACGTCACCAGCTGTAAGCGGCTTCCGCAGATCCATAGAGCGTTGTTGTTATTCGCCGAGCATTGGAGCGCGGATTACAAGCCTCTGTTATCTGTTTTATTACGTCTGGACCCAGTGCAGCGGTCTCTGCCGATTGGCGCCACATGTGTAGGTCCCTGGCCGACACGCTTAAACTGCGTCGATTTACAGTTGCCGTTTCTGTTAGCCACGACTAATACGCGCATAAATATCGCGAAGCAGAATTACCATTCCCGATGCGCATTCAAAATAAAAAAAATACTGCGAGAAAAAACTTAACATGGTGTCTGTTACGGATAACATTTCATAAACTTTACTCATCCGCTTTATTACGGCTTTCTTGTTATTTTATTTATTTTTAAGCTGCTTATTTATTGAGCGTGGCTCAAAGGATTATTTTCACGATCCTTTCTATTAATTGTATGTTAACAAATATCGGATACAAAATGCTTAGTGGCAGGACGTGTAGCTCAAAACTGTTTTTAAATATATTTTTATTGCATCATAAAATAGTTCATTCGCCACGGGAGATAGCGTAAGTTGCCAATATCGGGGATATTTATCAGTAGATAACATGAGATTTCGTTCAGTTATCACACTTTTATTTAACACAAATTTCGGAATTAAAAAATAGATTTAAAAAAGTTCTTTAGTCTCGCTTGGGGATATTTTTTTCTGACAATAAAATTTCTTGTTTGTATGCTTATTAGAGAGAGCCTATTCACGTTAGTATTTTCCTAACCACCCAAACTAATTTTTTTACGAAAAATAATGCGTCCAATATAAATATCTCAAGAAATAAACATTTCAGGTTTAGGAATCGTTTATTGTGGACTGTGAAAAAGGAAAATAAAAAGTGACGGATCGCCAAGTAAACAAATGTAATAAACTGAAGTATAGTGAAGTTAGCGGGCTCTCTCTCTCTCTCTCTTTCTTTCTATATCTTTCTTTCTCTTTATCTCTATCTATTTCTCTCTTTCTTTCTCTCTCTATTTCTCTTTCTCTCTTTCTTTATCTCTTTCTCTCTATTTCTCTATTTCTCTATCTCTTTCTCTCTATTTCTCTTTCTTTCTCGTGGTTGTTTAATGCAAACATCAGAACAGGTCAGGATTCAGCATCTACCTGGAGAGCTTATGAAAAAACCTATTGAAAAAATTCTCCCTCGCCCTTTATTAAGTGTATTCAAACAGGACGAACTTGCGACATTCAGAACGCAAGTCAGTTAAGCTCCTTTACATGTCCTCATGTTAATTTATCGAAGGAGGTGAAAAGTAGGAATGCTTTGGATATTTTTACCCTCCCCGAGAAGGAATCTATTAACAAAATGCCAAAATTAAACCTGCATAACCAATATTATTTCTTTTACACTAGTATCCAAAAGTTAAGCATAATTAAGGTGTCAGAAAATATTTTATTAATGAAGTATTAGAGCTACACTTAATACACAAAAAACAGTACAAATTAATCATAAGTCTACCTAGTGTGAAATGGAGTGGAACACATTAAAAGACAAGCATGCAAAAATTATCAAACATTGATCATCACTTTTTTTAACAGAAAAAATAAATTAATGTGGGATGTAGTTACCCCCAAACGGCAACACACGCCGCACAACGATGCGACGTGTTCTCTGCGAGGTGACATGTTCTTTACGAGGTGGTTCAATAGCTCTACAACCAGTTCGTTCCATTCCTCGTGAACAGGAGTGCGGAGCTCTGGAATGGTCCTTGGCGGAGGCTGCCGGGCTGCAACTAGCCTCCCTAATGCATCTCGGGCATGCTGTATAAGAGTTAATGTTCAAGAGACCTCACCTCGCCGGCCAGTCTATGCAGTGGACATCTTCTTCAAGAAATTCATCCACCAGGTTGGCTTGATGCGCACGTGCACTGTCGTCCACGAAGGTGAAGTTTGGGTCGACTGCGCCTCAGAAAAGTCGCACATGCTGTTGGAGTACCTCGTCTCTGTACCTTTGGACAGTAGTGGCACCTTTACTGAAGACGTGCAGCTCAGTACGTGCATGGAACATGCCTGCCCTCACCATAAATCCACTACCACCAAACTGATACCTTTCCACGATGTTCCTGGGATTTAATAGTGCTCCACGTTCTCTCCCAGACGGATGTGTGACGGAGATCGTGTTGAAAATTAATCTGAAGTTATCCTTGAAGTGAAGAGATCGTCCATCCATTCACCTAGGTTCTGATTTCGATGCTTCTGATTCCGCTGTAAACGGGATCTTCAATGCACTGGCTCAAGCGGGACCAAATCCTGAGTCTTCGGTACACAGTTTGCCGAGAAACTTTTTTTAACTCCGGAGGCACCTGCAAGCTCCGAGGACAGTTGTCTTGCAGGCATCGTCCTGTTTCGTCGTGCAGTTAAGGCCAGATATCGATCTTGTTGCAGAATTGTTATTTCATGGACGACCTTTTACTGTCCCACGATTAACATCGCCTGTATCTCGGGTCTTTCGCCAAAGCCTGTAAATCACATTTTGTGGCACAATTCCGGGCTGCTGAAACTTCGATCTGTCTGTGACCTGCCTCCAGTTGTACGATGATCCGTTTCTTTAAAGACGAGTCCAACTGACGTATTTGTGCCATTTTTGTACCGTAAAGCGCACACTTTCCCACAAGAGTGCCCTCCGATCACAATGAGAACACAATACAGAATGACACGCCCTTAGATACACTGTTTCGTTTACCTTTGTTCACGAGCCAATTTGACGGCAGTGCTCTTGCCTGTGCATGTAATCTGAATCACACTTATCAATCAATATTTACGGTGATCGCGCAATTGCCCCCTCCCCCTCTAAATTTTCTACTCGCCTGATTTTTTATTATACTTAACTACACTAGTGTAATTAGATTTTGTACACAGCATAAATATCAAATATGAAAACCGCCTACATTAACATTAACACTGAGAACACACTGAAAATATTTTCCGTATATTTAAGGATTTTTTTTTTTTGCAGAAAAGCACAGTAAGTATACGGAAACGCAATCCGTAATGACAGAAAACGGGACTGAGATCCGTAAACGCAAAATACGAAAAGTCTCAGCGTTGCCTATAGCTTCCTGGTTTTGGGAACGAATAATGCAGGGTCTACCCGAGGCTTTCTTCGCCACTGTGACCCGAGAGTTATCGTTTCCGCGGAAGTTAGGTTATCCTCGCCACTTATACGTATTCCTTTGAACACCGAGAAGTAGCATCAGGCGTCTGTAGCATCTAGCAACACTTAAAATACACTAACATGAATAGAAACTGTGGCAGTTGCTTATGTGACTGTACTAGAAATACCCAAAGATGTCAAAGATCGTAGGTGAGCGGTTAGTCGTGGCCTCCCAAACTTCTGTCTCGGGTTAATTTCTCGCTTTGGTACAAGATATTTTAACTTAAATAAATATTTTTTTTTCTACGTAGCGGCACACCCGCATAATGAAAATAAAAGCTTTCTTTGTTCTCTTTTTTAAAAAACTAGTACAGAAAACTAAGTAGCAAATTTACGCAGAGGTTCCGTGAATTCAGAGAAATTTCTGTGAAATTTACGGAAAACCCGTTTTTAAACATAGTTTCCGTTATTTTACAGAGAGATTACGGAGACTTTTGGAGAAAATTTACCAGCACTTTTCCGTAAAATGAAGGGGAATTTTAACAGCGTATTGTTTGCTAGGAAAACTCTTTGACAGCTGTAATCGATAAAATTGAATGTAAATGGTGTATTTTTCTCTGTACGCACAATAGACTAGTTAGAGTTAATCAGGTTACAGGAACCAAACTCGTCCTGTAATCAGAGGTCTGATTGTCCGTGAAAGTTCTTGAATTTTAAGTGTGGTTTCAAGATCTTGAAAATTCCTTAAATTTATAGAAGCTGACCTAAATATGGTTATAGGCCTAAATTGTGAACATTCGTACGAAGTGGTTTTTGAAATATGACAAATCTTTGAACAGCTCTAAACAGTAAACAAAGCATTTGACAGTTAAAACGTAGAAATCACATGCTTTGTTCGACAACAGTGAAATGTTTGCGTGTTTCATTTAATTGGCTAAAAGTTAATTGTTCCCTTAAACTTTCTTAGCCTCGGTAGATGTAGGAAGTGATTCATGCTTCGATGGATTTAGTCTTTGAGGAAATTTCTGGGAGCTAATTACATCGTCATTGTTCTGGGCCGGCAATAACTTTTTATGGCAGTATTGACGCCGTTAAATGAAAATCGGACAACTAGGACCGAAGTTACAAGGTCTCAGTTGATTTGGCTCGAAGTAATTTTATTGGTTGCTATTTTACGATCTGGCGCACTTTGAACTGTTTTTAATGTTTAACTGAAGTTAACATTGACAGGATCAAGTAATGATATGTTTGCAGAGAGAGTTTTTTTCCCGAAAAATTAATGGTTAAAGGAGGTAAGATTTGGCCTTAGAAAATGTTTAATCCATTGATTAATAACTATTAATGTTATTTTGCCTGAAATTGCGTGAAATATATATTTAATGAATTACCGCAGGCGTCCAATGGAATTTAACTGCACAAATGACCAAACGTAGGGGCCGCAGTGGCTGAGCGGATAGCCTGCTCGCCTCCCACCAAGGCAAACCGTGTTCAATCCCAGGCCGGGTCACTCCCGGATTTTCGCTTATGGAAATCGTGCCGGACGATGCCGCTGATCGGCGGGTGTTCTCGGGGATCTCCCGTTTCCGCCACTCCTTTATTCCAGCACTGCTCCATACTCACCTCAGTCACCCTCATCGGCTCTCAAGACCTCGCTGTTAGGAGCCGCCCAAATCTCTTCACTCGCTCACTATGTGCATACAAGTAGTTCAGGCTTTCGGAACAGCTCGGTATAACTTGAACGGCCTATAGTTGTGGGTCGTGGTGGTGATACGGCTGTCGGGCTGTATCTCGGCGGTGTGCCCGCAAATTGGCGCTCTTGGTCGTGACCCTGACTGCTCCCACGTTCACGCCGCGGGAGGGTGTAGGGGGAGGTGCAAGGAGCTCCCTCGACGGAAGCCCTTATTCCGGGAGCCTCATCCCGCACGACGCGCTGATTTACGACGCATTGTGCGGCGAGGCACAGGCGCCTCGGCTCGTTCCGTTTCGTGCCCGTCGTCGGCGCTGGAGAGGACGTCACACGCCTTCCACTCCAGCTATGTCGCACCAAGGTCGTACGCAGATTCTCAGATATTCCAGGACGTTGTGGCTTCTGTTCTGAGCGCGTAGCATCGGTTAGGAACTTTATTAAGGCTCCCGTCTACATGGCTCTAGCTATTAAACGTGCGTCCAATGTGCTGATCTACGTAAAGAACACACACTTCAGGCGAGGGCTGTTGAGTGCTTTCAAGACTTCACGTACATTAGAAACACCATTTCAGAGTACTCCAAAATGGCTAAAAACTGTTTTTTCTTCAGATCGCTGTATCTCAAAATATAAGCGTCAGATACGTACAAAACTACTCAAAGGCCCTGCATGGAACCTTCCTACAGACTTTTCGCCAGTATAATAACAGAGTCATCGCTAGAAGTGCTATAGGTACACGCAGTGCGACTAGAACACTGCACGTCAGTTCAGAACCTTGCGCGTAGCGGCGATGGCACACTTGATGCGCGAGTCAGTGTCGCCCTTATCACTCCCGCGCTTCTCGGCCACGAAAGCGGAAAAAAGCTCCAGGTGGGCGGGGAGCCTTAAAAGGAACTGCTCAACTTGGCCGCGGTTTGTCTGCTTGCGAATGTAATTCAAGAAATGTTTCGCCCGAATACAATTTTCAGTTTATTATAGTTTTTAACGTTTTTTTTTCCTAAGTGTGAAAACTGCGGTACGTATTTATAGTAACGCTGGGAAATGCAGTGCAGCTTTTATCTTTATTGCGCCGTAAAATGATAGCGTCGCCGCTGAAAGTCGTAAGGGTGAGCTGCCAGCGTAAACACTGCGCGTAGAGGCGATAAGGCGTTTGGTGCGCGTTTCCCTGCCGCCCTTACGCCTCGAACATTCGAAATACCTACGTGGCAGTGCTCTGATAACGTATTTTTTGCGAATCCACTTGGGGATTTACGGAGCTCGAGGTCTTCCATAGCACCATCTAACGCAACTCTTGGAGTCATCGGGTAGGTTATTAAAGCAAAGGTCGTATGCTGTTACGTCTGCAATGCGCAAACAAGTTGTTCCGTTGCCCGTCTGAGGCGCGTCTGTGTGCATCACAGGTGTGTCTACTTCCAGCCAATCTCACTCGTTAACTGCATGTGGTTTGGAGCGGAAATACTTCTCAAGCGCTGACATTGCATAAGCGGGAACGTGCCGCAAGTTAGTTAGGTTATAGGTTGTTCACGATTAAGTGAGTACTTTTGAGCCTCTAGTTACTTTTTTCTTTCTGCCATTTCTTAGCCTTTAACCACATTTTAAAATAATTATTGCCATATAATTAATAAACACAGTGTACATTCCACAGCCTTCTTAAGTTAACGTCTAAGGCTAAAATAATGCATATTAAACTATTATTCCAAATGAGAGGGTTTTCAAAAGTGCTCGCTTTACCGTGAATAGCCTATACAAAGCATAAAGATCTTCAACGGTGCCATTAATTAGTGTAGGCACGTGTCTAGAAGGTGCATTTGTGTGGTTTTCCGTATGGTTCAAGCTACGTTACGACTTACATAAAAATAATTTAAGTACGCAAAGTGAGGTTAAGTTGTGCGGAGTTTGCTTGTATGATGTACAGTCTCAATCATTTTCAAGCAATGGCGAAATATGCGCACGGTGGCTGTTACGTTGTTTTGTGCACTCAAGAATGTATTTAACAACGGAGTGAAATCGCACGAGTTTTCTAGCAGCTGCATTAGTGCAGGCAACTTAACACGTCCTTTAAGGAGTTTGCACGTAATATACTCGGAGCCACGTACATATGGGGATTTCTTTGCTCTTTGAAGACAAAACTCGCACTTTTATAGTTTCACTATTTCGCTGGACTTTCATCGGCATCTAAGTAAGAAATTAAAACTGATACTGATGTAGTGGAGATTATAGGCAGCTCAATATAACCTTGTCTTCGGCGACAGTAAATTTTTGGCTTCCTCAAAGGGTCAACACAACATCCATCACGGTGTGGTTCGTGTGTTCTACTTCCACTTAATTGTTTCGCCGTTCGCGACGCTGGTGATGTCGGAGAGAGTGTATCGTGCGCACCCTACAGGAAGGTTGATTATGATTAGCCCGCAGGCTCGTTCGCCGCCCTACTGCCTCTCTCCCGCACTGCGGTCACAAGGTCAGCAGCGCGGGCGCCCCGGAAACAGCTACTGGCGACTGCGTGTCAGCGCGCACCCCTGCAGGGGCGAGGGGTGGCCACGCCTTGCTCGTCGCGGAGCGAGGTTAAGCTTCAAGGTCAGAGCCGGGCGTGAGCGAGGCTGAGGGTGAGGTTGACCTTCGGCGCGGGTCGAATGCAGTGGTCCTACTGGAGTTGAGAGATTTGGGCGGCTCTCAAGGGGGATCAGCCCCCCGCCATCTTGGATTTATCCATATTTCGCCGTAAATATTTCCCACGGCACACCATAACTAATAGTTTCTCAAACGTTATTAAGTTGTAACGTTTTCACTGCCTTTATTAAATTTAAACTAGTAACAGCTGGGAAGAAGTAAGCGTTTGTTCCTTTAGGAGACTACAGGAGTTTAACTAACTACAGTAGTCAAGCAATACAAACTTCAGAAATTGTACAAAGGAATGTCCTGTGTCATGTAGTTAGGTAAAATTCAATAAGAAATCTATAACACCGGTTTTTGTTAAAATTCTAAAAATCCAAGATGGCGGCGGCTGATTCCCACAACGAGGTCTTGAGCCGATGAGGGTAAAATGAGGTGAGACTGGAACGGTGGGGAAACGGGAGATCCCCGATAAAACCCGCAAACCAGCGGCATCGTCCGGCCCGATTCCCAATTGCGAAAATCCGGGAGTGACTCGACCGGGGATTGAACCCGGTTCGCCTTGGTGTGAGGCAGGAAGTGTAACCGGTAAGCCACCGCGGCCCCGTGGTCGTGATGAACAACTCGAATAGGGAAAACGAATCCTTACCCGAAGATACCCGAGTGTAGGTTCCACGGTCGAAATTAAAAAAATTGTTCCATATTTTAACAGAATATTTACTACTTAGTGTGAATATGTAATACATGTTCGTGTAGCTTTTCTCTTTAGTTATTGTGGAAACATGTGCTTGGTTACAAATTTCCTTTTGATGCCAGTAGATCATTTTTGTTTTGTTTGACCGTAACATTTTTTTCATACTGCATGCATTTTCGTTATTATTTTACGGATATTCTTAAAGTCGCGTTTCATCTACGTTATTGTGATTGTTGTGCTCTCAAATACATTTGTGGTTTGAAATAAATAACTGTGGATAAATTATTAAATCAATTTTGCCTAAGAAACGCAAGCCAGTATTAAATTAAAAAAGAAAAAAACATGCTGACGCCGTCAAGAGTTGTGACTGCCAACATAACAAAGTGGAACATCCGTAGTTTACTCTGCGTTATAACGTAGGCAGTACCGTGCACGAGTCGCGATAGACTTATCGCGGTGGCGTGCTTTTGTTAATCGCCGCCCGGTTCTCACATTACCACTAAGTTCGGACCTTCACACACTACTTCGCTCGCCCGCGCGAGGCAAGGGGAAGCGATGTAGACCAGTAACACGTTACAATAATTTAATCACAGTGGTTTGGATTTGTTAGGTTATCGTTCGTAAATACGTCACTTTACAACGCTACGAAGCTGGACTCGATCTAGGCTTGCACTGAATTTGAAAATATTTGAGACACTGACAATATGCAAGCTGATACCGATTTACAGCGAATATTTGACTCTATTTTCTCTTTTCAGACAATTTGTGCTTCATTTTCGGTTTTATTTTGATGTGTAATGAGTGTAGTGATAAGTATGATCGTACTTAAGGTTTTGCATCATTTCTGGTATTGAGTTGATGCTATACACACAATTTATAACACTGAACAAAAAGCAAAAGTTATCAAATTATAATATAAAAATATAATAATATAATATATTTGTAATATAATATATTTATAATATAATAATATTAAACTGTAAGGTACAACACATGCTATTGAAATTTCACGAAACTCCTGACACGAAATTACAGCGCGTGAATCCAAAACCAAATAGTAAAACAGTCGAACTTATTGATAGCTAGGCGTGCATTATCAAACAAGTGTGCTTTTCCCCCTTAAAATATATTCAAAGCGCATTTTAAAAACACTCCAAAATCACTACAAACTTTTTGCTAACAAACAGGGTATACAAGCCATGTAGTTTTATTGTCGTGACCTCAAACCAGTCGACCAAACAGTTTCTACAAGACTTGTTTTAGTTTTTATGATATACTTTTTTCTTCAAAGAACATTTCTCAAAAATAATTAATTACTCTTGATTTTACCGATAAAAGAATTACAAACGCTGTAAAACAATTTACAGTTCTTACTTTTAAAAAAATCTGTATCAGATATACAGAAACACAAAAATGCATGGAGTTCGCCCATCACAAGCCGAAAGTCATATTGAAACCAAATTTAATTCTAAACCACAAGATAAAAGTGCGTACGGAATGAACCAGGCAGTGTCACTTCGCGGCTACAGTTACCAACCATATAATGCAGTATTTCCCAAAGTATGGGTCGCGACCCACTGGTGGGTCGCAGACTAAGATTTTGTGAGCCCCGAAAATTATTCTTTCATACATAAACTATTTTATTAATTCTACTACCCTTCACTTCCTTACGCATAAGGCATCAAAAAGGGTCCGGAACGGCTTTTTTTTAATTTGTAGAACTACTTTGGGTTCATAGAACTTTGGGAATCACTGACCTAATGTATATGGCGAGAAGTTCCATGAGCACCGCCACGTGCGCACAGCCATTGATTCTCGGCTTGTATAGGCTGCTGACTGTTGAGTGGCCTGCTTACGATCTATTTTTCTTCTGACTTTGTATCTTTTTGCCACGTAGACAATTAACATTGCCGTGGAACTGATCACTTTATTTATTTCTCACCAAAGTAGAATCCTAGAATTATGAGAATCGTAAATGTGTTACTAACATGCAAATTCATAATCTGATGTGTACAACACAGTACACTCGCTATACAGTGTCAGTATTAAGAAATATGTTTATTGATTGGCTGCCAACTTAATTAAAAATAATGCATGCCCGTGCGTAATAAAGTATGTGTAGTTATGGGCAGTGATTTTTTTTTCAAAGATTTGTTTCAAAAGAGCTTACTTTACCTCAACAGTCTTTAACAACGGCGCTCTTGTGGTAAAACATTTCCAGCTGACAGTTGGCATTTCAGCATGCGCCGTCGCGTGACGTCCGTCGTCGCTTCGCAGACGACCCGTTGATGCGACGTAGGTGGGACGCACGCATTTCAGATGGGACAGTAATAAGCATAATTGATTTAACTAGTCGTATACAACCGCAGATAAACTTAACTAAATATAATCCATCTTCGAGTTGCCATTAAATTACGTGACGCACTCCCATAATTTGCTTTGCTGCGTCATACAGTTAAACCCTACAGGAAATGTCGCTTAATGCAGTTAACGCAAACTTCAACGTTTTAAGAAAAGAATTTATGCTTGAATTTCAAAACCCAGTTGCAGTTTGGCAGGTTGGAAACATTCATCAGTCTCGGTACGATAACTGGTATCGCACCGCAGCGATATAGATTGTGAATACGCTCCGATAGAAAATGTATGCTTCTAATTACAAAATTAATTACTAGTTGATGATAAATTACAAAACATCACAATTACACGATAATTACAGCCACTTTTTACGGATAGTGTTCAATAACTTACCCTGGACCTCCGTGCAACAATTTTACCCGTGTTTAAAATACCAAGCATGTTACCGTTTCATTGTTGTGGCGTACCTATGCTGAAATTTCAACTACAAGAAATGTATTTCAAGGTCTATTACAAAAGAGACTTTTCAGACGAGGATGCAGTTGACCCCAGTGAAACGTTGCGATTTTACGTTACATTTTCATGCAGTTTGGTTGTCGAGAAGTTATTTAGGGTCTTCTGCTACACTACATACTGAAAATAATTTTTGTACTACCTGGTACCTGTGTGTGTGCGCTGACGTGTGACTATTTAAATTTCATGGTATTTTATTTATCTTTGCAATTTTATTTTTTACTTGATATCTTTCATAAGTGATATTTGCATTTGTGTGATTTTGGTGCTGCCTACCGCTGGTAACTCATGGCCTATTTGCGTCAACAATATAATACAGCTTTTAATTATTCTGGGGATTAAATACTTGGTGGTTCAAACATCACGTTAAATTTGTAACTTATGAAGCACAGTATTGTGATATCATATTTGGGGTCAGATGTTTTTACGTATGTTTTTAAAAAGTTTTTAATGTGCTTCAATAATTTTAATACTTAGTGTTATGGAAAATATTTAAGGCACTTTCTGGTCATGTTAAAGGAACATATATCTATATTTTATAACTATAATATAATGCATTAAAGGCGCAATCATGCTCTCCTGCATCATAACTGTGTTTAGTTTCCTCCCCTGCGTAACACCAGGATAGGTTAGTTAACTTAATTGAGAGTTTAGCGGAAGGGGTCGCTGCGTCTTCATACTTCCCTGCTGCGTTTTCTGTAGCAGGCTTTATTCCGCACCCTAAACATGTCTTTGACGTTACATCTAGGAGTGGTAGCACTGTCGTGTAGAAAACTGTAAATATTTTGTTCGTATATGTAGGAAATACCGAAGTTTATTTTCCTTGTGTTCGACGTTAACAACTGCGTGAGCGAGGTAAACCGTAAAGCACACGTAGGTATATTGATTGTAATTTGTTCATAGTTAAATCACTTTCCATATGATACCAAGGCTTTTCTTAGCTTACTGCAAAAGTTAATATGTTTTCGAATCATTAAAATTAAACTAGTGTTATATGCTTGCTGCTCCGCTTCCCTTCTCTTCCCTTCTCTTCCCTTCTCTTCCCTTCTCTTCCCTTCTCTTCCCTTCTCTTCCCTTCTCTTCCCTTCTCTTCCCTTCTCTTCCCTTCTCTTCCCTTCTCTTCCCTTCTCTTCCCTTCTCTTCCCTTCTCTTCCCTTCTCTTCCCTTCTCTTCCCTTCTCTTCCCTTCTCTTCCCTTCTCTTCCCTTCTCTTCCCTTCTCTTCCCTTCTCTTCCCTTCTCTTCCCTTCTCTTCCCTTCTCTTCCCTTCTCTTCCCTTCTCTTCCCTTTCCTTTCCTTTCCTTTCCTTTACTACTCCCGCTCGAGCGAGCGAATCAGTATCACAGGGGTGAGCGATAACCCGAGGAGTGCGCGTATTTACGAAGGCCTGCCACTACCTCAGCGATAACCTATCGGGACTAGTTTTCTCCCTTCCTTGTGAAGATTGGATTTCTGGGATTATCGTTAAGGAATGTTCTGGCCATCGCCCTTGCCTCAGTGAGACTATGAGTGCGGAGAACCTTCTAGATCGGGCCAGCGAAACTACTTGAGCTGCGATGGGCCTCAGAGCCGACAGTCTAAGAGTTTAGAGGATTGTATGAGCATAAGCGTCGGGTGTGGGAATACAGCGAAGTGACGAGCGAGCAAGTCTGCAGACTGCGAACATCGGTACAGTGGAGAGTGAGACTGATGGGCGGGACTATTGAACTGGATGCGTGAGTGACAGACATTTGAAATTATGACAAACATATAGAATATGTGTAAAAAATGAGTGCGAATTGACTGTAACCAATATACAGACAGTGATAAGGACTTTAATTAGAATTGAGATAGGCATTAAATATTGCACTCAGGTAGTTTAATGTTATAAATGATAGCTGTGTGAATATTTTTAACATTTTAAATATATTCAATTTAGTTTTTTTACTTTTATTAAGACCTCCATCCCTCAAGAACTCTGATACGCCCCTGGCGCCTTGTAACACTTTATACAGTTACAAGCAGTGATATGTTTTTACCGGCTGATTTCAAAAGCATTCGGTTAACAGTTCAAACTACAGTAATCATGCAACTTACGATATAGCCATTGAGCGCTTACTATTGTTTCTCGTATATTTTATCTTCCTTACTTATCCTCTGTGAAATTTTTTGCGTACCTTACACGAAGGTCAAAGCTTGTAATTCATTACCAGAAGATCGCACCCGGTAGATTGTCGGACCGGTAGAAAAACGACGTGACTGGCCTCGAACGACTTGTGCAGGGCCTACAGTTTTGTACGCGTCAAGGGGATCATATTCGAGTTACTGGGCGCGATGGGGCGCGTAATTGGAGACTGAAGAAGAGCGATCACCCCGCCAGGGAGAACAATTGCCGGCATGTGTTACGACATGAAAGCGGGAGAGAGTGTGACGCCAGTGACAAATGGAATACAGAGGAACGGGTTTTATGTTGACCGGAATTGTCATACCGATGGACGGCTTAAATAAACCTGAGAAGACTAGTAATGATAGCTGCGGGGAGAAAAATTACACGCGATCAGTTTAGTTACGGATTCGAAGGAGCCGTTCGCGAATACGAGATTTTTAATGTATACACACAACACACAGGCACGCACACACATAAAACAGACACACAGACACACACACACAGACACACACACACAGACACACACACACACACACACACACAGACACACACACACACACACAGAGTCTTTGGTGGATCCTTCCCTGTTGTTTGATCTTCCGAGATCCTGCTTGAAGTGTTTCTAACCGTCTAGCAACTATACGAACCACTGTTCGTATGACTGCATCCACATGAAGAATTCCCTTACAGCAGATAGCTGCCTGCCATTTCGCGTTAGTAGGCTTCCGTGATCGCAGTAGTACCTCAGTGAAGAGAAACTCTACATTGATTTCAGCTAGTATTATTGACAGCGTTTGACAGACCGAAGTGAATGTCATCAGTGCAACCCGACACTGGCAACAAACATTCTCTCCTGGTTTATTATCCACTCACAGTCCGTACACGCATGGAGGTGTGCCTGCTGCAAAGTGCTGCTATTTTCCGCTTCGAGGCCCTGAAACGCGCAAGCTTTAAGGCAGACTCGTGCCCACTTACAACTTGCCTCATCGCCTCTACGCGCCTAACTGAAGGTGAGGGGGGGG
>NQII01001212.1:112795-125307 GCA_002778355.1 Clitarchus hookeri
GGGGGGGGGGGAGTGTCTTTCCGTTGGCGACTAGCCTGAGCGTGACGAAAAGTACGATGCGTGCACAACGACAACTTTAAAGTTTTTTGTGCAGAAAATTTTGCAGTTAAAACTGAAAACCTTAATTTTAGCCATTTTCTCGCCCAAAAAAATATAATTCTTGGAGTTGGAAATGAGGATTTTAAACTTGTCTTCGGGTACAAAATGTTTTTTAAATGCTACTCGTGTTTAGACACCAACACAAAATAGTCAAACTTTCTTTAATCGCGCTAAACGTCTGCAACAGACTTTTGTGCGCCAGCAAGGTGGAGAGCCCTTAACCTTGAAACATTTGACCGTAGAAAATATGTTCAAAAGGAAAATTCGTTTTTAGAGTACGGCCGAGTTACTTCCAGGTAAATTGAAACTTTCCGTCTTCACAGTAGACTGCATGTGCACCTAATGCTTGTTGAAATTTCTCGCGTGGCCTCAACACTTCCCCTCAGATTCCCGTTGTCGCTAAACGAACTTAACCAAAGAGTTGGCAGTAGTTGGTGAGCGGCGCTTCATGGACGGGTGCGGAATGTGGTTTTTAAATTTCCTGTTTGTAGACGTTGATACTGCATCTGCCACTCTCCTTGTCCCGAGATATCGAGCCCTTGGCACGAGAAACCAGAGGATGCTAGTGAGAACGACTATTGGTCTAGCGACACACTATCAGAAGGAACAAAGGCTGTAACGCCAACCCGAGCGTTCGTGAGGCACCTAAGTTAAGTGGTGCCAAGGGCAACATTGCTGAGAGTTCACATGACCCCGTTGCGAGGAAGACTGTTCTTATACCCACTATAGATGTCCACAATTTACTGGGCACTTTCCGAATCAAGCTTGAAGATAATTCCTGCCGTAACTGTACACAAGACTAATATACTGACTGACTCGACCACAGTTAAGTAGTTAAGAAAAGTGATGTTGTAGATATATGGCATTAAAAATAAGTAATGCTTGAATTTCCTGTCTCCGCAGTATTTTTTAATGTAAAATAGCGCCAGACTTTGCGTAATAACACATTTGTTTGTAAAAAATTGCGTGTCACGTGAATGACCTTTAGGCACTGATGTTCACGTCTATGGCAGGATTAATTGGTCACGTGGTGGAACGCTACGCAGTCGGGGAATCCAAGGCTTTTTAATTAAACTTAAACCTGCAGTACAAGAACAAAACGAGGTTGCGCAGTAGTAACGTAACACTGGACTCGTATTCGTAAGGACCAGAGTTATTCCTAGTCCGGCCACCTCGTAATGCAAGTCACTGTAGCTTCATTCTCCACTCTTGAGGAACTAGTGCCGTCTTTAACGCCTCTGCAGTTGACGGGATGTTGAGTTCTGCCTAGTGAGGAAAAGACTACTATAGACTGTTCACGCTAAAGTGAGCACTTTTTGAAGCCCTCGCATTTGGAATAATAGTCAAATATCGTTTATCGTACCCTTAGACGTTAAATTTCGGGTCCGGTAAAATATACACAGTTTTTTTTTTACTTAAATGGCAACAATTATATAAAAAAAGTGGTGGAAGGATAAAAAATTCTCTGATAGGGAAAAGTAACTAGTGCCTCGAAAATGCTCACTTTACCGTGAACAGCCTATTGTATACACAGGGATATTTCGTGGGACTTTAGAGGGACCTAGATGTCGGATTTAATTAACATGAAGAATGTCTTAAATGTGTCAGAAACTCGATTCTCCTTACAATGTGCGAGCTAGGTTTTATGTAACTACCGTACAGTTCAGTAGAGTTCTGCACATTATGTTCTCTGTAGGAATTTTATTATTTCCTAAAATTACACAAGAATCTGATCCTGTGTTTCAAAGCGTCTCTATAAACACACAAATTACACGTGTGCTGTATTGAAAAATTAAGAAAAGCATCAGGTCAAATTGTAAATGTTTCCAATTCACAATCAGCAGGCGTACGAAACGAACATCTAGCAACACAATTTGTAATAACCTTTTCTGTATCACTCGGCCAGAAAAGTGTGTTAGGCGAAAACGGAAACGTGTGCTTGAAGGTTGGGACGACAGCCCACTCAGATATATATTTTTTTATATTAGTGGTAGAACCTTTGTGAGACTAGTGCGGTTACTTCATTACCGGAGGTACAGATGTGGATAAACTACGATAGATGAACAAACTAAATAGCTGCTTTTAACAATATTTTTTCTCTTTGGATGGCCGCACAATTTTATGCATGCTGTACTGATGTTTGGAGGGCTCGTAGATGGGTGTATGGGGAAGACTTGGAAAAAATCGAATGGGTTTAACAAAATGAGTGATGGAACAGTAATGGAGAGAGTACGAATGAAGAGCAGCTCCATAAAAAAAATTACTACAAAAGGAAAGATAAATGTATGGGACACACAAGAAGTCTGCACAGGCCATATTGTATTGAAAAGTCAAGGGCAAGAAAAGCAGAGTGAGGAAAAAGGGGGATGATAAACGATCCACGAGAAGTGACGTGCACACAACTGAAAAGAAGGCGTAAGGCGTAGGATGAAGAAACACGGAGAAGAATCTTCCTTCGAAACCATACCCACTGCTATTAATTTAATCCTGATACAGACATGCAGACCTGCTTATATGTTCAGTCAGCCCTCCTTCGCTGTTCCTGCATAAAATTGTTAAAATGTACTTTCCCGTACGCAGGGTGGTGAGGCTTCATTCCAAATATACCACGCCATAGTGTAGAACGAAATAGGGAATTGGTTTTTTATTCTATACTTATTGTATAATAATTAAACCCAGCTCTGCTCTGAGTGTCGTAACAAATAGCCTCACTTATTTTACCAAAAACGCTTTGGGGTATTGCTGGGAAAGGAACGCCAAGCTCTAAAAATCCGTCCGTTGTTGCAAAACTACTGAACATGGAGTCTGCGTACGAATTCCTGCATTTTCAATTTATAGCTTGTTTCGTAAAGTGTTTTTTCTGGCACAGTGGAGATAGGTGAAATAGGTATTTTCTAGTCAATCTTTAGGCATGAGGAATCCCGTAGATATATTTACCATTCTTGAAGAAGTCTTTCATCAAGCAGTACTTTCATAGGATCACCGCTCGCCCTGAGGCTGTACGCCTTTTCACTGTCTTGGTCGTAAAAGCTACACGGAAATTGGTGCAAACGTCAGTATCGGCCTTATAACGATAGAGCGTCTTATATGCACAGAATGTGACCAGGTATACGGGTCTCAGTAGTAATTGTGGAACCCTCAGATAACGAAACAGTTTGGGAAGAGCCAGTGACTTGTTTACATTTCATGCTGAGAAGGGAAAGATAAGTAAATGTATCTTAAACGTCTTCCTTGCCTTTAACCTCATTATTAAAAAAAAAATTAATTAGAATTTAGCATTGCTAAGGCATTTAACCAATTTGGTTCCCAAGTCATCACTTTGTGGTAATAGGAATTTGAGTATTAACCAGTTGATAATACCTCTCACTGCAGAATCGGTAACAAATCAGAAGCCTAACAGATAGCTGTACGTTTCGCCAGTTCTTACCTCACGGGCTAGCATAATGACACCGCTTGCCAAAAACATGGCGCAACATCGTTCACCAGTCAGTACCTGGGAACTAAAAAAAGTACCGCCCAACCAGGAGGGTATCTCGTAGCCATACACATCAGCCATTTACAAGAACTCGCTAATTCAGTTTGTGACGACGATTACGTCAAAGTAACTGGTAACTTGATTTCATTGCTTTGCGTTTATACTTATACCGTGCCCTGTCCACCGTAGCCCCAAGTTATTTGATTATGGTAAAAGTATTCGGTCATTACGTGTATACAGAACGAATTAAAATATTACTTTGCTGTCACGCCTGAAACGATAAATAAACAGGCACAGGGAAGGTTAAACAGTAAAATTATTCGGTGTTCATTATATATTGCAATATGCGTTGTTAGAAAACCTTATTGCAACCAGGCTTTTAACGCGGTTTTTGCGTATGTTGGCTTGATGTGAAATTTTATGAATTTCAAAATTTGACGAGAGGAATTCTTAGTATTGTCCTCCGCGCTGACTATTACTGGACACTTACAGTAAATTTAGTAGGCTTTGGGAAGCAAATATACAGGATAACTAAATCAAGACACATGCTACGTCGCCGTATACAAAAATAGAAATGTTATGCATATTCATACATAAAAACATATATATGCCACGTGCCGATTGAATGAATTAAACGGGATCTGTTTGAGTGTGGTGTCAATCATTGACGTTGCATTGTAAACAATAGAAAGTAGAAACTGTATGTATGTGGTTAATGTTGTTAATTCTACAAATTGTATAATGCCTGACGCAGTTTTTTTTTTGTTTCTGTTTTGTATATATATATTATAGTCTTTGATACCGTAATACACTCGTCTGACTTGCTCCATACTATGTTGTTTTGCTATGCATACACGTTTCCGGAGGGTATGCGACGGAAGATGAGCAGACTTGTGTTGGGTTCCACAAACACGTCCCTGCACGCCCGTGGGAGGAGCACAGCCAACCAAGTGCAGTCCTGCACTGCCTGTGTGTGAAAGGCGGTGAACCCGCCGGGTGTGCCGGCGGGCGTGTTTTCGTTCGCCGCGGTTGTGTTCCAAGGCTAACGAGAAATTAGCGTGCTCGCGCCGGCCACGCGTTGAAAACCTTTCCGTCGCTCCCGCGGGCTGACTCCCGGGCCTGCCGTGATTGCGTCCACCCCTTGTCGCCGTCGTTGTTCCCTGGGCTTTGAACAGCCCGCGCGATTATGTCTGGCGCACGCCACGCGAGCTGTGTTTCGCCTCTGGGAACTACACCGCCGTTACAGGCCGTTTGCAGTTAATCGAGCACTTCTGAACGCCTTGCCTAAGAGCACTCAAGGGCAACCTTGCCGCGCCGTATTGGATTCTTGGTTTTTCGAGCTGGTTTACGTTCTGTAAGCAGAAAACTCACAAAGTACCACTACGCCAAACTAGCTGTTGACTTTACACTGCAGTACAGATAATACAAGGGAACCACGAACTCATAATTGCGTCACAGTTTTAATTCTGCCAAAAATTAGGCGAAAACCATATTAGTACATAAATATGTGTTAGTAGCTAAGTGGTTATGTCTGTGCTGCTGTGAAAGTTTGAAAGCTGGTATCGAATACACATTACGCGACTTAAAAATACTGTGTTCCTTTGCTTGCCACCAAACACACATTTTAAACCATTAGTTGTGCAAGAGAGATGGCACTGCTATGCGCTGATGCAAATAGATGTAACTATTTTTCTTTTACATTTTGTTTTTATTAGCATTTAATAACCAGCGCAATAACATATTACACGAGCGTCGGGTGCTGTATGCTTTGTGTTAAACGATGCTATACTATGCCAGACCATCCTGGTCAGTACAACAGAATAGCAAACTACTTCCTTACGAACCGACTGAAACGAATCCATCGCATTCAAGAGTACAACCAACACTTACAACACTAGCAGCGCAACACACCCGACCCCACTGACGTCGCACGATCAAATAACATCGTGAGAATCTTTAAGGCGGCCCGGGTGGTCGGCTGGCAGCGTGGACACCATGCAGGTCTCGACAAGTCGAACGGATGGCACGGAACACTTCCTCATAGAGAATCGCCAGGCTCCAGCTTGACAGACCAGCCGAGTCAGACATGCACTTCCCTATACGAGAGGAATCCAGTTATACAGTAGAAGAAAACAATGTATTCCGTTTTGAATTATACATAAATATGCATGTACTTATTTGAAAACATGCATACCATGTATAGTGTCAGAACTGTCGGCACATACGAAATAAGATACAATAAAAGCATTAGTCGCGCAGAGAGACGACAATGTTACGTGCTGAGGCAAACCGATGTAAAAAAAAAATTATAAAAGTAAGTAGTTACATGCATTTACCAATAAATGCATTTTTCGCAAGCACCGAGCGCTGTACATTGTTAGGCGAAAAAATTTTCTTTGTGAAATGTGGGAACGAAAAGTAAAACACTACTACACACTGATGCAAACTTTATTGCTAGTAAACTTATTTTATTTTTAAATTATATTTTATTGTTAATTAATATCAATAAAAATAGTAGGAAAATAGGTGTTGGTAATGCCTAGTAAGAAATAGTTTTTATGCAAAATAATACAATGAGTGCGCACGAGTGTGGTGCATTGTATATTTGGTGTAATCTTCTAGACTAGGTAGAGCCTTGCTTTTTGGGGTGGAGGAATATCCTGGAAATAGAACTTTAGCAGGGTTTCAGAAAAAGTTTGAAGTAACAGTGTATGGACTATACTCAGGTTTCATTGGACACGAAAGGAGTCGTGTTGACCTGTGCCGAGAAGACAGCGTGTCTCGCTGTGCGCTGGAGTCTGATCGCGTGTCCTTAGTTACCGTTGCGCCACTGACTCACATGTCTAGTGGGACACCACACGCGTACAGTCGCGTGCCTTGTCTATGCTGTCGTGGTCCACGGAGGCCGTGCACGCGACCAGGACGTCACGCTTGGCGAGAGGAGGTCGCGCCCAGTCATTCCTGAATTTACCACCATAGATAATTAAACGCAGATCCACCCGCCACCTGTCATTTTACGCAAACGTTCGTGAAAAATGCAACACCAAGAAGGATACATGTGATTGAAATGACCTTTATACCACAGAATAGGTACATGACAATACACAATTGATTAGGTTTACAGAACTGTGCATGATCACTGTCCTTGAGAATTCAGTATGGTGTGAAGCCCCCACGTGCTGCAATCAGAGGCCTAAACGTCGTGGCATCGAATTAGAGGACCTGGATATGTTCCTGGGGAATCTCCCTCCACACTGTTTGTATGATAGTCCACAAAGCATCTACAGTGGTTGCTGGAGGATCGTGACGAAAACGTCTCCGACCAACCATATCCCAGACATGTTCGATGGGCGACATGTCGGGCGAATGTGCGGGCCAGGGGAGCAGTGGTACCAGTCGTTTATTGAAGAAGGCTTGCAAATTCCTCGCCACATGTGGCCGGGCATTGTCCTGCTGAAATATGGCATGTGGAGTTGCCTGAAGGAGGGGCAGTACCTCGGGCTCTAAAACCTCCCTGATGTAGCGGCTGCTGTTAATATTGCCCTCAATACGTAGGAGTCGAGATCGCATGTTGTATACACTTGGCGTTTGTCCGCTATGCTGCTTCACAATGCAGGCTGCCAAATTGCGGTCACCACAGTAACGTCTAACATGTATGCAGCTATCCCTATAGGACAGGTTGAAGCGGGACTCGTCCGAAAACACTACATTTTGCCACTCAGCACGTCAGCGACGGCTTTCACGGGCCCATTGCAGTCTGAGGTGTTTGTGGTTTCTGGACAGTGGAAGCCGACGCAATGGCATGCGTGCCACCAGTCCAGCCCACAGCAGACGGCGTCGAACCGTAGACTTAGACAGGTCCACACCCATTGCAGTGCCCCAGTGTCAAGCCAACACCGTGGACGAGGCTGTACGGTCCGTTACGGCCATGCGGACAAGATGGTGGCCATCCCGTACTGTGGTCACATTGCGTGGTCCAGTACCCGCTCGTCGCTGCGTACGACCCTCGTCTATCCACTTGTTCCACACACGCATAACTGTCGTAGCAGCATGCCCTGTACGAGCCGAAATGTCACTGTATGACAACCCCGTTTCCCAAAGACCGATCATTATGCCCCTTTAGACCTCACTCACATGCTGATATGGCGCCCGTTGACGTCGACGAGGCATACTGGAACACGCTTTCACTTCGTTTGACGGCTCTTCACTGACTGAGCTTGGCGTAACACAGACCTTTCCGGTCTCACACGAGAGGGCGCTGCTAGGGCTACGTCTACGCCATCTCTCTGCAAACGTAATCACTTACAGCTGGTACACTGTTGTACACATCTTCTGAGTTCGGATTCATTCGGGCCATTCTTTCTGGGTGCTGCAATTTTCACAAACAATAGTATGTTTCAAAGTGCGTATTCATGTATAAGGAATGTCATCAGAAAGCTGTGGCTCGTTAGTCCGTCCGTCCGTCGAAAGTTAAAGTTTGGTCAATATTTGAAGGATGGGCGGATAGAAAAAAAAGTTGCCTTGCGATTGGTTTGAGGATCACTCGACAGCCGGACGGACGGATGAATGAAGGATTCGACGGACTATTGAGAGTCCAGCTTTCGCCTTCATGTTTTTAACTGTGCAGCGCAAAATCCAAACGTTTATTCTGCTCTTTTGCGAGCTGTCCTGCCCATCCAGCCAGTTTTTTTATTTCTGCCAATTTGAGTATTTGTTTTTAATTTTTTTTTCGTTCGATAGTGAGTTTAAATTTGTGGATCCACATCTAAACAACGGATTTTTTTTTAAGCGTGTTTTAACGCGTGTGTGAAAGAGCTGATAGATTTAGTACAGATACCTTCACTTTTAACAGATTGATAATAATAATAATAATAATAACAGGTGTTATTTTCTTGCTGCGACACCTTTTATCATTGTACTTAGGCATACTGCTAGTATCCTTGGGCGTACTCGCGTCTGTACGCGACTGTGCCAATACTTGCCGGACGCGCCGGACGAAAAGAATAAAATTAACTTGCCAGACTAGCTCCTCCCAGACGTTATCAACGCAGCGAACACGCTGTATATGTCGCGTATATAGCTGGAAGTCCCACTGGAGCTATAGGAGACCCAGGCGGCAAATTGACCGGGTTGTTTATCAGGCGATAGAAAGTTACGAGTTCCCGACGAACGGATAAAGAAGTTGGCGGATTGTGTTGGCCGGTGTAAAGGGGTTGCAGAAGTAAAGGAAGGGGGATGGTCGGACACGAAGTTCCCAGATAGGCTGCAGCGGTATCGAGGGAAATGGACTACCAGCTGTAACTCCGATGACCTCATGAGCAGCCGGGTCCTATGCCGGTGCGTCTTCCGTCTTCCGTCTCTCTTCTCCTCCACGCACTTTATCACACACTTTTTCTTCTCTCCTCTCACGCCGTTCTTTCCCTCGGCACGGGTCGCCTCGCTGATCCCTCCCCCACCCCCTGTACACCCCTCGACGGTTTCCCTGGCAACAATGCAAGGTCCGCAGTCCCCGTGTCTGGATCGGCCCGAGAAATCAATGCCAAAAACAAGCTTCAGCACACGCGTGCGTGAGCCCCTTGTGCTGCGTTTCCGTGCTCGGTGGCACGCCGGAATCCCGTGCGTTCTCCCGTTCTTATTGGAACTTGCGGGACGAATGCTATTCCGTAAGGTCGATGACTATAGTTAAGGTTTATCGTACTCATGTTGGGAAGCTCAATGCTTTTAGTTTTGCAACTAAAATTTCTCGCCACTAGGTAAGCGCTAGTGTCGTATGTATACCGGGTTCTATATTTTCTCGTTAAAAAAATTATTGCAATAATCATAAATCAAATATAAAATAATGACGTAACTAAGTAAAGTCATTCTATTCTATTATTCACGTAGCTGAAAATTGTAATTATAGGTGACCTCTTTGGAATACTGCGCACCTTACGGCGGTAATTTTTCCCTATGCCAAACTCTGCCATAGAAAACTCGCTTTGTTTCTAACCTGAGTAGATTTAAACGTACCATTAGCTATTCACGGTTTCTTCACCCTGTTACAATCAAACCTTTTGAAAAATCCCCTCATCTATGTCGTGGTTTGGTTGTTTCCCAATAAAATTATGTGATGTATCACAGGCGTTTGTACCTTATTATTGGTAAAATTTAACTTTAACGTTATATTTATCTATAACTTATAATATTCACTTTATAATTTACTTGATTAAAAACAGGGAGAAAATACGTGTGTTGGTAATGCCCAGTAAGAAATAGTTCTTATCCGAAATATTACTACACAAAGTGCTCACGATGCGGTGTACTGTCCCTTTGGTGCAATGCTATATACTTTAAGCTTTGGTTGCATGAGGCGGAGGAATATCCTGCACGTAGTACTTGAGTTGGGCTTCAGAAAAGTCGGAAGTAACCAAGATGAATGGAATGTATAGTTGGCTCACAGTTATACGACCTGATTAAGTTTTTTTTCCTGCTTATCGTAAACATTCTGTCACGTGTAGAAAAAAATATTGCTCTCACAAACGTGGTGACTAGTATCAAGACGTAGAACATGTGACTCTGTTAAATATTTTGAAACGCGGATGCTTTCATTGGTGTAAAACAGATATGCTGCCGCAAACTTGGACATTTTTCATTAACTCATTTTACCAACTAATTAACAAAGGAGATACCAGCAAGTCTTTACGCAAAATTGGCGTAATTATGATTAGGAATTTTTTTCCTTCTGAGCTCAAAGTGCAGAATTGTAAAATAATTCTTATCTTATAGCGTCGGTACAGATTCCTACATAGATAAAATAACGATCAATGTTCGTATGCTGTAAATTATATTTGCGTACATCACCATAACGAATACCATGTTTATCCATTATCCCCAGTGTTATTTTCTTTTCATTAATATCCCTTGGTTTGCTAACTGAACTGTATTAAGTTTCCATGACATCCTGTTGTCTTCGAACATCGGGTATTCGTAAGAACATGCCTGCAATTCTAGATTTGTTTCACAGTATTGACTTTTCTTCATTCTCCGCTACTTGAACACTTGAGAAGGCCTTCTGGGTATTGAAATTTTTCTCTAGTTATTCGTAGCCTATGCCAAGAAATGTGTGAAGCAGTATTGTCGCACCGTTAGACGTATAAAAAAAAAATACTGCATACCCCGTTGTTCCCGAGATATGGCACTGAAAATATTTTAATTAAAACGAAGCATTCTTTAACTTTTTACTTCTGCCCTGCGAGATGAGAAGCCCTTCTAACCACTTCATTTTACTGAGGATCGCCAGTTAGTGTGTCATTGTCATAGTTATTCTCAGTTTGCACTGTCATCGGGGGAAACGACAGAAGCCAGAAGAAAAGAGCGACAGATTGGCGATGAACAACGGGTCTTGAGTTTTCGCAGTGTTGACGGTTAACTGTAACACGAGATCACGAAACACTCAAAATTTTCAACTGTTAAGTTAAAGACCGATTATTTTCTTATCGGATATCGCGTGCATTTTAAATATTCTAACCTCAGACAGGTGGGTTAATTACTGTTAAAGGGACTTGGCTTGGCGTATTTCAATGCATGCAATAGTGATCGTTCGAGCGAAAATGAAATGAGAATTCACACTGAAAGAAAATACCAAGAACTACACAAAATCGCACAAGGAAATGTTTTTGTGATTTCAAAACATTGCTAAAAAAAAAAAAAAAGGAGATTCTTCCATATTTTTTATTTGTGTACTGCCCCTGCATTTAAAAAAAAATACTTTTTTGCTAACCGTACCTTAAAATGAATTAAGACATTACCTTTCAGTTGTCCTTGTTAAGTTTTCTGCAAATAGTTTTATTTCTTTTATTTGTATATTACCTATTGTATATAACCTTTGTAGCTCGCCGAATCGCCAGGGGTACACACGCCGGGCCGGACACCGCCGTTCACAACACACCAGGAAACACCAGCGAAGTAAATGACTGTATTTATACCCGGCGCTAATCCTTTGTGCAGCTGTGCTGCACTCTCGCGCGCTCAGAGATAAGCTAATTCAGCATCGAGACATTTCCCAATAGGGAAGACATTCTCATATCTTCTCGGAGGTGTTAACTCGCCGCCAGGAGAGAGCTGTTAATCAAGCTGGCGCGTGCCAACCACTTAAAATCCCCCCCCCCTTCCTTAATAGCAATACCATTTGATCATGTACTAGCATGGTCCTTCTGGTCACGTGACACGCACTGCTGGCAGGTGGAAGTTGTTGCGGTCAAAGGAGGAGGACATTACTGCCAAATCACTACATTATTACACATTTAAGGGCATTTAATTTATGGCTGTACGAACACTATGGAATTCTTAAAGTTACACAGTGGCCATTCAAAAACTGTGCTATAAAAATTTAAATTAATTTATTTTTATATGCTAATAAGTTACCTATAAATGCATGGCACGTAAATTGAATGTAGTTTTTTTTTTTTAAACAATTTTACAGAAATAGTGTTTTTTACTATGTTCATTTGCAAAGAGGAGGCGATTCAGATGCTTAATAGGGATTTTCCCCAATTTTTTCTGCCTACCACGTGATAGTATGATAAATTTGCAGACTCGCGCTGTGGTACTTTCTTTCTTTATTTGTGTGTGTGTGTGTGTGTGTGTGTGTGTGTGTGTCTGTAATACCGGCCTCCAAAACCTCAAACATCCCACAGATGTGCTGCTGTACACCGAGAAAGATGCGTCTTAGAAATTCGTGGAGGAAATCGTGAGTATTGGCAGTCTCGTGAAGGACGTATATAACCAGTCCGAGCCAATGCGAGCTATGTCTTCTGGCGAACAGACTGACTATGCTGTGGCCAACACCTGCTGCCACTCTCACGGTCTCTTCACCCGCGCTAACCGCAAGGTCCATGGCTACGACCATTTTACCGGCAACTACATCAGCGCGGCGTGTAATAATTGTAGCAATCTCCGC
>NQII01001212.1:125369-139838 GCA_002778355.1 Clitarchus hookeri
AGACTTCCAGTCCTTTTCCACAACTTGTACGACTCGAATTTTATTATTGAGCAGTTGGGCTATAACACTCAGGAAATAGTTATTAACCCGCACACAGAGAAGGAAAACGTATTACCTTCACCAAACGTTTGGGCGAACAACTCACAATTCAATTTATAGACACGTTTAGATTCGTGTCTACCTGACCTCGCAAGACTTGCACAGAACCTGCCATCGAGCGAATTTAAGAACCACAGCAGCAGTCTTCAACCACGGGTCAGCTCGAGTTGGTAACTCGGAAAGGAGTGTTCCTCTACGACTATATCGACTCGCGGTGTGGGAGCTCGCCGAGCCACAGCTGCCTCCCATGGCAGCCTGTCGCGACCGTCTCACCAGATGCGACATTACGCCAGATGTTCCCACACGTTTCACCAACTAGTTTCCTTCGACAAGTGGTGCAAAGAAGACTGAAGGCGTCAAGAACGCTCGTTACATACTTCTCGAAGACCCCAATGAACTTGTTGATAGACTCGGATATTCGATTGACCTGCAAAAACGCGGGGATTTCTCGCGCTTTGTTGAGATATCTTCAATCATCGATGAACTGAAGGATCGGGGTTACATTAGATGAGACTTTTGGCTACTATCCATGATCTGCAAACATCTGAGAAATGTAAAGATCAAATTTACAAAATAATTAGAAAGATAGAATGTATTTAATAAGTAAATAAATTAAATTTATATATACACAGTAATGTGTGTAATATTTTATACAGTCCCTTTTGCTTCTCTAAAGACTTATTAAATCAGTGGTGTAAACAATCCATTGCGAGAGTTTGTTTTAGATTACATTCATGCGAGTGTGTGCAGGAGGAGGGCTATGGTTTGATCTGAAGTATAATTTATGTCTTACTCAGGTTGTTTAAAATGGATGCGTTCTATATGGCGAGCGAATGAAATGAGGGGAATATTTTTGAGGAATATTTCGCATTTAGTTGGTTGGTTTGGTAAGTTAGTCTGATCCTTTGGTATGGTCAGCGGTGGTAGAAATGTTTTGCGCAAATTTTGCGAAGATTTTGTGCGAAGAGGTTAGCTAAGAGACTTTTTTTTTAGATTGTCCATTTTTATAGGTGGGTGGTATGGCATGTTGGTCTTGTCGGTTGTTCTAGTCAGTTTTGCAGGAAATAGTATCGTCAGGAGCTAGTTTTGTGCTCAGTCAATCTAACCAGGAACCAGTCCTGGGTGGAGTTTGTCTTAGGTGGAGTCAGTCGTTGGCTAGTACGGTTAGTCGGTATGGATCTTTGTCGTGACTAGCTAGTAATGGTCAATTGTATGGACTGTGATTTTTTCTCGATTTTTAGAGTTCTATGCAATTGGGGTCAAGTTCAACAACAACCAACATGGAGGTTAAATCGACAGCTCCTCTGGTGGTGAAATCGATTATAAATACACTAGCATCACCTACGTGATGAAGTAGTAAACAAATGACAAACTAAAAAGTCAATATGGTGGGCGGGTAAAACGAGCGTTAGTAATCAACCAATAAAAACACTGTTGGGTGGCGAAGCGAGCACAAGTAATCAACCGATGGGTAACATTGGCGAGTGTCAGTCGTATGCTGGACATGGTGCTGAGGGAACCTCCGGAATTGAAAGTTTTTTTTTATAAATTTCTTAAAATATTTTTTAAATTCTTTTAATTTTTCGGTTTAGGGTCATACAAGGTTCCGTGGTCAAGGTCAAAGGACAAAGTTAGTCACTTGGATTAAATATGGTGGTTGGGTGACGTCATAACATGGTGCTGGTCGGCTCGAGTCCCCCATCCCTTCTAAACCAAAACATTTTAAATTTATAATTTTTTTGAGAATTTTCAAAACATATTTTGCGATTGTTTGTGTTCAAGGTCATCAGAGTTCATTGGGGTCATGGTCACTGAAATCTAACATGGTGGTTGGAGTCATCGATGTAATTTTTGCTCGATTTTTAACTTTTTTCAACTTTTTCAATTTTTTGGGATTTTTAGGAATTTTTTGGGTTCAATGCTACTCAAGGTCACGACCGGGGGGTCAAGGTTAAGGTCATGGGTCAAGGTAAAGGTAAACTAGATCCAATATGGCGGTTGGGAGACTTCACAAAATGGCTGCCGAGCAGCTCCGGCACCCTGTCCCCTCCGTACACAAACATTCAAAAATTTAATTTTATGTATTTTGATACATTTCTAATAATTTTTAATAATACATTTTTAAAATAATTTTTTAAAAATAATTTTTTTATAAAACTGATTTTTTTTGGGATTTTGGGAATTTTTGGGTTTTCGAGGTCAAAGATCGTCCAGGTCAATGTCATAGACATCCAACATGGCGGACAATATGGCCGCCAGGGGACTGGAATGACAGCATGAACGGCTCCGATCGCGGATACCGGTGTTTCTCCAAACGAAGATAAATATTCTACTGGCGTGAATACGTCTTTCAAATCAGACCGATACGTGGGGTTCCAGGACGGAAACTGCGTCTGCACTTTGCAGTGTGATCCATTCAGACACTATAACTACGTGACTTACAACACGATTGAAATAAATGTAGACTCGTTCGATCGGGTACAAGACTACGATGTGGAGCTACGGTGGCTGAGCGGTTAGACTGCTCGCCTCCCACCAGGGCGAACCTGTTTATATCACCGGCTGGCTCACTGCGGATTTTCGCAAGTTGGAATCGTGCCGGACGATGCCGCTGGTCGACGGGTGTTCTCCGGAATCTCCCTTTCCCCGCCTTTTTTAATCCGGCGTTGCTCAATACTCGCCTCACTTCACCCTCATCGGCTCTAAAGAACTCGCTGTTAAGAGCCGCCCAAAATCTCCCCACTCATTCACTCCCTCGCTCGCACTCATTCACTCCCTCGCTCGCACACACTCTCACTCTCGCTCACACACTAGCTCTCACTCTCGCTCACACTCTCGCTCACTCTCGCTCACACTCTCGCTCACTCTCGCTCACACACACTCACACTCTCACACTCTCACTCTCTCACACTCACACTCTCTCACACTCTCACTCTCTCACACTCTCACTCCCTCACACTCACACTCTCGCTCACGCTCACACTCACGCTCACACTCTCGCTCACACTCACGCTCACACTCACTCACACTCTCTCTCTCACTCACTCACTCACTCACTCACACTCCTCACTCACTCACTCACTCACTCACTCACTCACTCGATGCAAGCATGCCGCAGAGTTGACGTCACCTGTGCGCGAGGCTCGGGTGGAGCCCCGCGACGACTGGCGGCTATATTGGGCGTGGGCGAAGATTTGCGGACAGTATATCTCGCGATTCGATTTTGGTTCCGAACGAAAGATCTCTTCTACATCTGTATATTTAAGCCATAAAAGTTTAGCATAATTTCATTACTTTCATCTCATTTCCATATCCCAAAGAAAATATTATCCGGTAAAGCTGATACATTCATGTAAACCATAAGGCTATGTACTGGACACGGCCACACCCCGATTTTCTTTTAATTCCCTTGTAAATTTGTGTGTGAATAGTTTAAAAATAATAAAGAACCATCGCCAATGACACACTCCATTTGCTAGGGGCAGCGGTGGCGTAGTTGCTAGGGCGCTCGCCTCCCACCATGGCGATCCGGGTCCGATCCCCGACGTATTCGCTCCCGTATTTTCGCACGTGGGTTGGGGGAGGGATTCGTGCTGTAAGATGCCACTTGCCGGTTGGCTTTATCGGGGTGCTCCAGTTTCCCACGCCCTTGCCCATCCTAGGGCTTCATTTCCTCTAATGTCCGGGGATGACGGGTCCCAGATTGAAAGCCCGTCACTAGGAGGGTGTCGCCTCGCCCTGAGTACACTCCCCACACGAGATTTTATTTACTTAATTTGTTTAAATAGGCCAGCATATTGTTACATGCGAAACTATGGAAGGCCATATTGCGTTGGCGTGGTGAAAACTCTGTTGCCAATATTTTGATTTTCTTGTCATGCTGTTACTCAGTTATGTATGACTAAAAACGGCGGTCATAAAATAGTTTCTTCAAATGTGTGGTCGTATAACTTAAATTCTGACGCGTGCAGTTTTTTATTTGGATAATCTGGCCTTAATATTACAAAAATTTCTGCAACCCAGTACAGAAAGGGTTTTTTTTTTTGCGCAGGTTTAATGCAAATTAATTATCTGTGTTTGTTGTTCATGTTAACATCTGTCGGGGTCGAAATGAAACGAACTTTATTTCTGTGGACTAGCTTTGCAGAGATTTGCGACCATTTGACAGTGGCAGGTCGGAAAGGAAATGAAATGTCATTGGCACATCATGGCCGTCGGGGACTCGTTGCTGTTCAGAGCTGCCAGATGCTTGACCTGGCATCCCCAAGCTGCTGGATGAGAAAAAGTCTTTGCGGAAGCTTCCCGACGTAGCTTTAAACTAGGTCGTATCTGCATTTCTCCATATGTTTCCCATATACAGTCTCGTAAACTCAGTTAGTTGAGGCGGAGTTATTCTTTTTGCGAAGAAAATTGAGTTTTCAGTTGCGTGGCAGATGTGAGAGGAGAAAGGGCATGCTTTTAAGGCGCCTTTGGCACAAAGAAGTGAGAGTTTTATAAATTCGTCCTTTACTGCAATATACGGTAGATTATACCTTAGTATTTCGTTATAAATAACATTTAATGAACGGTGCACGAAGGTATTCTGTTCCTATACTACTCCCAGATTTTTTCTTTCCAATCATGAAGATGGCAGGAACTTTTATATTCAATATGATACTTAACGCACGGAATTACCACAAGAAAATCATATAGCATTGCAGGGATGTAGATAATACCTTTAATTATGTGCAATTAAATGATAAAGCCGCTGCTTGGTTCCATTCTCGGGGACTTTACTGCCACAAGACTGCGCTCGTGCCAAGCACTTAGAGGCGATTCAATACTCTGTATGCGCACCAGTATGACCCTTAGTGTCTCCTTGCGCCTACGCCTCAAACGCGAGGAGTAACTCAAGAGGTAGGCGGGTCGTTGAGGCATGGAGGGCAAAATAAAAATTGAACGAAATTAACTAAAATTGCACGAACATCACACCTTCCGGTAACATGTTTTCTTCTCGCCGGATATTGAAGTGATATTTTTAGGTGTCGTAACTGTCGTTAACAACGGAAGTTTTTCAGTATTGCTTTATTTTATGTGGCTTGCATTCAGAAGCTCGTCAATTACAATTCCGACGGACTGCATTGAGATAGGTTCACCCCGCGTGGCTTCCTGTCCTCATTCTATGCAAACGCCTGTGGAGTTCCTAAGTATATTATGATTATACTCACTCAAATCACTTATAAAGGATATTGTAGGGTGTAGCAGATTATAACTCGGAAATAGGATGAGCAATACAGAATAAGTTGGGGTTTATTACTCATTTAAGAATAACTATGCTACATATATTACTGAATCGATTCGGGGGATCTGTTTAGTGAAATACCAGGATGTTGGATCATTTTACTAAATGTAACTTAATTCATAGTTTAGACGCCCTGCATAGGAAATAATGGGCAGTAAATTTTTTCAGGATAATTTAAACCAATATCCAATTACATGGAAAGGTAGGAAAGTCAATACTTTTTTGTGTTATAACACCAGGGTTCTTTCATATTTTAATATTTTATTTTAAAAGGTAGACATTTTGACAGTTGGTAAAATGGTCATTTATCCAGAGTGCCCGGTTGAGTTGCCCTGCCGGCTAAAATTAAATAATTATTAAATTATTGTGTAGAAGGCGTGGATATGAGGGAAATTATTCTATAATTAACGTATCCTTACCCAAATAAGTTAATGTATTGTAAGCGACGAAAACCAATAACTGGTTTGAAAAAATATCATCAATAGCACAGTCATCAAAGTAAAAAAAATTACGAAATAATGATAGAAAAACCTTTATCGGTTTATTTTACGGAAAAAAAATTCCCAAACATATTTATACCTAGTCTTGTCTTTTTTTTTGGCCCTTTTTTCTTCACTAACACATGCTACCGTATGTTGTGTACGATTCGTGTGAACACTTCGCACAGATTAAACACTTTATCCATTCTACTTTTTCATGTGTTTTGTAATCGTTTTCTCCGCATTCGACGCAGTTTTCATCTCTTTCATTTGAGCTGCTCTCATCGTAGTAGTCAGCTGGAACTAGAATACATTTTTATAGCGATTTTTCTTTTGGAGTTCAATGGTCAGATTTATTGGCGGTAACTTAACATATTCCGTTACAGCTTCGGTCGCGGACATAATCCTCGGATGTGAGAAGTTTAGCAGTATCTTTTCTTCCTCTTCAGAACTTATTTTTTCCATAACTGGAACTGGCAAAAAACCTGATACAATGTTTTCGTTGGAGTTTCTTCAGACGATCCAGCTGTTGGCTGCTGATCACAGGACTAAAGTACTTTTATGTGTGGACTTGGGGCGCTGTTCGTTTAATTGATTATGCTAAAGACGTGTCCAGGACTAGCATCTTCGTTAATAAGGAATACTTCTGTTTTCCGGAATCCATTCACTTCCGTATTTACTAAGGCGTTTTTGCTGAAAATCCTTGCCAGTTAAGTCACAAACTTGAAGTCCAGAAATCGCTAGTCCTGGATGATGGAGGGATAATCCAATTGCTGGTCTTTTCTTTTTAAATAGTGCTTCAAAGGCCTGGAAAAGGTAGCGGTCGAGTGGCTGAGGATCTTGCGTGATGCGACTCGGAAGACTCTNTGTTAAGAGCCTCCCAAATCTCTTCACACACTCTTTTGTACTGTTACAAGAATACCTGTGGGGCGTACCTGAGTTCGTGAGGGATGGAAGTCTAACTAAAAATAAAATAAATAAATACAATTACAGTAAGTAGGTCAAATTTGTTGTAATAGTTTATGAAAACGTTAATGTAAATTGGTTCACGTAATCCTTAGTTTCAATTCCAATGCAAAATAAAATTTATGTAAGGTTAGGTTATAGAAGCATCATCAAACTGCACTTCGAGACAAAAAAAACTGACTATTCGTATGTTTCCAGAAAAATAGCACAAAATGCAATAAAACGTTGAAAAATGCTGTGGGGGCTCCTCTCCCGAATGGGGGTGGGGAATATGTCCTTTAAGTACGGGAGAGATGCCCCAGGAGCAGTTCTGGACACAAAGCTATCAAAGATGACCGACATGGAGCTAAGAGTAGCAAGGGAACCCCTACGCATGGGTCCTGATTGATTACATAAAAATGTAGCGCCGAGGAAACGAATTCCACGCAAATGTTTAAACCTTCGTGTTGTACCAAGTGAGAAAAATGTAGCCACGTAGGCCTACGTTAAATCGTCTTGTAACTAGTACATATAGATACCAAGAGTCCACCTGCGTCCTCTAGTTAATTAGTCAACCGGCCAGTGCGCACGTGCGGTATTCTGCCGCAGCAGCGACATGGCGGGAACTGAATGCGAAGACGTGTTGGACGTACAACGGCTTATCGCAGAGGTGGAAAAAAAACATCCAGTAATTTGGAACGTTGCTGCAGAAGAATTCCACTTCCACACTAAAAAAAACGAAGTGCGAGGGTTGATATCTGTCGACAATTTTGTGAAGGCTTCTATGAAAAGGGGGATAATGGGAAAAACCGAATTTGCGAGTAAATTTTATAAGCGCGTAATATGAATGGCATGAACAAGAATTTAAAGTAAGAATATATTATAATGCCACTTATTCCAACAACCCATATTTTCAAGGTGATGATTGCATGAATATTTTCAATCATGGCGTGTAAGATAACGACGAAAATCCTGCTGCAACTGTATATATCACAGCGTTAGCTATGTTAATGTACTGCCTACTTCGTATCTGTAAATATATTATATATATATACACACCCCCAATTATATGCTGGTTGCATATTTATTTACCAGAGAACCCATGACAAAACGCTGCCACTTAAATATAATTGGTTCAGTGCCTCTTTGAAACAAAACCCCGCACATTTAATAGCAAGTGTAACGTATGAGTTTTGTAGGAACTTGCGTCCGTGGTTCGCTGTACTGTTATTACATTCTATCATTATTTTAAAAAAGTACATGTCAATGTAAATTCACATGCCGTTATCGCCAACATTTCAGCTGGCGGTATGGAGTCTCGTGACTGTATTCTTCGATTTGATCTTGTCGCTAATTATCCGTAACGGCTAATGAAATGACGTGATATTCATGCGGAAGTAATTGAAACATTTATTTCTGAATTGTCCTGTGGGTCTGAAAAACTTGTTGCAAATCTGCCTTTCAGAAGTCGTGCATCAGTGAAAGGATGCACCCAATGTCTCCTGTCTCTCAATAATAATAATAATAATAAAAAAAAAGTACACTAGTTACGCAGAAATTATGCGTTTTCGTCGATATACATCCACGACTTTTGCCGAGTTCGTTCAGACTGTGCGGTATTTGTCCGTAGCGCGTGAGCGTGTTTCTGCGGTGCAGCAGCGGTCTACGTCCGTACGTGTGCACCGGGCCTTAAACGGACGAAACTGTCGCTAAGCTTTCTCTTGGTTCAGAACCACTTGCTGCACTGGACACGGGATCGCTCTAGTGATTACTTTGGAAACGACGTCGACTGGGGCATCTTTTCCGATGGGGCATCTCACCTGGAATCACCTTATGTCAGTTTCTTATTGAAAGGCTAATCGGAGAGTCCCCCCGCTGTAACGTCACCGTGTGTTGAGATCAGGCGGCGGTCAGCAACGGCCGGGCACACCCACCTCAAGACATTTTCTTGGTAGGACGCCCCGATGATAAAAGACGTCGCTCATAGTTAAATTGTTTAAATATCGGGCGCGTTGTGCAAGTTTCGGCTCCGCTTATTGGTCAGTTGAGGGAGTTTCGGCTCCGCTTATTGGTCAGTTGAGGGAGTTTCGGCTCCGCTTATTGGTCAGTTGAGGGAGTTTCGGCTCCGCTTATTGGTCAGTTGAGGGAGTTTCGGCTCCGCTTATTGGTCAGTTGAGGGAGTTTCGGCTCCGCTTATTGGTCAGTTGAGGGAGTTTCGGCTCCGCTTATTGGTCAGTTGAGGGAGTTTCGGCTCCGCTTATTGGTCAGTTGAGGGAGTTTCGGCTCCGCTTATTGGTCAGTTGAGGGAGTTTCGGCTCCGCTTATTGGTCAGTTGAGGGAGTTTCGGCTCCGCTTATTGGTCAGTTGAGGGAGTTTCGGCTCCGCTTATTGGTCAGTTGAGGGAGTTTCGGCTCCGCTTATTGGTCAGTTGAGGGAGTTTCGGCTCCGCTTATTGGTCAGTTGAGGGAGTTTCGGCTCCGCTTATTGGTCAGTTGAGGGAGTTTCGGCTCCGCTTATTGGTCAGTTGAGGGAGTTTCGGCTCCGCTTATTGGTCAGTTGAGGGAGTTTCGGCTCCGCTTATTGGTCAGTTGAGGGAGTTTCGGCTCCGCTTATTGGTCAGTTGAGGGAGTTTCGGCTCCGCTTATTGGTCAGTTGAGGGAGTTTCGGCTCCGCTTATTGGTCAGTTGAGGGAGTTTCGGCTCCGCTTATTGGTCAGTTGAGGGAGTTTCGGCTCCGCTTATTGGTCAGTTGAGGGAGTTTCGGCTCCGCTTATTGGTCAGTTGAGGGAGTTTCGGCTCCGCTTATTGGTCAGTTGAGGGAGTTTCGGCTCCGCTTATTGGTCAGTTGAGGGAGTTTCGGCTCCGCTTATTGGTCAGTTGAGGGAGTTTCGGCTCCGCTTATTGGTCAGTTGAGGGAGTTTCGGCTCCGCTTATTGGTCAGTTGAGGGAGTTTCGGCTCCGCTTATTGGTCAGTTGAGGGAGTTTCGGCTCCGCTTATTGGTCAGTTGAGGGAGTTTCGGCTCCGCTTATTGGTCAGTTGAGGGAGTTTCGGCTCCGCTTATTGGTCAGTTGAGGGAGTTTCGGCTCCGCTTATTGGTCAGTTGAGGGAGTTTCGGCTCCGCTTATTGGTCAGTTGAGGGAGTTTCGGCTCCGCTTATTGGTCAGTTGAGGGAGTTTCGGCTCCGCTTATTGGTCAGTTGAGGGAGTTTCGGCTCCGCTTATTGGTCAGTTGAGGGAGTTTCGGCTCCGCTTATTGGTCAGTTGAGGGAGTTTCGGCTCCGCTTATTGGTCAGTTGAGGGAGTTTCGGCTCCGCTTATTGGTCAGTTGAGGGAGTTTCGGCTCCGCTTATTGGTCAGTTGAGGGAGTTTCGGCTCCGCTTATTGGTCAGTTGAGGGAGTTTCGGCTCCGCTTATTGGTCAGTTGAGGGAGTTTCGGCTCCGCTTATTGGTCAGTTGAGGGAATCCCTGCTGTCGCTTCTCGCAGCGTGTGTCGCCAATCATGACTCGTGTCCAGGGTTTGGATTTTTTTTTTTAAGTTATACTTCTTTTGGCGCGTTGGGGGTGAAAGTTTAGTGTGCGACGGAAGTTGCGCGCGCATAGTGTAACGAAATTCGACAGTGAACGTGGTAGGAGTATGACCCAACGCGCATGCGCGTATCGTCATATACAAACGGAAGGTGCACAACATAGCACGTGGTTATATTTAAAACCAANCAAACGGAAGGTGCACAACATAGCACGTGGTTATATTTAAAACCAACAGAAAATCAGTTCATGTAATAAGCAAATTGAAAAAAAAATTTCATTTATATAGTTTGAATTCAATTATGATATGGGGCAAGATCTGAATGAATATAAGCGTGAAATGGTAACATACGTAATAGAAATTTTATTTTAGTCACGCCAAAGAAGTAAACTTCTAACGCGCGTACATAGGTACACGTACCCATTTTTTTTAAGGTACATACTTCGTCCAGAGGATCTAAATGTGCGATATCACAGGATATAGGTCTAGCCAATTACACAAAATTCACTTTGATAAAACTATATAAATGTACAAACAATATCAACACGCATCACATTAGTACCAACAACATTAATGTTAGTAGTACGTGCTATATATATAATATATATACAATATATATATTATATATACATATACACTGAGGTGACAAAAGTAATGGGATAGCAATATGCAAGTATACAGATGGCAGTAGTATCGGGTACAAAATGTATAAATGGGCAGTGCATTGGTTGGGCTTTCATTTATAGTCAAGTGATTCATGTGAAAAGGTTTCTGACGTGATTATGGCCGCACCACGTGAATTAACAGACTTTTAACGCGGAGTGGTAGTTGGAGCTAGACGCATGGGACATTCCATTTCGGAAATGGTTAGAGAATTCAACATTCCGAGATCCACAGTGTCAAGAGTGCCGAGAATTCAGGCATAACCTCTCACCATGGACAACGCAGTGGCCGACCACCTGCACTTAATGACTGAGACCAACGACGTGTGCGCAGAATGGTCAGTGTTAACAGACAAGCAACACGTGAAATAACCGCAGGAATCAATGTGGGACGTACGACGGACGTGTCCGTAAGGAAAGTGCGGCGAACTTTGGCTGTCCTGGGCTATGCCAGCAGAAGACCGACTCGAGTGCCTTTACTAACAGCACGACATCGCCTGCAGCGCCTCTCCTAGGCTCGTGAACATATCGGTTCAACCTAGACGACTGGAAAAAAACAGTGGCTTGGTCAGAAGAGTCCCGATTTCAGTTGGTAAGAGCTGATGGTAGGGTTGGAGTGTGGCGCAGACCCCACGAATCCATGGACCCAAGTTGTCAACAAGGAACTGTGCAAGCTGGTGGTGGCTCCATAATGGTGTGGGCTGTTATTATATGGAATGAACTGGGTCCTCTGGTCCAACTGAACCGATCTTTGACTGGAAAGGGTTATGTTCATATACTTGGAGACCACTTGCGGCCATTCATGGACTTCATGTACCCAAACAACGATGGAATTTTCATGGATGACAATGCGCCATGTCACCGAGCCACAACTGTTCGCGATTGGTTTGAAGAACATTCTGGACAATTCCAGCGAATGATTTGGCCACCAAGATCGCCCGACATGAATCCCATCGAACATTTATGGGACATAATCGAGAAGTCAGTTCGTGCACAAACTCCTGCACCGGCAACACTTTCGCAATTAAGGACGTCTATAGAGGCAGCATGGCTCAATATTTCTGCCGGGGACTTCCAACGACTTGTTGAGTCCATACCACGTCGAGTTGCTGAACTTCGCCGGGCAAAAGGAGGTCCGACACGATATTAGGAGGTAACCCATGACTTTTGTCACCTCGGTGTTTATATATATATACACACACACCAATAATTACCTGGCATTTAAAAATTCCTCAATGTACTTGATATTGTAAAAACACTGGTCATCAAAAACTTAATTTATTTATTCGATTTATTTATATTTTTTCACAAAATTTGTTACTTAACTTATAAAAACAGAAGTCTGAGTGAAATAATCTTTTTTTATATAAAAATAAGTGGTATGGTGACTTATACATAAATGTTTAGTTTTATTTTTATTGAAAACTTGTCCACTACAGACGGATATTGTATTTATGTGAATGTGCCAGAAAATTAAACCGGCCTCTGTACGGTTGGCATTAATAAAATTTGTTCGTGATAGTAAGTCGTAATTTAGGCGCCACCGTTATTTGTGTGTAATTAAATAAGTAGGTACGAACTTGGTGCAGTCAAAGGAAGGTAAATTTTGTATAATTTCATATTAAAGTGGTAATGTGTGTAATGAAACACGTGTTCAGTGTGAACTTTATGATGTGTAAACAAGACATAAAATGTATCTACAATGCAATTTTAGTATACCTATGCGTATTTAAGATTGCAAAATAATTTCTGTAGTAGACTGAATCGTATATTAGATTGCCTAGGGACCGCCCGTATATCGTGCGGTTGTATTCGTAACACGAGAATTCTGACTCTGCATGTTTCGACCAGTGTGTTAGCTATTAATAAACAGATGTCCGTTGTAAATATGCAACACCCGAAACGGGTATACTCTAGCAAAATAACACAGGTCAAATACTGCCACGAGCACGCGCTATGGCCGGTTTCCGAGAAACGTCAGGGTTTGGCAACCGCCAACCGGTTGTGAACATTTGAAAGTATCAGCAACGTCGTAAATTGCATAAGAAAGGATGGAAGTAAAATAGTAGTATTTGCCAACACTGCTGAATTCGTACCTTGGACGGCTGACGTCGAGCATTAACATACAGTATAATAGAGGTAGAAATAAAAATTACCACCTTGGTAGAGGTTACGCAGGCCCAGACTTCGCACTCTCTTATAGCGCCCAGATCTTGTATTGATTTACCCTTCGTAACAATATATTGGCCAAGATACGCAGATAACTTTTACCCCTCGTGTCTTGAAATTTACAGCAAATAAGAAAAATAAATTAAAATACATACTGCAGTTGGCATTGGTATTAAAATGGTAAGAGATTTGTTTCAGCTCTCGTAACGTATACATTTTAGCTGAAATTAAACTTGTTTAAAAATGTGGTTTGCAAAAAAAAAAAACGAAGGCATGTATTTGAGGTGATGGTTATCAATTTATGTTTTGATAAAAACACTTGCAGTGCTTGGCAGCACTATTTATGAAGTATTTAAACGTAGCATAAATATTAAAAGTGAAGTGAGTTTGTTATAATAATCGTCATTATTTTGTAGCAATTTTTTTTTATGTAGGTTGCAGATAGTTTCGTTTCTGTATAAAGTAGAATATAAGCTGTTTACTGATATTTAAGCACTTTTAAAATCAACCTTTGAAAAATGTCACTGCCCCTACCTGCATATATACAATCGGGCACACAGACTTGCAAGCGCCCAGTAAAGTTGGCAATGACGGAAAGTAGATACATATCTTAACGTTGAATCAAAAGTGTTAGGTACACATTTATAAATACTAAATTAATTTACGGACGTAAGTAAAAGAATAAGCAAACTAATAAAATATTTACTTTTCTAATAATTTCGCTGTTTTACTTGACCAACGCACGAATAAAGTGATTAGACCCATGGTAATGTTAATTTTACATATGACGGGGGGGATACAAACGTGCATACAATTATATCTTAAGCAGGGTTTCCGAAAGTGCTCAGTTTACCGCGAACAACCTTTATATAGTATCTTCGCGGTTTCTTCACATTTCGTAATCAGACCCCACATATGATCTGTTTGGTTGTTTCCTAAACATATCGGGTATCTCGTGCGTTTTATACTTGTGTTAACTTAAAATAACCTAAAAGTGCCTTATTCTTGGTTAAATCGAAGTTTTATTTATATTTTATCTATAAATAATACAACATTTAATTTATGATTTATACGAATAAAACCGGTGAGAAAATAGTTTGTATGTAAAGTATTATTACGCCGAGTGCGCAAGAACGCGGTGCGTTGTCCTTTCGGTGTAATTTTCCAGACTTAGATACGCTTCGTTTGCACGAGGCGGAGGAATATCCTGAAAGTAGGACATTAGCAGGGCTTCAGAAACGTGCGAGGTGACCGTGAATGGACTACTATATAGTATCGGAGTGCGGCACAGGTGTGCGGGAGAAATGTC
>NQII01001212.1:142714-161031 GCA_002778355.1 Clitarchus hookeri
GTCCCAAAAAAAATTCGTTGTCGACCACCCGCGCACAATACTCTGTTGCGTCGGCCACCTCTCGGTCACGTGTCCGCGCGCCCACCTGCGGCGTCCTCACCACCTCAGGGGTGTGCTATATGGCGATGTATCGATCACGTAACATCGTAACTCCCATGTGGTTCAAAGTGTAGCGCAATATATCGCATATCGAGATACTTGTGATATACGATTTTGACGTAGATATTTGCGATACACCTACCGCCATCGATTTGCTGTACTCTGTGGGACCGATAGTAGAATGAAAATGACAGAGCTGGGTCACCTGGATGCTGGATGCGGAGCTGCGGCGGCCATCTTGGTGAGCAAATGCCACAACGACCTCATGCTCAGATTCTTCGCCAATGGCGTTCATCTTGTTTTCCCCTCTGAATTCCCCTTTTTTTCCCTTTTCCCAACCTCCTGCTCTATCATTCCACCTTGATTTTTTCAAGCTCTGTCATTCCACCTGGGGTTTTTCAAGCTCGTGTTATTCCACCTGGGGTTTTTTCAAGCTCGTGTTATTCCACCTGGGTTTTTTCAAGCTCGTGTCATTCCACCTGGGCTTTTTCAAGCTCGTGTCATTCCACCTGGGTTTTTTCAAGCTCGTGTCATTCCACCTGGGTTTTTTCAAGCTTGTGTCATTCCACCTGGGTTTTTTCAAGCTAGTGTCATTCCTTCTCGTCTCTCTCCCACCCCTTTTTACTCGCTTGCCTTCTACGTCCTCCATCTTGGATGTTCCCTCGTCGCAGTCTGCTATAGGTAGCCATCTTTAATTCCCGCGCCCGTCACCATTCGTCTGCTCTAGACGGCCATATTTAATTCTCGCTCCCGGCACCAGTGTGCGTGAGTGCTGATCACGTGTTCTACCGTTCGCGGCTAGGAGCGATGGTATCAGTGCGGCCATCTTGTGTTTTAATCATGTCGCCTGCAGGGGTGCGCTGGTATCGCCGAGTTTAGTTGTATCGGTGGTCGCTAGGAGCGCTAGAATTTTTAGTTGGTTGTTTCGGAACTCCAAAAATGCCAAAGACGAGCAGGATCGGCACCCCTTGGGTGGTCAGCCGAGCGTCCTTACCACTAGACAACAGAGGCATCTAGGAAAGGAAGGTGTTTTAATGTCCAATAAATGCAGATATCATCACTCAGTCACTCGGAAAAATAAAATTTATATTTAAAAAATGGGCAGGTGGCGACTCTATTAAAAAATTAGTAGCACCTGCATCCATCTTCTCAAGAATGTGCCCAATGCCCCATCATGCAACTTCATGCTCCACATTGTTACAAGCATTCTACGAATTATGTCAAGTACGCAAATGCTAAGGACGTCTATACCCTTCAAATGCACATATGGGCTAATTGTACATGTACTAACTAATAGCACCTGTGCCAATCACGCACACGTCAATCACCCCATCATCTTGCCTTCGGCAAGATCTTGGATTCCCACCACCAAACTACAATTTGTGCCCGCTAGAGCGTAGCATCAAGGTGGTAGGGCCAAAGACGCCTTAAGTCCTTCCACAAGCATAGTTGGCAACCATTACCCGTCTGCCGAAGACATTGTCATCAAATTTAAATCACTAGAATTCTCCCGACATCGAATTGGGCAGTGAGGGTAATTATGCCTTAAGCCTTCTTGTAAGCATATATGCCTGTCATTTCCTATCTGCCAAAGCAACAGTCTAAAAGTTCATTTCACATGCATCACTTCTGACCGCAATAAAGGAGATAAGGACAAGTAGGTCTTACTGAAGCACTGTTATAAGCATATACACCATTTCCGAACCTTTGAAGTTCGAGAGCACATAACAGGCCATACATGTAAAGAAAATAAAGGTAGGTATTACATACAAGTGCATCGCAAAGTTCCCCGATGCATGTAGGAGTGTAGGATCTGAAAAAGCACACACACGTCTGTCTGCACGCACACAATTGTCCACCCCCACCACCACCACCCTCGTCGTCTGCTAACACAGGTGTCTGTCAACATGGATCCCCTCAGCGAGTGCTCGCCTCCGTTCGTCCACCGGCATACAGGCTGAATATGCAAAATGCGAAAATGTATACATAAATAAACGTTAGCATGGGTGACATGCAACCAACAACCATATGCGAAAAAAATCAAGGTATATGCGAGCATGATGCAGATAGTCGCAGGTAACAGCAAAATACACATATAGTAATATAAACAAACGCGATCAGCCCAACACAAGGGCAACTACAAAAAAAATATATTGATAATAACCCATACAATAAATATATTCACTAGCCACAATTATTAATCTACAAATAAAAAATCTTGGTAAAATTAATGAATAAGAAATAATATCACAACCAATAAAATTACTTAAATTACAAAAATAAAAAGATCTAGTAAAATTTAAATTAAATTAAAATATTCATAAAAATAAACTCAAATGTACTAATCACTAAAATCCCAACAGCCCGAGGCCTTGTTAGCATGGGCAACTCCAAACATTGAAAAAAAATAAAATAAAATAAAGGAGTATACTATTGCACCGTTAACAAGACGTACACAGTCGCAGGTTACATTGAAACATGTGCGTGTTAATAAAACTAACAGTCAGCCTAACGTGAGGGTTGGGGGAACCGAATGTAAAAGATATGAAACCATCTTGTACATGAAAAAATCAGTAATTTAACAAATAATAAAGGACTGGCATATACATACGTAAGTACATCATGAACATTTCATAACAAGTCGCAATATATTTAAAAAAATACCCGATCGTGCCATAGTCCATAATAGTATCAGTGTTGCTATAGCACCGGGAATTTTAGTAAAAGCTAGAATGCTCGGCGAAATGAAAAAGAACGAATGTTCACAAGGACCAACCTCAAAAAAAGTCTGCAATGCGACTATTGTGGTACACATTACGCGACTTGTAAAGGCTGTGTTCCTTTGCTTGCCACGAAACAACATACATTTAAACCATTAGTAGCGCAAGAGAGACTAATTTGCGCGCTTATGCAAACAGATATAAAATAACAATTGTAAAAGCAAATAGTTATAAGCATTTACCAACCAACGCATATTGCGTGAACATCGAGCAATTTACGTCATGTTAGTATAAAGAAAAGTGTTGTGAAGCCGGGAAGCACAGGAGTGATTAGGACAACAATGCTAAACTTTCTTACAAAACGAGTCGGGGAGAGGGGGAAGGAAATCCTGAAAGACTCTTAATCTTCATAATTGACTAATTTCCAATACATTCACGCCATGATCGCTTCATAAATTTCATTGTATTTCAGAGGTAAGAGCAGAAAGCCTAGTTAGTACCTAAGCACAGGCGCACGCACGGCAGTAGGGTAAGGACGGACTGCAGCTCCTCTCTAACAAAAGTCTGGTTTCCTATTTTGCAGTCATTTTCAGCTGGCGCTTGAAATTAGCTACAGACGTAGTTGTCACTCAATCGTCTTAAAACTAGTGCATTTGTATAAAAAACTGCAATTTGTGGCATACAGAAAAAGATTAGCTTTGCCAGGTATGCTATTATAAGGCATAGCCTTAATCGCAGTCAAGATGATGAAAGTGTCCCAATTGTCGAGACCCGGAAAACTATGAGAATGATTTGAAAATGGAGCAGGTTCCTTTTCTGACGCGATTTTATCTACTGCGTACTTTGTTTTGCCCTATCGAATCTTTAACCTAATCGTTAAGAAAATTAGTCACATATATAGGAAATTCATTGGTGTTAGCATAGAATAAGGACGGGATGAGCTCCACCAATACCATAGCTGCGCGAATGTACCTACTGTAGGCACGCTATTGCTCGGTTCGACTCATTGTTTTCCGTTTTGACTGTAGGAAAGCGTCTGGCGGGTGACAAAACAAACTGCGTTACTTAGTACAGAAGTGTAGGATTATAGGGACTTCATAATTATACGAGGTTCTGAACCAATGCTTGACAACTGGAGGGCCCATAAATTAAGTGGAGAATTCGAATCGTTGCCGTTTCTGTCTCCTCGCCACATGGCCTTGGTGCTTTAGCGAGCACAAATAAAAAATTTGTCTTCAGCAAGGGGTGGCCTTGTCTGTGGTTGTGCATGGTCAAATGATGAAGCCTGTTGATATTTAGCCAAGTTTAGCTTCATTAGTTATTTGTTTAAAAATGTTCACTTTTTACATGCAATAAATATAAAAATCTGCCTCGACAGTTTCACTATTTTTAGGTGTCACAATATGGCGATGGACGAAAATGCAGCTTCGATGACGTCATAGCATGCAATCTCCCGTTATTCCTATGTCCATGGTCTTAAGTGTGTCCAACGCTTAGAGGTTGGGACTTTATAAAGATCTGTCTGAAAGACCATTTGGGAAATACGTTGTGCGTTTGTTCGTAGTATTGTTTTCTGGGACGTATAGAAAATATTTTGTCTCTGCTTTCCCCAATAAACAATCCACTATCGAGCGAAACTTATTAAAATATTTCCCATCCGAAAGTCTTCACAATCCTCCGGTATTGAAATTGCCCTTCCGAAAGCGTCTTTCAGCCGTGCCATTGTACATCCTCTTGCCGTTCCGGGACGGGAGGTAATATTGGAAGGGACAGGCAGCGAAACCTCTATTTTTCTCTCCCCCCCCCCCCTAACACTAAACAAAAGAGCGGTGGAGAAGGAAGTCAGGGGAGCTATTTTCGAAGGCCGAACGCGCCTCTTCCGTCGTCCGCGTCGTGTTCCGGGGGATGAAATATTCATAAAACAATAAAATGGACCCTCTGCGGCCGTCCGGGGCGTATTTACAAATTCAAATGCGGCGGCGGACGGAATGAGGTGTCGCTGTGAATACGAACGAAGCGGCTAGCGGCCATCTCGCATCGCCTCCGTCCCCCATTTGTCGCGTCGCTTCGTTGTCCGGGATTTTCACGGTTGGCGGGGCGCATCAGTGTTGTTTGTATTGGCGGTCGCCTCGCAACTGGCCCTACGTGGACATCCCCACCCGAGTCTAAAAGTCGCCGCCATCTTGAATCTCACCATGTTCCGCCACAACTTACGTGTTGGTTTAAAGAAAGTTTCCACACGACACGGCACAAATAATAGCCTCTTAAGCTTTATCAAGTTGTTATGTTTTCAATACCTTCATTAATTACCAATTACTAGCAGCTGGGAAGAAGTAAATGATTTTTCTTTGGGCGACTGTAAGTATTAATTAAACTAACCACAGAAGTCAAGCAATGCCAACTTCAGAAAATGTACAAAGGAATGTCCTGCGTCATGTCGTTCCGTAAAATTCAATACAATATCTAAAATGCTGTTTTTTTTTTTTTGCGAAAATTATATAAATCCAAGATGGCGGGAACTGATCCATCTTACGGCTCCCACCTATCTGGAGCTTTTTTCTGCTTTTCAGGCCAAGAAGCGAGGGAGCGGTAAGGGTGACACTGCCACACACATCAAGTGCGCCATCGCCTCTAAGAGCAAGGCTTTGAACTGGAGTGCAGTGTTCTAGTTGCATTGAGTGCACCTACGGGACTTTCAGCAATGGCCTTATTGTTTTATGGGGGATAGTCTGTAGGAAGGTTCAGTGCAGGGCCCTCGAGTAGTTTTGTTTGTATCTGATGTGCATGTTTTGAGATGCAGCGCTTTGGAAAAGCAGTTTTTAGCCGTTTTGGAGTGCTCTGGATTGGTGTTTCTAACGTGCGTGACGTCTTGGAAGTATTCAACAGCCCTCGTCTGAAGTGTGTTCCTATCGTAGATCAGCACACTGGACGCACGTTTAATAGTTTCGTGGAAAAACTTGTATTTCAAACACACTACAGCGCAGTTCAAGCGCCAGGTAGGCGGGAACCTTAAGACAGTACGCAGTAAGAAGTAAGCTGTAAGAAATATCTTCCCAACGCATTGCATTGGCTCAAACCTGAAACAATACAATGGAGTTGCTACTGCCTACTGCCCACTGCCCACTGTAGTGGAAATATGCCAGTCACCAGAAAGAAAAAATAATTCGTTATTCTGACTTGTTGTGTACACTTTAGACCGAAGGAATTTCATCCCAGCCATTTGTCAGTGAAAATTTACTGGCGCCGATAGAGAGTTAAATTCTAAAGAAAGTGAGNGGGTTGGAGAACATTCTGCCTAATTTTTAAGTTGCTTCATAATTGCAGATTTACAGAAAGACATATTCTTTAATATAGTACGTTACAGTCCTTGTGTGTGCAGTTTTGCAATTTACATTTACCGGTTATCACCATTGATGCTATTATGAAAGGGATGTTCGTGAGGAACTAATATCATTGTCAGAGCGTGGAAGGGGGGGTAACTGTGCTACTGAAAATGGCAGTCGCCCTACCGGAACAGACAGTGGTTTTTGAGTTTTGAAATGCAATTTGTGAAAGTTTAGATTTATAAATCGACGTGAATCATGAAACGCCCCTTACCTACACACGCAGCTCACGGAGGCCATTTGAAGAACAACTGCGCCGATATGCAGCAAGCGAGAGCTGAGATGGAAACTGCTGCGTTGTGCGAGCAACTGGTGCTTTTGGTGGCCAAACTCGCTGCGGCTATAGTCTATTCGCGGTTTCTTCACACTTTTTGAATCTAACCTTTGAAAAATCACCCCATGCTTGGTTGTTTCCTAGATATGCCCTGTATCGCAAGCGTTTCATACGTCTGTTAACATAAAATTATCTTATGTTTTGTTATAGTGAAGTTTTACAAATTTTTACTTATAAGTTATACTATTTCATTTAAAATAAATATTTAAAAAAACAGTGAGAAAATGTGAATGTTGGTAGCGTCTAGTAAGAAATAGTACTCGTATAAAATATAATTATAACTGAGAGCGCACGAATTCGGCGCGTTGTCATATGACGTAATTTTTTAAGACTTATTTAAGCGTAGTTAGCACGAGGCGGAGCAATATCCTGGAAGTAGAACTTAAGCAGGGCTTTAGAAAAGTGTGAAATAACCGTGAATGGACTATACACGAGAACACGAGACCGCTGTAGTCTATTAGCAGTATCTTCATACTTTTGTACCCAGCTTTTGAAAAATTAACCCCTTGCTCGTTTCGTTTTCTGAATGAATCATGACACTAGTGTTTCGTACTTTAATTGTTATTAAACCACAGTATTTTGTCGGAGGGGGGGGGGGACTTTTAACCTATGTCTTATACATAAATTATAATATTTATTATCTAGTCAGTATGTATTTTAAACAAGTTTGTAATTGTTAGTGAGAAATAAAACTCGCGCGAAATATGATCAAATTGAGTTTTTGTTCCTTATTTGTAGAATTAACACATCTCGCTTCAGTTTCGTGCTAAAAGCTGGCGCGAGAACACAGGGTAGAAGTGTTTGCAGAGGGTAGCTTTAAAGTAGAATAGTAGGGCTTCTTAAAAGTTCAAAGTGACCATGAGTAGACGATATCTGACGTTTTGACATGCACGAGGAAAATTTAGTTTGTAATAATCCTACGCGTTGACGCGTTGAAACTACGACTCGAGTGAAATTTCCAATTCGTACGTAAACTGCTAAACGACAACATATCACCTTTAAACATTTGTTGTTGAAAAGTCCTATAGCAAGGGTAGGTCCTTGATGCAAGTGACGTAAGCAACCGCGTAGGAAGCCAAAGCAAACACGGGGTGCCGAAGATGCCAGCATAACAGAATAAAAGATTTTACTGGGATTTTTTTTTTAAAGTAGACTGTATAATATTAACCTAATATTAAAATAACACAGGCCTGCGATGAATTTTACTTTTTGTAATTTTACCCCTTATATATGTTTCTGTGTTCTGAATTCGGAAATGGTACTCAAATTGTCATATTACGCAAGGTTCTTCCCAAAAAATGAGGTTATGTAAATGACTATTGCAAGCTTCACGTTATTCATCTTTAAGGAACTTCTTTACTTCATACCTACTCATTTTGGGAACAAATGTCTAGTGCTTTGTTTACTTCTGTTGGACTCTTCACCGTGACAATATGAGCACTGCGCGCAAGCGGGAAAACCAAGAGAAACGGCAGCATTTGACTAATAAATGAAACTGACGAATAAATTTAAGCATTTTGGAATACATTTGATAAAATATCGATTTACAAATGTGTTTTGTTCAATAATATATCCCCGAATAATTGAGCAATAACTGTAAATAGGCTTACAGTACGTACAAAGGCGGATTGCAAACATTTGGTACGTGATAGAGAAAAACTGAGGTCAGTTTCGGATTCAGCATCCCGAAAACATGTTAAGATAGCACAATTTTTGAAAAAGTTTTCATATCCTAAATTTTGCAGGCCTGTAATCTTCCTAAAAGACACTATTTAAACCTACTATTGTCACACTTATTAAAATGAGCAAAACCCGTTGTGTTGTAAAAGTATTCGGAGGCCGGGAATGACTCCCGTCTCTTTCACCCACAATGAACTCGTCAGTTTCGCAAGTGGCAATCGTGCCGGACAATGCCGCTAGTCGGCGGGATTTCTCGGGGATCTCCCGTTTCCCCCTTCCTTGAATTCCTGCGCTGCTCCATTCTCATTGGCTCTCTTTAAGAACCGCCCAAGTATTCTCAACTCGTCAGTTTCGCGGCAAACGCCATCGCCACCGGCTCGCGTTTGACTGCAGTTATTCGTCAAAACTCGCGAGTGCTATGCCGTCGTGTGCGACGTGGAAATAAATGCGTCATGTACTGTAATGTATAGCCTGTTCGCGGTTTCTTCACACTTTTGGAATAGAACCTTTGAAAAATCACCCCGTGTATGACGTGCTTGGTTTTCTAAATATACCATGTATCACAATCGTTTTTTACACTTCTGTTAACATAAAAATATCTTATTTTGGGTTAGATTCAACTTTTACTTATATTTCTCTATAAATAAGAATATATCATTTATATTTAATATGAATGAAAACTGGGAGAAGTTAGGCGTGTTGGTAATACCTAGTAGGAAATATTTCTTATGCAAAATTTTATCACATTGAGTGCGCACGATTGCGGTGTATTGTCACCTTGGTGCAACTTTCTAGACTTGGTTAAGCTTTGTTGGCATGAGGCAAATTAACATCCTGAAAGTAGAACTTTAACAGTGGTTCAGGAAAGTCTGAAGTAACCGTAAATGAACTATAATTATGAAGTCAATCTTACACTTGAAAAATGTTAAGGACCGGTACTGGATATCACGCCCACTCTGCGTAAATGTGTACCTTCTCTCTCAACGTAAAACATGGGCAGTTTCGAGAGCATACCGTACAGCTGTTCTCATGCCTACGCTAATGATTGTGTTGACGTAATGCGTCCTATTTCCTTCCCGACTCGACACCCGCCTAAAGATATGTCTTCGGAAGTCATACAGAACGCCGCCAGTCGACAAATGCCTTCTCCCTCCAGCTATAACTGCCGCCAAACGCCACGTCCCCAGCGGTAAGGTAAACACGGACAGATCCCCGGTATAGTGTAGTGCGTACGTTACACTCGTAGGAATGCAGGAAAACGTGATTTTTTAACTGCTTTCGGGGGATTTTAGTATGCAGTCGGGCACTGAAACCAACATTTCTTCCCCTTCCCTTTCTTCTCATCTCTACACGTGGTGTAAGAATGCTGGCTAGAGACACGTTTGTGATTGAGAATTCCTTTTGAAACGATGTTTTTGGTGACAAAAGCCATGTGACACAGTCTATAGCAAGTATTTTAGTTTCGGGCTGCATAATTTTTGCCCGTCAACGAACGTAAGTTAGAGCTTTCGGGTGACGCGTCTAGCAAAAACTAATTAATTTTCAGGACTTCAAAAGGGATGTTATTGCATATACGAGCACACAGATTACGTTAATGCAATACTTTCTTTCAGCTTTCTTCATTTTATTTAGTAGTAGTTATCGGTTCGAAAGGAAAAGTAAAGTGGTAATTTTGATAGGTTGGTTAGCAAAATTTTTTCTGAACGTTACACTACCTTCGATGTGTTTTCATTCTGGAGTGTTAAACAGAAGTTACATGAATAACGGTTTTGTGAATACGATCGTACTCTCCTTTCTCGCATGGGATGGTTTACTTAAGTCAGGAAGCTATTTCATAGTGTAGTCCCAAATGTTACCAAAGTGTAAGTCGGTGTCATCAGGCGGCAGGGTAGGACATTTCAGAAGCACTGTAGAACTCCTCCTTTTCAATATCGGTTGACCCTGCCAAAAATAACTTATTTAATCCTACCCTTGTAGTCGCGAATTGAATATCCACGCAGATTCCGGTCAGGTGTCTCGATTGGATGCCCAGAAAGATTCGCAAGTCTTGGTTTTGTAGAACCTGCTTCTTTGCCTGTCTGTGGAAATAAGTTGGTTTGTTTGGAGCTCGAGTAAACATACGTTCTCGCACTAATCAGATGCCACATACCTTTTCTATTTTTAAAACGTTTACAACTCGGATCTGTAACATGATTATCCAATAGTCTTTTTGGATATCACATGAGACTGGGCGTCCTTTTTTAACTGCATACTTTCGCAATATTGGGATGAATGCGCGGCATGTGACCTTGAAACTTCTGGAAACAGACTATCTGGATTCGCTGTAGTTTGTATTGTCTCCGTGAGCAGCATTTGAAGGGACGGGTATGCAATCTTGTTTTGGACGACCAATTAGGTCATATTATGTAATGTAATAGTGTGTTCGCGGCGATCGGCGATGAGACATTCGGATGGCAGCAGACGTAAAAAAAAACTGGCAGATTTCGCACTACCATTTGAGCAAGCGCCAAGTCTGCTGCAAAATGGTTCCCGAGAACTTAGTCGGGAACATAGACATCCAAAAACACGACTGCACTTACGTCTCAATCGACCCGTTTCAGAGCCTGATTTGTTATAAAATAATCACGTATAAAGATACTTTTTTTTCCCTCCAATGCATTTCATACTCGCACAGTGGCTGCACTGGGAACTGGCGTTACCAAGGATGAAAGAGGCGAAAATTAAAAATGGCAAGTAGAAAGCAAGGGCTTTTTTTTTTGTGGCGTGATCGTGGTTGAAATGGGTAGTTACCAAACAGTGAGATTTGTCACGGCTATAGTTCTGAACTGCTTTATTCCATGATTTAGGGATATCACATGGATTACTTTCGACAGCTTTAGTTCCGTGGTCATATAGTTTATTGCGAATGGGCGGTCATTTTAGAACCTTTTTGTCATCGTACAAATCCACTTTTTACCTGCACATTCTTATATATTTTAAATATTTTTTCTTAAATTTTTAGATGGAATCAATGGCACCCAGGTTTGTATGAATAACTAGGCAGTTACGTTGTAACTTACATTAGTTATAGTTGGATACGCACGTGGAAGCAGGAAATGTCTTGAGGTATCTCGAGTTAAGTAATTTTATGTATTTTATTTTGTGTTCTCGTTCTACTTTCTTCTTACTTATTCAAAATTAAAAAAAAAAAACTTTTTTTTTCAAACGTGGCATACGCCTTTACTATCTCTTTGCCCCTTACCCCCCTCCCCCCTCCAAACAGAATATGTTCCGTATTTTTTTAGTGCACCTTCAGACCGCATCATTTTAACAAACCGTTTAGCAGTTTGGCAGCACATTTATTGTTATGCTGGGATGCTGTCGAATTGAAACGTTATTACTGTATTCCATAGTCAGTGATATTGATAACTGAAACGTTAAATTTTGTCTAGCTGTTTTTCTTTTCTTCAGATTATGTCTCATTATTGGTGTATTTTTATTCTTGCAGCTCATGGAAACGTACAGTTATGCAACTTTTGAAGTAGAATAGTAAAAAATAAAATGTGGCGATTTTTTTTAAGGTTTTTTCTGTATACCAGAAAATTAAAGCACTGTTACTTGTAGTGTGTAGTGAGTATTGTAACTTGTGGAGAAAAAAAAATAGTTTTTCTTTTGTTGCAGGTAAGACACGAGTGTAATTGAACCCAGAGCATTTCCAGCAGAAAACTTGTCCGTTTGAGGTATTTCGCTTTCGATAAAATAATAAGCTTTAAATAGCAAATTTAAAAAGGTGTGGATTTTTTTGTAAGAATGTGTAATGCAGTTGAGTCCTGTGCATGCAACTTTCTTATATTCACTCAATTAAGGACAGTTTAAGATTTTGTTTGCCATTCACGATACTTGTTGGTCGTTAGCAGTGGCTGATGTGAACTACTTGCTTATAAACTATAAAACTCTGCCTATGCAAAAAAAAATGAGTACCTGGTATTCCAAAAGTGGAACAGTTGCTGTTTCGAAATCACCCACACTGGTCTGGGACTGCAAAAATTGTGGGTGTTAATTTTTGTAGTGCAGAAAAGTGGAACGTCGCCAAGTTTAAGATACTGGTTAATGTCACAGTAAAATTTTTGGAATTTGTGTTTCATAAAGTACATTAAAACACATGCCGCGTGGATACTTCAGCAATCTTGCGGTTCAGTGACATTCAGAAAATGAAACCCACGTGTTGTTAAACTGAAAGAGTAATTCTACCTACGTAGAAGCATTATTGCACTGGTCGTTCAGGTACTCTCCTCACACTCATATCTCACCATATACTATAGAATGTGTGCATGCATGTTCGGCGCCTTTCGGTGCTGATTGGCTACCCGTATTCCTCCACTAGTTTACTTATAGCCTATAAAACGTGACCACTTCTGAAAGCCCTCTCATTTGGAATAATAGTCAATAAATGCATTTTATTTTATCCGTAGACGTTAAATTCCGAGTGCTGTGGAATATACACAGTCTGTTTAATACTTACACGGCAATATTTATTTAAAAAAGCTGTTAAAGGATAAAAAAAACTGTCTGAAAGAAAAAAGTAACTAGAGCCTCAAAAGTGCTCACTTTGCCGTGAACAGCATATACCAAAATAGTCGTGCACGGGAGAGATGTATGCAGGTGACTATAGGAAAACAATGGCAATGTTGCCACGTCGCATTGTTATGCATCAGAAGAGCCGAAGACAGCGGGATCCGTTTATTATTTATAATTCTGCTCGTGGCCCTACGTGTTCAAATTTCGAGTAATGCCACTTTGAATCTCGTAGCCATTAGCGGGTCACGATCTTCGGCTTCGGCGACACTTTAACACACAAAAACGAGTAGCAATAAATACGTCCTTGATCGTTTCCCTTGCTATAGTGTGCGATTTCTATTACGCTCGTCACGTTTTGCTTATCGCCGACATATTAGTGAATATTTTTGCAATGTTAGAATAACAAAATACAAATGTCAAATTTCGCAAAAGTTAAAACCAGTTACTAAAACATTAATTTTAGCAGTGTTCATTAACCTCTTCCGCTGTGCGTATCATAACATTCTTCAGCGTAAAAATCAGACTAGATACACTTAACTTGAAATCAGGAAAGGTGCTAGCCTGTGTAATGGTGGACCGGAAATTGGAAAGAGCTATTTCGCAGGCGTCCGCATTCTTGTATCGCTGCCGTGTGTGCACGATATTTCATCAGACTATCGAAGAAAAAAGTGTGTAGCAAATTCTCCGCTAACTTCAGTAACATTCGTTACTATTGCTCGTATAAATTTTGCTTGTTCAGTGTAACAGTCTTAAAATCCCATGTCCTCGCAGTTTTTAGCCTACTTTCCGAAGGAAAGACTTATTTCTCTTGTGCTCTTAACTCGTCGAATAGAGCGTGTTTATGCGGTACTAGTATAAAATACTTGTGTTCGGGAAGTGCATATTCGCTCCTGACCGGGTTGTCTTGGGAGCAGTAACATAAGTGCCGTTTGTTGCACAAGTAGGTCCAGTCATTGAATTGATTGTTAAAAGGCTGTAACGGTTAAATTAGCACTTTTTGAAATCGTTCGAACAACGTTTATATTTGAACTGGCACGCTGACTGGCATATGACCAGTAAAGTTGGCAACGACGGGTGGTAAAGTATTTCTGTATCTTAACGTTGAATTTAAAATGCCAGGAAAAAATTGTTTGAATACTAAAATAATTTATTTTGCCGTAAATTTTTTTTAATGCTTATAAATGTAGGAATCAGTAAATTTGTAAAACATTTACTTTTATAACAATTGTACACTTTCACTAGACCGACGCACGAATAAACAGATACTTCCCTCAAGGTTACTTTGTACATATGGTGGAAGAATACACAATTTGCATACAAGTATATCTTTGTGCAGGACTTTCAAGGGTGCCCAGTTTACCGCGAGCAGTCTGTGCCTTGAATTATGGTCTCGTCAAATAAAAATGAATGTATAAATCCCTAGTATGCTATTGTACACATGCAGGAGTTCAATGACGCAATTAAAAATCGTAAGGCAATATAAAAATGGCAAGTAAAATATAGAATCAAATCGTTAAAATTAAAGTGATTTAAGATATTTCCGGAATAAAAAATGCGTGTTGCGAATTAGTTCCTTTGTGAAAAGGTAGCCATTTTCAGGACTGTGAGTGTCGTGCAACGTGGGGAAACTTCTGATGGACCTAGCATCGCGGCACCTACGTGTTTTTGCAGACTCCGGTCCAGCGCGCACGCAAGAATACAGGATGACGCACCTAAGGCAGGCCACCTCAACAACACTGCCGCGTTCAGTGGTAGAAGAAAATGTTCCAGACAAAAGTTGCTTGGGTCCAAGGCGCTAATGACTTTATAGTTCCCCGTGCGTGGAAGGTCAGCTTCGTTACTTTAAATGGGATGATGGTTTTTACTAACACCCCTCGACTTTGCGTATGAAGATGTAATAAATACGATGACGTTTGCTGCAATTATTGGAAGACATCCCACTGGACATAGGACATAGGACAATTCCACGTGGCACCAACACGACGGATGTCCCGTTCATTCTGCACAGAGAATTACAACGGTTCGTAACAGAACTTTCGGCGGTCGTCGGATCGGTTGGTCTTGTAACACGAAATGGCCTGCACGTTCCCCAGACTTTATACTTTTATCTGTGAGGAACATTAAGGCAACAGGTCTACAAAGACCCACCGACGACTCCCGAAGACATGGAAGACCGTACAACACGAGCTTGTTCTGCGATAAGTCCAGATTAAATTCGACGTGCGTTATTGTCCGCTCAGAATCATTTCACAGTATGTATGTATCAAGGCCACCAATCTGAACACCTGATATCTTAATAAAATAACAAAGGAAGCGTAGTGTGAGGCTGGCGTTTGTTTATATAAACGCCAGCTACAGGACGGCTACAGTCGCTACAGGTCGGCGCTACGTCGGCCCATTGTTCCGTGCGACGGCGCAGTTTGCTTCGTCATTGACCTTCAGCGATCTGGAATGACCGGCAAATGTCATAGTATTTATTACATCTTCATACGCACTGTTGAGAGGTGTTAATAAAAAGTATCGTTCCATTTAAAGTAACGAAGTTGACCTTTTATCTTCTTTACCCTTCCACGCACGGGGAAATTATCACGATAAAGTTATTGGCGCCTTGGACCCAAGCAACTTTTGTCTGAAATATTTTATTCTACCAATGAAAGTGGCGGTGTTATTCAGGTGGCCTGCCTTATGTGCCTCATCCTGTAGACTTAACGGTAAACTGAGCACTTTTGAAATTCCTGCTTAAGATTTGCTTGTATAGGCTGTTGACTGTAAAGTGAGCACTTTTGAGGCCCTAGTTACTTTTCCTTTCAGTCATTTTTTTACCCTTTAACCACCTTTTTAAATAAATACTGCCATGTAAATAATAAGCACAGTTTGTATAGTTCACCACACTTGGAAGTTAGGCTAAAATAAAATATATTTATTGACTATTATTCCAAATGAGAGGGCTTTCAAAAGTGCACATTTTACTGTGATTAGCCAATATGCAGGTGTATTCCTCCACCATATGTACAATTGACATTGCCATGGGTCTGATCACTGTTAATACGTCGGTCAAGCGAAACTGTAAAATTATTAGGAAGTTGAATAATTAACCATTAGCTAATTCTCACGCTTGTTGCACATTGAAAAAAAATTAATTTAAGTATTTACAAACGTTTACTTAACACTTTTATATTAACGTTAAGACACGGGACTACTTTCCCTCCATCGTTACCAACTTTGCTGGGTACACGCCAGTCAATATGACGGTTAAAACATGCGCAGATATGGGCAATGGCATATTTCAAAGGTTAATTTAAAAGTGCTCAATTAACCGTGATCAGCCTATACGCGGCGCGGAAGTTTTCGTAGTTATCTGCGGCGATTTGCGGTAGGTAGGTAGGTAGGTAGGTCGCGCCAGAGGCGAGCCGGCGAGCACGTAGTCTGAGCGTGCGCTGGCTCCACAGCCGCTGGAGGTCCCGTGTTCGCGGCCTCGCTGACGTCATGCAGGTGCGGTCCTGCGGAGGAGTTGCCAGCCCGCCGCCGGGGTGGTGACATCAGCCTCAGCCTGGAAGTGACCTCTCCTCCGCACTGCCTTCCCGAAATGCGACAGTACATCAGCACACAACACATACACTCTCTCCCTTTCTTTCTCTTTCTCTCTCTTTCTCTCTCTCTCTCTTTCGCTCTTTTCTCTTTTTTTCTCTCTTTTCCTCTCTCTCTCTCTCTCTCTCTCTCTCTCTCTTTCGCTCTTTTTTCTTTCAGTCTTTTCCCTTTTTCTCTTCTCTCTCTCTTTCCTCTCTCTCTCTCTCTTTCCTCTCTCTTTCTCTCTTTCATCTCTCTCTCTCGTTCTCTCTATCTTTATCTCTCTCTTTCCTCTCTCTTTCCTCTCCCTCTCTCTTTCCTCTCCCTCTCTCTTTCCTCTCCCTCTCTCTTTCCTCTCTCTCTTTCCTCTCTCCCTAAAACCTTTTATATTTTTTCTCCCTTTCTCTTTTCTCTCTTTTCTCTATTTTTTTTTCTTTCTCTCTCAATTTTTTTCCTAGCTCTCGCTCTTTTTTCTCTCAAATCTGAGGACGTAGAGCCAAACCTGCTGGAAACCACTATTCGGTCCCTGCAGTTTGCCGCCGCTTCAAGTAGTTACTAATTTACGGAGAACTTACACAATGCCTATCTCGATATCTTAACACTTTCTGAATAAAACTTTTGAAAACTACCCCACGGTTGACTTGTCTGCTATTCCCTAAAAAAAATAATCACCAACTTTATACATCGATGAATCTCCTTCCATTTTTTTTAATAAAACTTTTACTTGTATTTTGTTGTAGATAGCGTCATAGTTAATACGAATTAAAAACAGGAAATAGGTATGTTGGCAGTGTCTAGTAAGAATTAGTTCAAGTGGAAAATATTATTATACCGAGTTTCAAGTTGTAAAGCAAGTTTCTTACTACCGTGTTTAGCTTTTTATAACTGCATCGCTGACAGCACATTTTATTGTCATGTATAAAAGTATTAAATTTTTTATTGTTCAGCGCATAGATATGGTGCGGTGTTTTGGTTTCTCTTTTGCGTTTTCTTCCAGATTTGTTTTAAGTTTTGTGTACATGCGGCGAAAGAACAACTTGAGCAGTGCCCGAGGAAAAAATATCACAAGCGATTTATATCTGGTTATAAATAGCCCAGTCGTCAATAGAGTATGCCAGAACAGCGTGTCAGGAACAAATCGAAAATGGCAACGCAGACGGCAATTGTGTGTATATAGCATTTTAACCATTTCTTTGTTGCTTTTCTCATTTTCTTCTGCTATAGAGAAATTTCAAAGAATTTGTGAGCTATATATCAATAACACAATTGCCCCGAAATTTCAAAAACATGTTTTACTGTAGCCAGCATATTAATGAACGTAATAAGAAATGTTCATTATAGTAACAAGATATCCATCATTATCTTGCCTGCGTCATTCGTTATAACGTTTCGAATATTTGTTCAACCGAAATAACTTCATCTCTACATCGGTTAAGAAATGATTCAAATTTTCGTTACACTTATTATTTCGTATATAGTTATGTTGCATGTTTTATGATTCTTCACGTTCCCGCAATGGCTTTTATAGTCTTGTGTGACGTAACAAACTGCGCTCTTACAAAACGGAAAGGGGATGGGTAGGAGAGTTTCTAAGCCAGCGAAGCGACTGACCTAAATTGATTCCACAGACCCTCCCCTCCCAACCGCCACAGAGTCCTTGGGCCGTCGAATGGGAAGCAGTGGTTTAGCGCGAGGGAAAAGGGGGGGGGGATGTGTGAATCCCAGCTGCCGGGTACAGGTGCGCTCGTATCCGGATTGTGCAAGGGTTATGGAGGGGGGGGGAGATTATTCGTGCCTACTACAGGCCTGGCCCCCTCCTTCCTCCTTCCTCACGGCAGGACGCGTACTCCGGCCTGCAGCGCCGAAGGAAATCAATAGGTCCGTCTGGGGAGGCTGTGCTCCTGAGCTGCCCCGCAGCCGTGATAGCCTCCCGGCACGGCTTCAGTGATGAATGCTCCTCTTCCCATCCCCCCCCCC
>NQII01001212.1:161261-173596 GCA_002778355.1 Clitarchus hookeri
GTGTGTGTGTGTGTGTGTGTGTGTGTGTGGTCCGCCGTATACCGCCGGCAAAATGTCGCCAGCCTGTATATTTCTATAGTAGTTTATGGTGAAAAACATGTGAAAAATTACATTAATATTTTTAAGGGGGGTATAAATGAGACTTAACTTAAAATATTGATTCGTACAAATTCAAAAAAGTTATTTTAACACTAGGGTTTGGTAGCCGTTAAAGTGTTTCTTAAAGCCACAGGAGTGTCTTGTTATAATTTCTTTGAAATTCCGGCGTTCGGTTTACCTGCGGCAAGAGTTTAACTTTTATTTTGACTTGAAATTTTATCTCTAAAGTTAAAATTGATGTACGGGCGAATCACATACAAAATGAAGTTACTCTCGCGACGTTTTGATGGCGTGGTCATTTATTTTAAAGCGTTGTTTAGGCCACATTTTGTTCAATTTTGAGATTTATACAAAAAAAAAAGATGCAAGATCCAAATTCATTTCATTAGTTTTTGAAAAGTAATTTTCCACTTTTCCATGTCACATCGAAATAATGTGTTATATACTAATATCGTAGAAAGTAATTTCGTACTCTTCGGGCACTCTTAAGGGGACACGTCGGCTCGACCGACAGAGCTGCGTTAGTATAGGAGATGTTGTAGTTCAGGGAAGAGAGGTAATCAACATAAGTTTCTATTATGTGAGAGACGTCGCGAGCGTCAATTTCTTCAATTGGCTAACAAAGTAATTTTTTAAGACAGCACGTCTTCGAAAAATTACTTGACAGAAGGCCCGGCCATTCAGTACAGTGGCCTGTGTCCTGGTTTCGATTCCGGATAGGGTTTTTTTCACTTGTAGAAAATTTCCTTCGCGGCTGTTCCCTGGTAGTTAGTCGTATGCTGCAGTCTCACCCGACCTATTGCGCCTTGGGTGTTTAAATCTTTCCTCGGGCTAGACACTCTCGCATTGGGTAGGACCCGGATTCCCCTCCGAACCGGCCACCGTGATATTTCCGTTTTCCCGGTTTTTTTTTTTTTTTTTTTTAAGTCGCTCCCGCGAATGTTGGGATACTTCCGTGGCCTCGTACTTCTCCGATCTCGACGGAGCTGTTGGTTCCGTTTTTAATGACATTGCTGTCGATTAAAGGGATTTAATCGATATCTACCGGTTAGGGAAAATGTCAAGAGATTCTTTTTCCGCATCAAAATCTGGAGCGTTTAAAGATTTTCGAATGTCTAAATTAGTGACTTCAGCGTGAGACAAAATGACACTGTTGCGTGTGTGTGTGTGGTGGACAGTGGTTGCTTGACGAGATAGAAGAAGTCAGTTTACAAAACAAGGATGTGTTTATTAACTGTAACCACCCAGCAGGACCAACAACATATTTTAAGGAGTCATCAGGAGATAAGGCGTGGATAACAATAAATAACATTCTAAGTCACGTAAGTATAATGACGCTATTTATCGCCATGTCCTGTATAAGGATCTGAATAAGGAAAAATATGTTTCAGTAGTGTTTCGCGTGTCGAAAACATTATCGTATCTCCAAAAGTTATCCATTTATAGACACCTTGAAATATTTTTGGTGCGAAGGGAGGAAAAGATAGTGGGGGAGAGCGAGTGTTAAAATATGTCAGTATCCTAAACAATAATATTTATGCCACAAGTGAAAGTTGCTAGTACTTTAAGAAATAATTACGTAAGTCGGTTGCAGACACAGCGAACAACTGGGTAGCTTAATTCTTTACAATAAATAAATCATACTGCAACACACCAAAAACAATCTTACAAAGGGTAGATTTGAAGACACTTTAGAATCGTGACATATATGTTTGCAGAGTTTTAAATTTTTCTGACAAACTTTGATATGTTGAAATATATTCACATAAGGAGACCCGCTGAGAAAGTAAAAAAAATCTAGCATCACTTCTTCATTAGTAGTTATTTTGCAGTTACTGAATGGTTGTTATGGAACGCCCCTAATCACCGCCCAAGGACGTATATGGCAGTGTTGACATGTTACCTTTGCGCTTTTGGTGTGGTGGTGGTACCTGCTGGTGGTTGGTGTTCTGCCATTGGCGATAAGTTAGTCAATGATAAATGCAGTGGTGGCCTCCGAAAGTACAAGTCAAAATGGTAGGTTGGTTGTAGGTGGAAAAATACCAAAACAATAGCTGATTGTAGGTAGTTCGTTGGCGTTGTGCGAATTTCGCATTCCAGCTGTCAGTTTTTGATGTCTCGTTCATTAGGTTTGGAGGCGTTTATAGTGTAAGGCAATGTGGCTGTTCCAATAATTTGATAGAGGTCAATTATCTGAAACTGCCATTCTGAGCATGCGTTTCTGTGACATCGAAACACGTTCTGATTGGCTGCGATAGTCTAGCGTTCATCAAAAGATAAAGAGTTCAGCGAACTCGACTTACCACTTGCCAGATACAATTATTAGCATGCGGTGACGTCATGGGGAGAGAGAGGAGTAGCGAATCAGAGCTCACCAGTCACCTGCCTTACTACCACCACTGTCGATGCAGCCAAGAGCTTTAACAACGAATTAGAATGCATCTTCGCCGAAAAGTTGGGTCTTTTCGCCGAAATTTCTGCTCGCTGAATGAGTTGACTGTCTTTCAAAGATTAACAATTTCTCGAGTATTATGCATACAGTTACACGAATAAACATAAACATATTAAAATATTCCTGTAGCCAGATTTACCTATTCGTTGTCGCATTCTACATGTTCGTTACACAAAGATTTGAAATACTTTGCTATGCAGCACTAAATACTATTAGTGAAATTTGAAGATGCAGAACAAAATTGCCTGGTTCATTCAATGTAAAATTCCTATTGTTAAAATTTGCCTAAGGCGTATCCAAGTTCGTGAGGGATTGGGGGTCATAATAAAAAATAACTAATTTTAATTTCGTTATTTATTTTTAATTGTATGAATATACGCACAGCTATTATATACCCAAATACGACTGTCTATCCCTACTGTTAATACTTACTATTATTATAAGTGAGCGCAATTTTTGGTAATCTCAATTGGGGCCGCGGTGGCTGAGCCGTTGGTCTGCTCGCCTCCCAACAATACGAACCAGGTTCAATCCCCGGCCGGATAACTCCCGGATTTTCGCATGTGGGAATCGTACCGGACGATGCCGCTGGTCGGTGGTTTTTCTCGGGGATCTCTTGCCCCCCCCCCTCCCCCCGGCTGCTCCATACCTCAATCCCCCTCATCGGCTCTCAAGACCTCGCTGTTGAGAGCCACCCAAATCTCTTCACATTCTCAATTATAATTAGTATGCCTATTCACATTTCTTACATTGCTTATTTAATGACTGCATATAGAAAAACATACTACAAAAATGACCATTGTAATACATTCACACCACCGGAATGTCAGTCACTCACGAAACGAGTCCCAATTTCTTACAATCCAGCTGGTCAGTCGGTCTCTACTCTCCTGATAATCGCACATTGCACTCGCCGGTCACTGCGCCATCGCCCGTCGTACCGATGATCGGACACGCTAATCACTAATGGCCATTCAACACTGCCAACACAATTTCTTTTGTGACGAGCCCTCAAATCCCGCTACGCCAGCGTGAGCCCCCTTCACAGTCCTGTGTTCCTCCGGCGTGCATGTCAGTAGGTAAGACGGTTGGAGAATGGGCTGCGTCTCAGGGTAAAGCCCTGCATGCCTTAGGTGGGGTTTAATTATCAACATCGGGCGCATGCATCGCGGCTATATCAGGGTTGTATAGTGCCGCGGCCGCAATTGTAGCCATGGACATACCCCGAAAGAAGGGTATAGTTGGAAGAGCACAGCAAACCGGAGAAGGCACTAGGAAAATCTGCGTGACAGCCGCGGAGGGTATCTTTTAACTGGATTCTGGCGGGAGAAAGTGGGGTAATTGTTAGTTTGCGAAGATATACTTTGTGTGTTCTATGTAGGGTGATTGAGACTGCCGCTACAGAGGCATTCCGCGGTTTATATAGCTGGGATGACCCAGCCCAGAAGGTTCTTCGCGCCTCCAGTCGCGCCGATGGAGGTGACGACCAGAAAATTCGGGCAATGCCTCCCAAGTCGTTCACTCTTCTAGAGAGGGGGGGGATGGCACTAATCCATCAAACACGTACGAGGACTATGTAACATAGAAAATCTTTTAGCTTTTCAACGCTGCCATTAGGTTTGATCTTTACATTGTGGTTATGATTCCATTACACATTAAGCGAATAGAAGTCGACTAATTTTTGTCTTCTCTGCAGGTTCCCAACATTGCCTGGCTGATCGCCATCAGAAATGTTAGAATTGTGTGGGGGTCGGACATCGGTGAGGATAAAGGTTTTCGTGTGGTTTCCCCTGTAGATCTATCGGTGCGTGTGTGATGTGTACGTACCGGATGTCCCAAATTAATGTTTGCTCTCTTTGTATGTTAATAACAGAGAAACTGTTAAAGACAATCGGATGGGGTTGGATTTATTTGACGCTACGTGGACAACTGTTGAATGTGTCTGAGCGCGGGTAGCAAATAGCAATTCTGCTTCTGTCAGTTCAGTTTGCAGCCACGAGTGGCAGCACTGCAATTATAGAGGAAATGGTGGAGGTGTCAAAGTTTACTTTCGAGCAGCGTCGGTGGATTTTAAAGTATTATTAAATGTGAGAATATGATTAAGGCGCAGAGACGATGGAGGGCAGAAATCTGTACTGCGACACGATTACGTAATAAGTTTGAGAGGAACCGTACCAACTTTACTAGGTGCTTGCCAGTCAGTGTGCCCGTTGAAATATTATGCAGGGGGCACGGGAACATTTTTCAATTGTCTATTTCAATGGTTTATTTCAATGTTTGATTTCAAAAGTGGTTAGTTAACAGTGGACAGCCTATACAGGTTGTTCAAGGTTATTTAAGCACTTATTCAAGGTTATATCAACCTCTGAAAAATGTTACTGCCCTTACCTGCACATATTTTAATGGGCATATCCATTGGCGTGCGCCCAATAAAGTTGGTAACGAAGGAAAGAAAATAGCTCCATGTGATAAAGTCGAATTAAAAGTTAGGTAAACATTTGTGAATACTAAAATTATTTCTTTTTATTTCTGGTGTTTAATGCATATAAATGTAAGAACGAGCAAAATTGTAAAATATTTACTTTCCTAAAAATTTATTTCACAGGTTCACGTAACCGAAGCACGCGTAAAAGGGACCAGGTCCATGACAGTGGTAATATTACATATGGTGAAAAAAAAGGCACAATTGGCATGAAATTAGATCTTAAGCAGGGCTTTCAAAAGTGCTAAGTTTACCGTGAACAACCCGTGTAAGATGCAAAGTAACGCTAGGAGCGGCACTGTCGCGTCTAGCAGACGGCCGGAATGGTGATAAATATTTATTTACTTGCTCTGCGACGTTATTTACGTCTTAGGCAATAGAAATAGCGTGGCTAGATTCGTTTACAGTGATTTGTAGAATTTTATTCTGCACATAGCTTCCAGATATAAAATAAATATTGAAAGGGAGAAACTGTTTAGTAAGAAAACATGATATATAGTTATTTTACGGCAAAACCCGCTACACAAGTTCGTGTTGCGTGCGTTTGTAGCACTTTATTGAAGATGTTCTTACGAGAAATGTTTGTGTCAAAAATGATAAATTGTTAATTATAACATTATCTTTAAATCATTTATTACAACTTTTCACAGAATCGATTAGAATGTGCACGCAGGAAAATTGACTCTCTCAAAATATCTCACTAAAATAACCTGAATTAATCATGCCAAGATATAATCTTATTAGACAAATCAATACTTATTTTATTTTTATATAAATTTTGTTTGATTACAGGTTTTATATTTTAACCTGCGATTCTTGTGTTTGCTGTGTGTGATATAAATAAAGATTTTTTGAGTGAATCGCACAGTCTTCATAAATAAATCAACTAAAATCGAAACACAGACAACAGTTACTAGTTTATTTTTCCAGTATATTATTGGATTTTTACAGAGAAGCTATCATTTCCATCTTGTATCACTGAAAAGCTACGCGACCTTATAACTCTTTAGAACGCCCATGATTAAATTCGTCAGTCCATTAAAATGTTATTCTACCTGACATATAGAAATTTTTGTATATTAATCTTAACATATTTTATTTTCAACGAACATACTTTCTAACCTAATTATTACAGAAGCTACGAAATGCAGCTGGGACACATGAGAACCATTTTAAGAAGCCACAAGCGCAGCGAAAATTATAATTCCTACAGTATGTTGGATATTGAATAGATGTGTTTGGGTAAATGTTGTTTTATTGGTTATTTGCGAGTAACTTAATGTAAGTTTCGTGGAAGTTCCGGCGTATGAAAGTGGACGATGTTCAGGGCCATATTTAATTAGTTTCTGCTTCCTGGCATCATTATTTTTGTAGGTTTATGGATTTTTGTTGAAATAAAATACTATTTAGGCGAGTATTTTCTATTGGGAAACTGAGCAATACCGTCTATGGTATATTCGCGGTTTCTTCACACTTTTTGAATCCAGCCTTTGAAAAATCACCCCATCTATGACGAGTTTGGTTTTTTCGTAAATATGCCACTTATAACAAGTTTTCTATATATTTCCGTTTATGTAAAAGTGCCTTATTTTTGGTTCAATTGAAATTTTACTTATATTTGATTTATAAACCATAATATTTCATTTATGATTAAAATGAATACAAGCAGTGAGAAAACAGGTGTGCTGGTAATGTCTGGTAATAAATAGTTCTAATGCACAACGTTATTACACTGATTGCGCACGAATGAGGTGCGCAGTCCCTTTGGTGTAATTTTAAAGAATCGGTTAAGCTTTGTTTGCTCCAGGCGGAGGAATATCCAGGAAGTAGAGCTTTAGAAGGGCATCAGAAAAGTTGGAAGTAACCGCGCGGATGGACTATAGGGTTGATTTTTCGGAATAAAAATGCATGCCGCCGCTCCGTGCGTGGAAGGTAAAGCGGAGTGGCCATCAGCATTCCGCGTGTACCGAAATCCCGTCGCTAGATGTCAGCGGCTTCGCTTCGCATCTCATCTCCAATACACGTGTATACGACATCCCCCGTCCCCCTTGTACCACTGGTGCGTGCCTGCCCGCGCGGCGAGGCCCGACCGACGGACGTCCCCGGTGGCGGTAGAGGACGCGCCGAAGATGCTCCCGCGCCGATAGTCCCAGTTGCGTGGGGGCGGCCGGCGTGCGACCTTCCTCCATCTATCGTCCCGCGCATCTATCTCCCCCTCCCTCATGCTAGAGTGGTCTGCAGTCGGGGAGGGGCTTACTATGCGCGGGTAGTCTCGGCGGGTTGCATACCTCCCCGCAGTCCGGGCTCCGCATGGCAACTAGGCGCGTCGTGCGCGCGTGCTCGGGGTCGGCCCTGGCGGCGCGCTCAGTCTGCCTGCGTGTGGCTAATAGCGCAGCGTGTCGCCTCCCGGTCCCAGTCGGCCCGCCGTCGACGCACAAGACAGCACTGGGCTTCGTTCTCGTAGGCTGTTCGTGGCGAGGAAAGCCCTGGAAGTCTCCGCTTCACCTGTAATCCAGACATTCTTCGTTTCCGTGTCGAAATTTCAGTTTCAGAGGTGTCGCTGGAGATGTTTGATTTTAAAAAAAATTTACTCCTTAGTACTTTTAGTTTTTTACTGTGTGTTATTTCCTGCTTGCAATAAGGCAAGGAAATGTATAGATTATATATATATTCCTGACTTTTTACAACTAGCATATATACAATAAGAATTGTGCACAAAAATATTAAACAACTCGTACAATGTAAATTTTCTATAATCGTAAATTTTCAGTAATTGTTATGAATCCAAAATTATGACGGAAAACGAAGAGTTTCTGCAGAAGGGATGTAGCTGAACTTTTAGATCTACTTGTATGCTCTTTATGTATCATTAAACCATACGTAACATATACATTGCAATATGTCAGATCACTTTAGTCATGTATCGGTTTAATAAAACTTTGAAATTATTTAAAAAAAAAATGTAAATACTTAACAAATTTGCTCGTTTTTACACTTACGTACCAAGCATCTTTAATTCAACGTGAATACAAGGAATTACTTTCCCTCCGTCGTGACAGACTTCACTGGACGCGTGCCAGTTAGTGAGTCCGTTAAAATACATGCAGGTAGTGGCAGTGTCATTTTTCAAAGGTTTACTTTAAAAAAATGCTGAATTAAATGTGAACAGCCTGTACCACTCTGGACTCTATAGCAGTGTTTCTCAAGCCAGTAGTCATTCGTAAAGATATAATTTATTTAACGATTTATCGAAGTTCATGTATAAAAAAGAATTAATTAAATCTTTCATGCTCGCATGGTGCATGCATGTTCGCGTTTGCAAAGATCTTCGTTCTTCCTTCTCCCGCCATTCCTTCCAAGCACAGGGTTTTCAGGCATAGGGCAAAACAATGTTGTTTGGTTATATATATGTATGTATATATATTTCCAAACAACATTGTTTGTGTATGTGTGTGTGTATATATATATATACACACACACACGCGCGCGAAAAATAACATCGGCTGTATGAGATCCGTCAATGTGCGCCACCTCTCGTCGAAATGCTGTGACGAGATGTCTTCCTCATCGCTGGCAACGAACCGTGGACAAGCTCGGAGACTACTTTGAAGGATGTTAAACAGCTGGTACACGTACGATACGTACCCGATCACACGAATGTATACAGTTTGTACTAGAATATATAAATTAAAGGATGATTTCAAGCAGCCATGATTGTCCTGTGTTCCTTGCCATATATTCCTGCATCCACACCCCATGCGGTGTCACCTTTATAACGTATTTGTATACACTTTCAACTGTATATGATACATTTCCTGTGTTGGGTTATTTCCGAGAGATAAACAATAGTTGCCATGACTTCTGAATCAGCCCGTGTATGTGTGTGTAGGGGTGTGTGTGTCTCTATGTGTGTGTGTGGCACACACGCTTTTTAATAATTAACCTCGGCTCCGGTTAGACTGATAACGTTCGCGGAACGCATGTGGCCCGCGGGCTGCCTGTTGATAACCACTGTTCTATAGTTTCCCCTTCTTGGGCCGGGATCACGATGACTTAACGTTTCACGTAATACGTTCCCGTAAGCCAGCCATATCATGACTGCATATTTATGTGAGACCATCACGATCGTTTGACGTAAAGGAAAGCTTGTCAATGTCTAGCTTTTGCGTGATGAAACGTGACTCTGTACCTCGTGATCTTGTGGAAAAACCACAATAGGGACGCGGTTATGTTAGTTTTGCTTTTCGTGGTTTTTGTTTTAATTTTTGCAGTGTTGTGTACCTAGCGTATTTAACCTAGCGCATATATTGAATTTCCCCCGCAGTGGACGACGAAATGATCTTCTTAGCTGCATCAAAGATATGAAAAATAAAACACTTGTAAAAGTTTCATTTCTAAAGCTTTCCGTCTAAAATGTGACAGAATTTTTTTTGCTACATTTTCGTTTGATACTTGAGGTATGCATCGTATTATGGTACCCGAAACGACCATGTTTTAAGTAAACATGCACGAGTAAAGTGATGCGTGTTACTAAAGTGATGTGATAGTAACCCCGGCCTTATCTCCATTACGCTATCCAACATCAAAAACAAACTCAACTATTTGCATTTGTAGACGACACATTTGAATATTTAACCATTTCGTGCACTTTTTTAGCTTATCTGGATTTGAAATTGGACCATGTATACCAAAGAGAAGAATTTTTGACCGTGTCCAGTGTGGTGCCAGCTACCTTCCACAGGTAAGAATCTAATAATTTCTTAGGAAGCATTGAACAATTGCTTCAGAGAACGAAGAAAAACCTTTGAGAGGAAGGGGAATTTTTTATAGATGTAAGTGGTTGACACTTTCGTAATTAAAGAAACAATAAGTCGAAACACACGAAGTATTCCACGAGACGAGAGAACGAATAAAAAGTTAGACTATTGTGTACAAAATTGGTATTTTGTAAAGTTTGAAAACGCTCTTTTTTTGTCAAGGTAATGCCACACCACCCACTAATTAGAATTTCGTAATTTTCTCCCCTCCGAGAAAGTTTGTAGCAACTTTTCTCTGGCTTCGTCTCAATTGTTGAGCGACTCCGTTGTACCAGTTCTCGTCGCCGAGGATATTTACAGAAACTTGGACTCTTGCACGCGTGTTACTTTGTTGTATTAACTCCATAACCGTTCGCGGTGTCTAGCGAAGGCCAGTTGTACGCAGTGCAGAGAAGTGCGTACACTCGGCACTTTTTTTTTTCCAAGGCTGTGTTTCTGCATCTCCGAATTTCTCGGCTCTTTTTTGCAACTGTATTGCATATAGTAGTTAACCTTTTTATTTAAATAATATGCATTACAATTTAATCACTGAGAATTTTTATAAACCAGTAATAATAAAATGTAGAAGGTTTTTTTGGTATAAAATTATAGTGTTTGGCCGTAGTCTCTTGTTTGCTGTTCTCTTTCATGACAGAGTTTACTTTCGTGGAATTTGTTGCATGGTAGCATGTAGTCTACAGGAATTTGTATTTTACCACAAAAGTATTTTAAGTGTAATAAACCATTCTAAGGCCAGTTCAGAAATGGATTAACACGTCGTTGGAAGTAATCTCATGTGCCGATACACCTTCCATTTTGAATCGACTGTGTTAGAAGCAATGACGAGTTGCCGGATACAGCCGTTGTTGAATATTCTGTGCGAAGTCGGGGAGTAACGACGAAGTTATATATTTTTTCCACCAAAATTAGGTAGCTTTCGGGGAGTTAGTATACGGTTGCGTGTTTTCGCAGCATTTGTCATGATGTTCCGGCCCGTAATTTACATGCAAACTGCTGCCCGAAACTCGCTACTCGATTGGATGTTTACACGAGAATGTTGCGTGCCATTAATAACGATGTATGAGAAGATACGGCTTTTTTTTTTTTTAACTGCCTTCTGCGACTTTCGGTGCTTTTAAAGAAACTTTATCCTCTGAAGAATTAGGGCAAAATGTGTCTCACGAATGGCGCTCGGCTTCAAATTTATTTTTAAGTATTTAACTAAGCGGCTTCGTATTTTAACACTATAAATTATTTTGTTCTTTGGCATTTCTAAGATTATCACATTTTCATTTGTCATAAGCACGGGCAGTCGACAAAAATATTTCTTTGAAATTAATTTCGTTAAAAATAATTACAGTATATTAGTGTTTACTAAATGCCAAATATAAACGAATGTTTTTCTTAGCGGTCGATAGTTCTTCCAAACCCAGTCATGAAATCGTCCTAAGAAACTCCAGCGTTTATGTACAGTTTTGCGGTCTTACATCGAAAGCACCATAAATATATTTGTACGTGCATGGCGTTCATCCACTTAATTGATATAAATTTACTGCACATCTTTATACACCTCGGTGTTCGTGCTGTTCCCATTGGTCGTGTCAGTGGTGATCGTTTGTTGCGTTACGTGTGCACGGCATATATTGCTCCGACCTTGCATAGGTATGTTTACATGAATATGTCACATACTTTACTGGCAACATTGCAGTGTGTAAACCAGCGCGATTTATGCTTCGTGAAGCTGAACAGATAACATTTCGTCTTCCGCAGCATGGGTTGTAGTTGTCCACGAACTTAACGGCATGAAAACACGGCAAACACGTGCACCTTAGACCAAGAAAGTGGTTTTCCTTCGGCATATAATAATACGCCGTTTTTGTTNGTCTTCCGCAGCATGGGTTGTAGTTGTCCACGAACTTAGGCAGGAAAACACGGCAAACACGTGCACCTTAGACCAAGAAAGTGGTTTTCCTTCGGCATATAATAATACGCCGTTTTTGTTTATCACAAGTTTCTAAACTGATCTCGGAATGCATATAAATATTAGCAATGCGTTTCATTTATAAGTATAATAAAACAATTGGTTATCAGCCATTTTTCATACAGTCTTAATACCGTCGAGCTTTTATGAGATTACCGAGAATGCTTGGTCATGCGGTAGCACATAATTAACTCGTATTTGAGGAGTCGTTAACTGCTTTGCGACTGACGGTATGGGTACTTTCCCGTACCCGTTTAAGGCAAATATCTGAGCAAGTTTTTTATATGAACGTCTCCAAAGATTACAAGAAAAAATAATATATTAACAGTTGTGAGAGTAAAGTTGTAAATTCATCCCAAGAAGTTCACATTTAGTACGATCATGTCGAGTACATGTAACGTTTTTAAGGATAAACAAACCACTGGTTACTGAAAAACCAAACACTTGTCGTTAATATTTTGTCACAATTTTAAGCGAGATTAAATTTCATACTGCAATTATTTTTTTTTTAAGATTGTACGTTTT
>NQII01001212.1:173641-196916 GCA_002778355.1 Clitarchus hookeri
CCCAGCTGGAGAAGCCATCAAGTGTGTATGCACGAGAATATTCTGGGAATTCGGGCCCTCGCCGCAACGCGGGATTTAGATAAATTTCTGGGCGATGGCCCACGACCCAATAAAATAAAAAAACCCCAGTTGGACTGTCGGCAGTCTTTGTAGAAGCCTTTTAGCTTAACGCGGTAATCGAGCTACGTGCAGAGGACGGACGACGACGGGAGATCGTGAGGCGACGGCGGACGAGGTGTTGGGGGTGGAATGGGCGAGAGGGCGTGACACCCGACGAGTGAAGGCTACTGTGCGTGAGGGCGCTCGGAGAACTCTAGAACAGCGCGGACTGGCGGGGTCTGGACTAAACTCAGGTGGGACTGAATAACATGTGATACGAACTTTATTGTAAATATTGGAACTGGCATATATGGACATATAATGTGTAAAATAATTGAATAGGTTTTGATACACTGTCTATCGGGATTGATTTTTAATTATTTAATTATGTTATTTATTTGAGGTGATTAATTGTATTTATTGAAGTCGTTAACTGTAAACAGTGATATCAATTTATTGCGAGATTTTGAGTCGAGAGAATTTTGTTTGTAGCAAATAAAATTAGGAAATTATAATTAACTCTTTCATTTAATTATGACCTCCATCACTTAACTAACTTGGTTCTCTTATCGCATGTTATTGTAGCGAAAACGTGCGCACGTTTTCCACGGTAAAACTATGCAGCGTCGGTTGGTTTTACAAAGTCTTGCCTGGGTCAACAGCACAAAAAATAATTTCCCCGGCGAATGCCAGATAGCCTGGCGTTGTTCGGTGTATCACGCCTCTGCGTTTCCGCCGTGATAAGTGCGCGCTAAACTTGATAACCCCGATTAGATGTACAGTTCAACAAGGCGCCAGAATAAACGACGGGCCGGCCACGCGATGGTCTGGCGGAAGTGTCGACCGCAAACGAAACCGTAATGTCGGCTCTGTGGTCTGACCACGTGCGGCGTTCGTTTTGTGTAGCGGCGGTGGTGAGTAACGAGACGGGCGCTGCAAGCCGCAGAATTCCCGTAGGCTGGAGAACAGAGCGCAGCTAATTGGCGTTATCTAATTAGGATCCATTAACTTTGTCTGCGCAGCATTTTAAGTCACGGAGATGGCTTGCGTACGAACCAGCTGAACGAAAAAAAAAGTCGTCAAACGTATTTTTAAAAAAATGAATGCCTAGCTTCTGATAAAACTCGCACCATGTGATTATTTTGAGCGAGTCTCCATGGGTCTACTCGCATACATGACCGAATATTGTCGTTATTTAAAAATGGTTCNGCATACATGACCGAATATTGTCGTTATTTAAAAATGGTTCATTTGTTTAGCGAAGACCCGCGTTGGTGTTTCATTGCTTAATTCCATTCCTAAAGAATATTATTTTGATAGTGACAAGAGCTTGTTATACGCACCGTAGATAAGTAGACGCAGGAGTATATCTTGGACACAGTGGGAGATATCCAGAGAATCAGAAATTACATTTATTTCGTCCTGCGTACACACGATAGTCATGATGCCAATCGAATGGATAAGGAATCGTTAACATTTAAACTTAGGAAATGCAAAATAATTTTCTAGGAATGGATATGTGGGTAAAGCCATTNGGGGGATATCCTTATTGCGGCCACCAGGACCGAGCTCGACACCTATGTAGATCATGCATACATCGCCGCATCATCACACACATCCACTTAAAATAAATTACATAATATTCTATCATGTTTATTACATTATTAGGTATTCCTTGAAGTACAAATATCTCTATATTCAGTGTCACTCGGTAGTGGTACAAGATTTTCGCGAATTCCTTTGGCAGCAGCCGAAATGTCTCGGCATTTTGCATACTCGAGTCTGCCGTGGAAATATACTTTTTTTTTTCACCTTGGTTGCCCGTGATAGGTTATACTCGTTAATACTGGCCAGTCTTCCAGGGTCAAAATAACTGTCGNTTTTTTCACCTTGGTTGCCCGTGATAGGTTATACTCGTTAATACTGGCCAGTCTTCCAGGGTCAAAATAACTGTCGTACCGCCATGAACGAATGCCAGAGTACACACAATACAAGTACGAGAACTGACCTGTCTTTACAAAAGTCTGTGTAATAGTACAGACGCGTGCATGAAGTGCGTCATCGCCGCTAAGCGCAAGGCTTTGTTCTCGCATGTAATGTTTCTCCGTGCTGCATGTACCTATGGGGCTTGAAACGATAGCCTTATTTTCTCCGTGAAACTCCTGTCCCTGGTAGAATTTTTTAAAGATACAGCTGTCTATAAAAGCAGCTTTTCACGAGGATGGAGGGCTCCAATAAAGGTTTCCAGCATGCGTGTTATCTTGACAGTACCATTAAGGACGCGTTTAATAGTTTCGTCAAATAAACTCTTATTTAAAAAAAACTGCAACGCAGTTAAAGCGTCAGCTAGACGACCGCCTTAACACGAATGTACTACTGCAGTAAAGCATGCCCCTTTGCCTATTTAAATTAGATTATAGAAAGCGTACTAGCATTTCAACGCACGTATTTCTGTAAACAGTGGGCCGACCACGTGTCTTGTGTAAACAAGACACGTGGTTTCGAACTCTGCATTAATCATCCTCCGTGCTCAAAATTAGATTTTTTTTTTACAAAAGCACTATTAGAATCGTGGATAACATTTGAGTTTGTAGCACTCTTTATGTAAGCAAATGTTTCGATATGTCTGTGCGCTTTCACTAACCTCGGTTTAATGCAACTAGGATATATTCAAGCGAGTCAAAGTATTCATATAACATTTTGGGTCTATGCTTATCACTCAAAGATCTGCAGCTTCCATGTCAGCGACAAGTATACAAAAGCACCTGACCTTTGTAGGAGTATACTATGTGAAGCACCCGATTGCAAAGGACTGAGCTACACTTGATCAGTGCAGGTGCCTGCAGCTGTAATCTATTCGCGGTTTCTTCGCACTTTTTGAATCAAACCTTTGAAAAATCACCCCATTTATGAAGTGTTTAGTTATTTTTAAAATATGCCATGTATCGCAAGCGTTTTATTCTTGTGATCATAAAAGTTTTTTTTTTATAAATTTAAATGTTATTAATATTTTACCCGTACATTATAATACTTAGTTTATAAATACGTAATATNTTTTTTCACCTTGGTTGCCCGTGATAGGTTATACTCGTTAATACTGGCCAGTCTTCCAGGGTCAAAATAACTGTCTTACCGCCATGAACGAATGCCAGAGTACACACAATAAAAGTACGAGAACTGACCTGTCTTTACAAAAGTCTGTATAATAGTACAGACGCGTGCATGAAGTGCGTCATCGCCGCTAAGCGCAAGGCTTTGTTCTCGCATGTAATGTTTCTCCGTGCTGCATGTACCTATGGGGCTTGAAACGATAGCCTTATTTTCTCCGTGAAACTCCTGTCCCTGGTAGAATTTTTTAAAGATACAGCTGTCTATAAAAGCAGCTTTTCACGAGGATGGAGGGCTCCAATAAAGGTTTCCAGCATGCGTGTTATCTTGACAGTACCATTAAGGACGCGTTTAATAGTTTCGTCAAATAAACTCTTATTTAAAAAAAACTGCAACGCAGTTAAAGCGTCAGCTAGACGACCGCCTTAACACGAATGTACTACTGCAGTAAAGCATGCCCCTTTGCCTATTTAAATTAGATTATAGAAAGCGTACTAGCATTTCAACGCACGTATTTCTGTAAACAGTGGGCCGACCACGTGTCTTGTGTAAACAAGACACGTGGTTTCGAACTCTGCATTAATCATCCTCCGTGCTCAAAATTAGATTTTTTTTTTACAAAAGCACTATTAGAATCGTGGATAACATTTGAGTTTGTAGCACTCTTTATGCAAGCAAATGTTTCGATATGTTTGTGCGCTTTCACTAACCTCGGTTTAATGCAACTAGGATATATTCAAGCGAGTCAAAGTATTCATATAACATTTTGGGTCTATGCTTATCACTCAAAGATCTGCAGCTTCCATGTCAGCGACAAGTATACAAAAGCTCCTGACCTTTCTAGGAGTATACTATGTGAAGCACCCGATTGCAAAGGGCTGAGCTACACTTGATCAGTGCAGGTGCCTGCAGCTGTAATCTATTCGCGGTTTCTTCACACTTTTTGAATCAAACCTTTGAAAAATCACCCCATTTATGAAGTGTTTAGTTATTTTTAAAATATGCCATGTATCGCAAGCGTTTTATTCTTGTGATCATAAAAGTTTTTTTTTTTATAAATTTAAATGTTATTAATATTTTACCCGTACATTATAATACTTAGTTTATAAATACGTAATATNTTTTTTTTTTATAAATTTAAATGTTATTAATATTTTACCCGTACATTATAATACTTAGTTTATAAATACGTAATATGAATCAAGTTAGTTATAAAACACGTGCGTTGGTAACGCCTAGTAAGAAATAGTTCTCAGGCAACATATTATTACAACTTGAGTGCGCACGAAAAACCGTCGCATACAGATACACCTATAGTCGGGTCGGCCCACGACAGTCCCGGAGCCGTATCGCCGCTCACCGCGTCGAACCTTCAAGGTGGGCCACAGAATATCAACCTGTTACTTTGTATCTGAAGCCCGCTTGTACCAGGTACTGTAAACGTATACGCTGCCGAAGTATCTGATACATTTGGTATTAGTTTAACATTCGCCGCCAGTACGTTGCTTCTTCTGTTCCACGCAATTCTGATATAGGCCATTCACAGTTACATCAAACTTTGGTGAAGCCCTGCTCAAGTTCTACTTCCAGACTATTCCTCTGCCTCATGCAAACAATGATTAACGTAGTCTAGAAAATCACACCAAAGACGCAACGCACTGTATTTGTGCGCACTCAGTTTAATAATATTTTGCATAAGAACTATTTCTTACTAGGTATTGTCAAAACACATTTTTTTTTCTCAGTTTTATTCCATATTAATTATAAACGAAATATTATAATTTATAGATAAAATATAAGTAAAAGTTAAATTTAACTGAAAAATAAAGTGCTTTTATATGTTAGCACAAGTATGAAAGGGTTGTGATACAGGTCATATTTAGGAAACACGTTACACAGGGGATGATTTTTTCAAAGGATTTATTCAAAAATTGTGAAGAAACCGTGGATAGACTATACAATAAAATTTTAATTGTATTTAAAATGTGCGGTTAAGATGAAACCCAACATTTTTTGATATACATTTGGAGACTGCACAGTTCAGTGATTTAGATAAGAAATATATATATATATAACTAAGTTTTTGTTTGCACGATTTACATATAGCAAGTTAATTATCGACTCTGAAACATTTTCGCGCAAATTAAGTCTTTTACTATGATCTTGTGCGTAATCATACTTTATTTCACTGTAAAACATCGCGCGCAGTACACCAACTCAAAACACGTCCTTGATAATGCGCGTACTCGATACGCAGCTACGTGGTGACCGCGCACCTGACGACACGCCCGCTACTCGAGAGAGGCGAAGTAGCGACGCGCTCTGGAATTCCTGTATCAGATCCAGATACAGACCTGTATCAGTTTGGAACAGGTACAGAGAATAGCAGTAACAACCTATCTCTAGCGTCGGGCACGTAATGCCTTCTCTAGCGTGCGGAGTTTCAATCACTGCTAGCACGAGTCGAGTCTCAACGGGTCGGTCACCGGAGAAAACCTCCGGTGGGGTCAACCACGGCCTCCAAGGCACTTGTGGGAGTTTAACACTGGAGTGTCATTAACCATCGCCTATTCATTTCTTCACAGTGAAATTAGGGCTTTGAGGGGGGGGGGGGTGCTTCAGCAATCTGTAGTCCAACACCCCCGCCCATAGGTCGGGTCATGGTACCATCTAACAGCCCAATCACTAAAGCAGTCTCTGCTTCCTCGGTAGCGAGAATCCCGGGTGACACTAGGTGACGCCCGACGTAGCTCTACGTGCTTGAAACCAGTTTGTACCGGAGAGTCGCATTTATGGCCAGAGGCTTTGTTCGCTTCTTCACCCAGCCTTTTAGGAGAGACGCGCTGGTCACCACAGTATGACAGTAGGACATGGCACCGCTCAGACATCTCGAGCACGCGGACGTCTTCCTCCCAACTGTAGGAAGTTCGCGGAAGCTAGTCGTGTTGGTCTGAAACGGGCCTGAGAAAAACACGAACCGACTATCATCGGAAATGTAGGAAGTCGTCCTCCGCATTGCAGGTCATATGCCGCCATATGACTTGAACATGCTCGACCTGCAAGATGTGACAATCGATCGCCACGCTGTGAAATTACATCTCAGCGTGAAAATAATCTCTCCGCGCTGGATTGTTTTTGAGGGTAGGAGGGTGAAGTGGCATTGGAAGTTTGACGTGTTCGTGTGGCGTCTCCCCAACAAATAACCCTTTCGACGCGCCAGGCACGTGAACACACTTGCGAATGCGAGTGATAGGGGGCGGCGTGGCGGCAGATGCGCCCGCGGGGCCCCGTCTTGACGCCCCTGTGGTGACGGGGCGTTGCGGCACGGCCGGTGACTCGCGTGTGGCGCTATCTATAGCCGGGGCCTCGGAGGCGCCTTGGCAACGCGCGCAGGTGACCTGCTGCTGGCGGGGGGCTTTCCCTTGAGTCCAGCCTGAAACTCCAGGAATACCGCCGCGCCTTAGGGGCTGCCTACACACCGAGCTTCCCTTCCGTCGCGACGCCGCCGTCTGGCCCTCGGCACATGGCATGCTTCACAGCGCCTGCGGATCAACGTTACGGCGTCGACCACGGGGAAATGTATTTTGTATTTGTACAACGTATTGTTAGACTTGTAGACATTATCTTCCGATAAAATAGTTTTAAATTCTTTTTTTTTCTTTTTTTTTTAATGTCAGTGTTTGCTGTTTTTGTCGTGTACAAATAAAAGTAACCAAATTATGCAGACAACTTAACAAGGGAAACTGAAAATATATTATTTTAGAAGTATGTTTTGCAGAAGTTATTTAAAAAAAAACAGGGGCAGCCACAAATCATAGATATGTAAAAAGTTTTCTTATTTTCAGTTTTTTTTAAATTGCAAAAACATTTTCATGCATGACTTAATATACGTCTTTTTGGTGGTTCTTGGTGTCTTTCTTCAGTGTGAATTGTCTAATTTCTGTACTAAGTTCTCTGTATTTTTAAAACAGTAAAATTGTGATATTGAATTGTATTTATGAGAAAAATATGCACTCAAATTTCCATGCGAGGAAAGAGTGATTACTGGTAATAACTCAAAGTTGAACAGTTCCTATGTGGTACGTATATAAAATAACCAATTTTTCTTTCTTTACCAACGCCCATAACGTTAGTCATGTTAACTGATATATGCTGGTTTTCTGAAACCGAAGTACAAAAATCACGGTGCTGAATTATCCTGCTGGAAGATGGGAGCAGAACTTTCCGGGCATCTTCGCGTCGTCAGGGTTCTTTCAATCGCCACCAGTGGGGTGTGGGAATAGTAGGAAATGACACGCCACACCATGACTTCTCGTTAGGGCGGTGTGCCGTCTACAGTGAAGCGTGGATCACGGCGCTGGCCAGGACGTCTCCAGTCACGAACTCGGCGGTCGTCTGTATCCAGACAGAACAGCGATTCGTCGCTCAACACCTCTCTTCGCCAATCCGCAAGTCGTCATGCTGCACATTCCCGGCAGAGGGTCAGACGTGCTCGGCGACGCAGGGGTCGTAACGGTAGACGTCTCAAGGGACGCCGAGACGTACGTCCCGCTCTGCCGTCCACCTGGATATGGTGGTCGCAGGCGTATCCCCAGCCAGCTGCCCGCGACATGTCCGTGGGGTGCTTACGGCCTCTCGCCCGATGAAACGAATCCTCCCTGCTGGCGGTCCGCCGGAGTCGACCCGAGCCTTCTCGACGCGTGTGTGTAACATCTTACTCCCACGGCGTCCAACACTGACTCGCGGTGTAGGGAGAGCGGTTATAGTGGCGAGCAATGCCCTGAAACGTCCGACCTGCCTCTCGGAGACAGACTTTGCGGCCTCTCTCGAACTCCATCCAGCTGAGCAAAGGCTTGTCGGATGCGCCGTCAGGACATGCTGCGTGTTCACTGAACTTGACTCTGTGGCTCACACTGCTACTATGACCTTATTCGGTCTCTTGCAGCTATGAATGCTGGAGGGACATGCACGCCCCCCTAGGGGCACATCCACGGAAGCTAACTGCATTAAACGTATCAAACACAAACGGAACACAAGTCTGGCTATGACGTTACTGTGTGGCAACCTTTGTTACTACTCGCACGATTCATTCATGGTGATAATTGTTTTTGCAAATGAGTGTACTTTATTTTGTGATCTAGAACTTTTTAACTGCAAGTACGAACTTCTCTAACGTTTGCAAAATATTTCTATTCCACTCTTTAAACAGTGATTTTTGTTTATTAATAATATGTTGCTGCAACATAACTCAAAGTTAAGTAAAACAATTTAGCAGCTCATTAAGTAGAATATGTATACCATTAATGCTTCCTAATTAGTTCCATGATATATTTTATAGAGATAGTTTTAATTGCAAATTACCTTCATTAACGAATTTTCTAAATTTTATTACTTTTCTATGGCCATCTAGTTCAGATAAGAATGCGGTACATTTTTACAAGGAGCAGCACATGATGTCGGACAATACTTTAATAATTGCCAATGTATCATAATCTTTAGATAAATTTGACTCAATAAATGTATTAATCATACTACTTGAATTAATCTTTGTCCTTCTTCGATAAATTTTCACAGAAACCTATTTATAAGTACACATTACATTACTCAAACATTTTTTTTTTTTTGCTTTGTCTATTATGTAATTTACATTAAAATGCGCACACGCTATTATTCCTTTACTTATTTTAAACAAATGCGAATAATAAAATTTCTACTTTTATTACCCATAATCTAATCTGCCACAGAAAAAGAGAAATTGTTATAAGTAGCGTTACATGTCTTATAAATTTGTGACCCCGAGAAAACCCGTTTTTTCGCCTCCTTGGCCAACACGGCTAAGTCTCTCGATAATCACATGCAAAGTCGACGCCAGCAAACTGCTGGCAACTTTCAATAACCTTCACAAGATTTATCCTCCTGTTCTCTTTACTGAGTACTGAGAACTATTATTCAATAAGATTTGCCAATTTCCAAGATAAGATGTTATGTCGGGCATAAAATCAATATTAGCCCTACCAAAGGACACATGTGCACCCTATGGAAAAGAAAGTAAATATATATATATTTTTTTTTGGTGCGTTACATATTTTAACGTTTTTTTTTTTTCATAATTGCAAAACGTTGAAAATGTACGTTAAAATTTACAAAATTTGCAAAATCTCCGCTCTACATGAAGCATAAATTCAAAAGTTTGTAGGCCTACAACATTCTTTTTATATGGGCATTCAATTATAATAGTAACAACCTATACCTCCATAGAATTTACAATACGAGCTTTCAACTAAGATTCCACAATACTTTCACTACGGTATTGAGCGGGAAATTTTCTCTTTTAAAGAGATTTTTAAAAACCTCACACAACATTTTACTCAAATGTGAGGAAAAATTGAAGCAGTAACGTTTACTTTTTTAAAGGAGGACTTTTTTCTACAGACCTGAAGGGTCTTTGACAATACTTATCTTTTGTGTGTCCATAACCGCTGACGGGAGCCGATTCCTCTCGTCCTCGGCCTCAGCCAGGGTTTATAAATCCCTTCCACAACGTGGAAAGGAAGGTTATAGATTGCTCAATAATTACGCGTTAATAAATACTTCCGGTTCTACATTTCTGGCCACGTCGCTTCATCTAGGATTGGCTCACCAAATGAGCGAATAGGAAACAGTGACGTCACAACGTAAGTTGCTCTCCACATCGCCGGAGCTAGGGTTATTCTTTGTTCTGCAAACAGACGGCGTCGTCATGCTATTGTACTCGTGGTCGGTATTCTTGCGTCGGTCCCCATCGGACCTCGAAGTCAACCGTCGTCGGCTACCAGCTACGCCGGGCGATCCACGTATTTGTCCCTGCCAGCCAGCACAGACAGCGATGAAAAATATTATCCAAGGTAGGGATAGGCATCTTGTAAATTTTCTGGAGCAGGCGGGTAAAAAACTTAGTTTTCGATGCAGGGAAAAATGCCGGTGCCAGACATGAGACGACCTGGCATCTCAAATTGAATACCTTTCGAGTAAGTATAATATAGGAACTATTTTTTCGCCCAAAACACAGACGGATGCCAGATCTTTGACCGAAAAAATATTACGTGTACACGCACACACGACGTTGGATCAAAATGACAGTCTACAGAAAACTAGCCTTCCAACGAAAAGATACTTTTCGTAATTAACCGGGCCTATATAGAAGTATACTGGCGGTAAATCGCTGGTTCAGACTAGACAACCTTCAGAGAGACCCTTGCCTAGTAGCAGCACCATGTATCAGACGGGCGAAAGCGTTAATAAGCATTGGCCTTCACATGGAGTTAGCACAACCGTACTAGTTGAAATGTAACACACAGATAGCGCGCAATATAAGCACGCGAGAGAAGTTGCAGCGTTTGGTGAAGTCTGCAACAAAAATAGTATTTAGTTTCCTTACTTTCAGTGCCGTTGTATATATACAAATCACACGCCGTGAATACGTTAAAATCAATAGCAATATGTTCATCGATGTATATTATAAAATAAANTCAGTGCCGTTGTATATATACAAATCACACGCCGTGAATACGTTAAAATCAATAGCAATATGTTCATCGATGTATATCATAAAATAAAATTTTCTTCTACTGTACGGAACCTTCTAGATTTCCAAATGACAGACAGTGTTTGAAAGTGTTAATTTATAAACTGTTTCGTTAACTGCATGGAAGTAGCTATTCTCCGATAAAGTTCCTGTACGGGTGATTAAAAGTACTACAGCAGAGTCAACTGATTGATTAGGGAAGATAAGGTACCTCCAAACCTTCAGCTACCGATTTGATAAAATCACCTATAGACTCCTCTTCCAGACATTACTGTTTTATAACCACGCATAAACTAAAAGATATCAACTTAATCGCGACTAAACGGACTCTTTAAAGTAATTTACCCTTGCCAAGAGTATTTTATTACACCTCGCTTGAAGGAGAGAACATAATGTGGATTAGTCCTGCATGAACCTGGAGCATACTCAGATGGGAAATTGGTTAGTAGATGTCGGCCACTTTGTACTGCATCTTCCAAGCCCGTCTGTGCCACGACTGATCTTGAAACGCGCAGTGAAAATATGCTGCATCACCACCACTCAAGAGCGACCGCGGGTTAAGTGCAAGAACGGTGCTAATGGCTCTTTTTTTAAATCGCCGCGGGCTTATTCTCCCGGAATTATTCGAACTAGGTGCAATCATCCCTACCGAACGATACAGCTAAGTCTTTGCATAGTTGCTGCACCAGATAAAGGCGCGGTTTCCTAACCACGGCGTTATCATCCTGCACGATGACGGGTGGACCCCTCGCATTCATCATCACGCAAAAGGCACTCCGCTTACGCCATTGAGAGGTCTCCTAGCCGACAGCTCTGATATGGCCCCATGCACTTTCCGTATGCTTGTAGAGCTTATGAAAGCTTTTAAAGGGCGTTATTTCGGTCAAACCAAAAAGTGGAGAGGGCACAGCTACGAACAATTTTCAGCAGATAATTATAAGTCATCTAATATCACAGTTGTATCGGTGTGTTGCCACTGGAGGAAAATATTGATATGTACCTACTTCCCTTGAGGCTGCTTATTGCCCAGAACAATTCAGTTCTTCTATGTTGACTACCAAAACTCTCGAAACTTCAGTTAACAAATTTATCGTTAATTTGTTCCCCTCACTTATTTCGTTTAATAAAAGAAAGCGCACATATTTCGGAAACCAAACGTAAGCAGCACGTCCATGTGCCTGATTGATGAGTGATTTTGGCAGTCGTGCAGCGATTCGCGAGCCAGCGGTTGGGTACATGCGCAGAAGACTGAAATCGGTCCTAGCTCATCTTCAGTCCTTGAACAGAGACTCGTCGTAGACAAAGGAGGGTTTACAGTGCGAGCATGTCGACATGCGTCGTCTCGCGACGTCGTCACGTGCCGTGGTCGCCTCTTAGCCGGGGTCGGCCGGCATACAGATGCGCCGACGGACAATTACCAGGCGTGCGCCCGTGTAAACGAAGCGTCACACCGGCGTCGACGGCGGGAGGTGGCGCGTGTTAATGCGCTGGTTAGTGCGGCGTCCTGTGGTCGCGCTCCGCCCAGCCATTTCGCGCACCTGCCCTATCCCCAAGAGGGAAGGGAGGGAGAAGTTGTCGCTATCATCCCCGGCTATTGTGTACACTATTGGTTACGAATCTGGCAAGAGCTTACTAAATCACTTTAAGAAAAGCCCAAGTAATTATTAATTGGAATATTGCTATAGATCTCGGTATTGTCGACGATATCAATATTATTTATTTATATTATCAGTATGTTGTCGATATTTTGGGTGGCGACGTTGTCGATATCATTATCGTACGACGTGAGTAACACTAACTGAGCGAAGAAATTTCAAGGGGGGACCGTATGTGTCCATGGGGATTGATGTACGGATAGGGTAAACCTGAGCACCCCAAAAAACCACGTCGGCAGATGCAACGTCCGCCGCGTTTCTCGCATGGAGGATTGACTGTTAACGATTCCGGCTCGCGCCAAATTCCGCCATGACTCAGTTGGCATTAAAGTGACTCTGAGCCTACTACAATCTCAGTAATTTCGTAGTCTTGTAGCATATGTGTTCACGGCCTGTAGAACCGTAATTTTAATGTTAATACCGTGTTATACTTGATATTTTGATGATTCTGACTGACCTACAAATACAGTTATGCGGAGATTAGCCCCGAAAATAACCCCTGCGTAAGTAAAACCAAAACAATCCATTCCTGTTTTATTGATCGGGCTCTTATGAAACAGGAGGAGAAACACAAAACACGAGCAGCACANCCAAAACAATCCATTCCTGTTTTATTGATCGGGCTCTTATGAAACAGGAGGAGAAACACAAAACACGAGCAGCACATAGAACTGAAAGAAAAAAATTCGTAGAAAAAAGATTAGGCAAAATAAAATTTTTTTGACTTTGCGAGTAAATTGCTTCCTGTTTGCAAAATACATTTAAGCCAGTGCCAACAGTTTGACGCACACGCACACGCGCACACACACACACACACACACACACGAGTTGATTCAGGAACTGCGTTGGAATTGAACTGAGATAAAAGACAGCGTTGCANCAAAACAATCCATTCCTGTTTTATTGATCGGGCTCTTATGAAACAGGAGGAGAAACACAAAACACGAGCAGCACACCGAACTGAAAGAAAAAAAATTCGTAGAAAATGATTAGGCAAAATAAAATTTTTTTGACTTTGCGAGTAAATTGCGTCCTGTTTGCAAAATACATTTAAGCCAGTGCCAACAGTTTGACGCACACGCACACGCAAACACACACACACACACACACACGAGTTGATTCAGGAACTGCGTTGGAATTGAACTGAGATAAAAGACAGCGTTGCANACACACACACACACACACACACGAGTTGATTCAGGAACTGCGTTGGAATTGAACTGAGATAAAAGACAGCGTTGCACTTTTCTGAACAACCGAGATGATCAGCAGCTAAATAATCTTGGGCAATACTCGCGGGTCGGTGTTACACAGAAGGCACAATAAAGTCGAAAATTTAAGCGGCGTGGAGCATTTATACAAGTGTAGGTTACCCTCCCTTAAATTCAGAAAAATGTTGGGAAATGTGGTGTGGTGGTGGTGGTACACGGAGGTTACGTTTCAAATGCATTCGGATAAACTGTAAGCTGATGATGATTTACAACTTGAATATTTACAGGAACGTCCAGTCGTTTTAATGTCAGTCGCGTCGACTTCACAGCGTACGTACACCCGACATGGCGACATCTTAAGAAAACGTGATAACTTCCTCCGCACCTCACAACATCTGTGGAAATGTTTAAATTGACATGGGGGTGTTCCCTCGCTCGATTTACCTAGGTCGCAAGCGTTACGCAAGATAAACACCTTTCAGGAGGTGAAGTTGTGAGAGGACTCTCAAGGGTTAGCCGTGTGTTCGTGCGTGCGATGTATATACCTTGTTGACCCTCTGGAGAGCAGGGCTACGGAGGGTGGTTATTTGAGTAAGTGGCCGGGCGAGGGCGAGGAGGCGAAAGGGTTGCGCGCACGCCCCGAGTACGCACTCGAGATACGGAGCCCACTCGGTGAGGGCAATACTTTGCAAATGAAGCCGGCTCCCAGCTGGAGATCCTTGAGCGGCGGCTGTAACTCGCTCGTCCCTCCCCCCTCAACAACTTACGGAGAACGTTTACTCGCGAAGTCTCCTGAGCATGCTTATCCCCACTTCTCCTTCGTCCACGGCCCTTTAGTCCCTTCGTCACCCACGGGACACCCGAAAAATTAATGGCGCGTCAGAGGAGAGCAATTCCCCCCCGGTGCAATTAAATCAGCACTTTTATCGTGTAAGGCTCGACAGTAGTAGGAAATTAACACTAATATATTTTCAGGCAAGATGGATAGTGCTAGGATGGAATGACAGAGCGTGAATGTCTAAACCTCATTCCTCAAAAAGGAGTCANTTCAGGCAAGATGGATAGTGCTAGGATGGAATGACAGAGCGTGAATGTCTAAACCTCATTCCTCAAAAAGGAGTCAGTAACATTGTGGAGTCATCGGCGGAAATTGTTCAAAAGTCAGCCGCTTTGTGCAAAACAATTTTTGAGGGAAATTCNGTAACATTGTGGAGTCATCGGCGGAAATTGTTCAAAAGTCAGCCGCTTTGTGCAAAACAATTTTTGAGGGAAATTCGGGAAATTTCGAGACAAATTCTGGCGATCCAAGATGGCCGCGGCTCGACCCCATCACCCATTCCCTGGCGCCGAACTGCTCATTTCGTACTACTCTCGATTTCACGTCTTTTGCAGAAAACCTTAGTTTTCGCGTCAATATTTCAGTTTCAGATGTATTATTGAAAATATTTGACTATAGAAAATTGACAATTTACTAGTTGTCTGACGCTTTTGTATCTAATATGCACTGTGTGTTATTTCCTGCTTGCGAAAAAGGCAAGAACTTGTAAAAAGTCGGAACAGATTTACATTTTATCAAACTAGCAGATAACACACACTTAAAATTCAGCACAAAAATATTAAACAACTTGTAAAATACAATTTTCTATAATAGTACATTGTCGATAATTACTATGAATCCAAAATTATGACGCGAAAAAGAAAAATTTCTGTGAAAGGGGCGAAGGAAAAAAAAGTATTACAAAAAATGGGCTGTAAAAATACTATATGGACTTCCCTTTTTAACACGAGCATGTGGACTATATCAAGTAAGTAATACCAGGCCAGTAAAAATGCAAGTTCAACTACCAAATTTACATATTTGTTTAATGTAACTTACAACATTCATTCAAGCCTGTCTTTTACCGCCATAAAAATGTACATGAGCACAGCACAAGACTGGCAAGAGACTTTCACAAGGGGCCGGTAAAAGCAGATAAATATGGATGTACTAGTGTAAGAGTTGGTTTTAAGTAAACTTTGTAATAATTTACCTAACAAAATTAAAGTAATCAAACAAAAAAAGGTATTTATAAAAATGGTCAAAGAGTATTTAAGATGCATGTATAATGAAGATGTTTAAATGTGGAGACTTAACTGTAATTNTTTATAAAAATGGTCAAAGAGTATTTAAGATGCATGTATAATGAAGATGTTTAAATGTGGAGACTTAACTGTAATTACTTAACTGTAATGACTTAACTGTAATGACTTAACTGTAATGTGCATAACCACTGGAGAATATTAGCCATTCAGCANGACTTAACTGTAATGACTTAACTGTAATGTGCATAACCACTGGAGAATATTAGCCATTCAGCATTGGGATGTACCTACAGTGTAGCATATCTAACAACTATTCCTAAATAAACGTAGGAATTTGATTGAATCAGAAGTGTTCAACCTTCACCTTCACCTTTACTGGGATAATCACAGGGAACAAACATAAATTTGTAATAGAAGGGTGTGTCGCAGAAGACTAATTAAAAACACACATTAGTGTTTTAAAAGGTTCTTCAGAAGTATATTTTGTTGCATTTGCCAAAGCATGTTAACTAGGTCACATCATCGTACCTTAGCAATTNAAGGTTCTTCAGAAGTATATTTTGTTGCATTTGCCAAAGCATGTTAACTAGGTCACATCATCGTACCTTAGCAATACATTTTAAAATATCAAAGAGGAGCTCACTGTTGTACTATTTTTGCTTGCCACTTTGTAATTGTGTTGACTCGGGCTCTGCAAGCATTTAGATTAATCACAGGAGCATGGATGTCTTAAATGGAAGGTTTTTTGTGTCCATAGGCCTACTAGGATTTTGTTTTCAGTCCGTTGCACTTTGCTAGAAGATAATACTTTAAANAGGTTTTTTGTGTCCATAGGCCTACTAGGATTTTGTTTTCAGTCCGTTGCACTTTGCTAGAAGATAATACTTTAAACGAGTAAATCTCATTGCATACGCTAAACGTAAATAGGTATTCTTATATAAAGTAAACTTTTTATAAAATAAAAATCTTTGTAGGTGTACCACTTTAATTTAATTCCAATAACCTTTAGCAATATAATGCAGCAACTCTTGCAGACAAGGGCTACGATTACTTTTATTATTACACCCCTAAAAACGAATTTATAAAACAAACATAGGTAAATGCATTGGGTTTAACAGTAACTGCTATCTTCTTAAACATTAATGGCAAACTCGTTATGCACGAATAACATGTAAATATTGCACTGTACGTGGCAGTGATTGCATATCGTACTTTAAAATACACCTCGCCATGGTTTTTATTTTAGTAGCTGTAGGTGCAGTATGGTTATGTGATATATTTTGACACAACTACCAAAATTAATAACCTGCCACCGTTACATCTGCAGGTTCAATATAGGCCTATTATTAAAGTTTGCATGTTATGATCTGAGTAAAACTCAATACTAGAGTGTGTTGCATCATTAGGGTGAAGCTACTCAAGTTAAGTAATTCGCATGCACCCATTCATCCAATTAAGTATAAATAACTTGGATGGCAATTATCATACATGCTTGACCTATCGTTTTTGTTGTTAATAATATCAGTGCGATGTATGTATTATGTTTTGGTACTTCTTTACATAAACATACACTGTTGAATAATTTTACTAACCAAAAGTATTTATTGTGAGTTAAGGAAAATAGCAATTATGAAATTTTATTTGTTCTCAATTGCTTGAAAGCTATTAAAAATAATTGAATTATTTAACTTACTGTATTTATGTGATAAATAACTTAATGCTATAAAGGGGATAATGAGCCAGGGAAAGNAATTGAATTATTTAACTTACTGTATTTATGTGATAAATAACTTAATGCTATAAAGGGGATAATGAGCCAGGGAAAGGGGGGAAATGGTATAAATCTCTAGGACGTCTAAATAAAATGCTGGGAATGCTCATAACAGTTTTATGTTATTTTTTTTATTGCCTAATACAAAAACAATGTGTTTAGAAACTATGCATACTTTACAACTAGCATTAAAAATACAGCAGGAATCGATCACTTAAGTAACTTGCGTTTCCTGCCNGAAACTATGCATACTTTACAACTAGCATTAAAAATACAGCAGGAATCGATCACTTAAGTAACTTGCGTTTCCTGCCGAGCCGATAATTTGACAATGGAATTGCCTAAGTTTTGTTGGTTCGGTGATATTTTTATTCATAATAGCGGGAGACAAGACAAATGTGTTGGTAGATGCGACATTCATCTACGTCCGTAACAACAGAAATCCCCGACGAGGTTATAGTTCCCTTCGGCATGCATAAATAAATAAATTAAGTTTTCTGAAAGAATAAAGTAAATCACGAAAGTATGTTATTTTTACGCCGAAATGTTCTTGCAGTGTTTTTTTCTAATAATAAATTAAATAAATTTCGTTTGCTGGAAATACGTCATAAAACGCCGTGTTTTATATGAAACTATTTATTTGCTTATTTTTTATATTTAATGTATATAAAATAATTTGTCGTTTCTGTTGGTTTGCCTACTTTAGACAAACCACACGAGAAACGATTTGTTGTTATAATAACTTTAAACTGTTTTAAATTATTCGACTATCACACAACGCCGTATACTCTCCATTATGTTTACACTCGTGTGGGTTTTCGCTGACCTATTGCGGAAAACGCGACGCACTCGAACTGCTGATCAAGCAAGCCTGTAATTTTCTTTCGGCCATGACTTGACCGAAGCGCGTGAATAGTGATGAGGCCTGCCGGAATGTTAATTGTATGGCGGAAGAATACACAATATGCATGCGGTGCTCGGTTCACCGTGAACAGCCTTTAACCGCTTTGTCGGTTTGATTTTAAAGACTCATTCACATATATATAGTCCATTCACGGTTACTTCCAACTTTCCTGAAGCCCTGCTAAATTTCCACATACAGGATATTCCTCCGCCAATACAATTACACCAAAGGGACAACGCACCGAATTCGTGTGCACCCAGCGTAATAATATTTTGCATAAGAACTATTTCTTACTAGGTATTACCNGGGACAACGCACCGAATTCGTGTGCACCCAGCGTAATAATATTTTGCATAAGAACTATTTCTTACTAGGTATTACCAACTCGCCATTTTTTTTTCCGCTATTTTTTAGTCATATTGATTATGAATAAAATCTATTTTTATTTAAACCATAAATAAGGTACTGCGTTTTATGTTAACGCGCGTATAAAACGCGTGTGAAACATAACATAATAAGGAAACAGCCGAGCACGTCATAACATGGGGTGATTTTTTTCAATGGTTTGATTTTTTTTTTTTTTAAGTGTGAAGAAACCGGGATTAGATTAAATGCGAATCGATAACTGACGACGGTGATGGAACGNGGGACAACGCACCGAATTCGTGTGCACCCAGCGTAATAATATTTTGCATAAGAACTATTTCTTACTAGGTATTACGAAATCGCCAATTTTTTCACAATTTTTAGTCATATTTATTATAAATAAAATATATCTTAATTTAAACCATTAATAAGGTACTGCGTTTTATGTTAACACAAGTATAAAACGCGTGTGAAACATAACATAATAAGGAAACAGCCGAACACGTCATAACATGGGGTGATTTTTTTCAATGGTTTGGTTTTTTTTTTTTTAAGTGTGAAGAAACCGGGATTAGATTAAATGCGAATCGATAACTGACGACGGTGATGGAACGAGGCTACCTGCAACGGTGTAGGCAGTGCANGTTCACGAAGTTTTTAATTTTATACCCTTTTTTTATTTTTAAATGTATTCAGATGTAAAGAAAAATGAATCTGGTGTTTTGGATTTTCTATAGAACTATTTATTTCCTAAAGTTTGTACATATCCCATATTGGCTACTAAAGGCAATCAAAATTTTAATGAACAGCAATATAATAGTTAAATTTTTGGTTTTCTTATGTGTCCCTTGGTTGTCCACCAGACAAGTTCAGAGAAAGTAGTAAGTTAGCTGAAGCGCCTTACGAACATGCGTTCGCAAGGTATGTATGGCCAAGCATGGATCATATTTTCCACTCAAATTGCGATTGCCAGTAGTCACCAGACCATGCGCTTCCGAACAGGACATTAGTAAAAATTTAAGTTTCTTGGCAATATACACACCATCAGACTTTTTGTAAAAAATATTTTTTTTTAATGTATTGGTTAATAGGCGGAAACTGGGTACGAAGTTAGATATTATGAATATGTCATCTTGTGTGCAGGGTTTATGGAACCCCTTGTTTCTTAGTGATCAATAGTGATCAGTGCCATTCTTGCTAAGACTTGAAAAAACCTTCTCACCACACTCGTGTGGATTGCTGTGGCCAAGTGTTCACATACGGTAAATGTTCCACTGTAAAAGCGTGCAAAAATGAAACGGGGAATAGGGGCCGCATCACGGAACGTTTCGAGTGAGTGAAGATATTTGGGCTGCTCTTTAACAGCGAGGTCTTGATTGCGTATGGGGTTGTTTGAGGTGAGTACGGGCCGGATTGAAAGGGGCGGGGGGAAACGGGAGATCCCCGAGAAAACCTGCCGACCAGCGGCATCCTACGGCAGATTCCCACATGCGAAAAGCCGGGAGTGACCCGGCCGGGGACTGAACCCGGTACGCCTTGGTGGGGAGGGAAGCAGGCTACCCCACTCAGCCACCGCAGCCTCCCGGAACGTTTCGTGATCGGGAGCGGCATGGTCCAGGAGGCCAGCGAAAGGAGATAAGGGCGTAAAGTAGTATGCGAAGTTGACCTATCTTCCGCAAGGTGGCTCTGTCGTCCATACATTAACACAGTACGTGTGTGTATCAACGGCAGACGCAAAATCCATGGGATATTTGAACGGATGGGGCAGGATCTCGTACGCCGTTGTCGCACTTGCGTTGAGGTCGGTGGCCGTCACTTTGAGCAACTCTTGTGAGCCACAAACTGATGCGTTAACACCTGTCCGTCAATGGAGTGGTCCTGAACGGTACTACTTGTCAACAGTGTACGCACACAATGTCAATAATCGACGTAACCAGTACGGACACCTGTATTCGTGTTAGACATGTTTGCGCACATCTTCGTGGACCACACGTTCCCTGGTGTGGCCCCTATTCTCACTTTCATTTTTGCTTGCGTTCATTGAAACATCCTGTATAAGTTATTCATGGTAAAGTGAACCCTTTTCAAGGCATTACTAAGTCATTCCTTTCAGCCAATTTCTATGTTTTTGCCACTTGTTGATATATGTATACTGTACATTGCCGTGTGACTAATAAACACAGTGTATACATTTCACCACTCTCAAAAGTTATCATCTGACGCTGCAATATAATGTATATTTATTAGTTGTTAATGTCTGATGTGAGGGCCTTAAGAAGTGCTCCCTTTACCGCGAAATAGCCTATAACACTCTGTGCCTTAATTCTCTAAACTGTCGAAATAACTCCTATACGAATTGCGTCATTCCGCTATCGATTGCATTTTGGATCAATTAAATTTTCGCCACAACCTTCATTACACATTTTGTATTACGTTTTGCAGATTGACAGAGCATAGGGCATTTATTTGTACTTTTTCTAAAGTCGGTATTGTTAGACTACTGTTTTTGTAATCATCTGCGAGAAAAATTCACCTATTTTTCCTCCAGTAGTAGCTAGTTAAAAGTAAATAATAACAGTGGAAATTAAAAAAATTTCGTGATAAAATTTATAAAAACACCTAACCGTTTGAAAAGTAATATTGGCTTTTTTTAGTGTAAATATAAGAATTTTAACTTTAAACATTAATTCATACAAATTTCAAAAAAATATTGTAACACGAAGTTTGCGTTCACCTGAAGTGTTTATTGAAGTTACAGCAGTGGCATGTAGCAAGTTTGAAGTACGGGTGATCCGCTTAAAACATTCACAAGAAATATTATTCATTAAGTTTTAATAACGTGTCAAATTATTTTGAGCTGTAGCCCTACATATTAATTCTGTTCCGTTTTGATATTTGTAGGAAAAATATTTTATATAAACTTAGAGTTCTTGTAACTCGTTTAGTTATTTTTTGAATAATTTTTCTCCAGTGCTGCACATTTTCCAGACCATCGGTTCATATCGGAACGGAAAAAGATGTACTATGTTAAAAATGCAGAAAACATTTTTAACCTCTCGAATGCTCTTCACATACAGAAATTTTCTACGCCTGCTCGGGATGTTTTGGCGCACTCCAGCGATCAGCGATCTTTTTTCCTCTCTCCACTACATCTATAACTTGCATCATATTGATCCCTCGTTTCATGAACTTTTCATTGCTCTTTTGTAAGGTGTGCAATGCCTTCATACTTACTTATCTCCGCTACGGCCGTGGGCGAAAAAGGGAGAAATATTTATATTAAGACTGTGACAATACTCTTTATGAACAAAATTCAAATAATATCAAGCCGAGAATTGTAGAAAATGTAGCCGAATATGCCCTAGAAACTGGTATTCCGATTACAAATGCAAATAAACTAAACATAAAATTGGAGTTATTTTTGCTTAGGCTCCCGCATACCTGGGGCCTTTTTCCCACGTTCGAGGCCGAGAAGCGCGGGAGCGATAAGGACGACACTGCTTCGCGCATCAAGTGCTCCATCGTCACTAAGCGCAAGGCTCTCAACTGGCGCTCAGTGTTCTCGTCGCACTACGTCTACCTACGAGACTTTCAGCGACGAACCTATTATTTTATTGGTGGAAAATCTGTAGAAAGGTTCAATGCAGGGCCCTTGAGTAGTTTTGTATGTATCTGACGCGTATATTTTTTAATACAGCACTTTTGAAATATAGTTTTTTTATTATTTTTTTTTTTAAGTACTCTGAAATGGTGTTTCTAATATGCGTGACGTCTTGAAAGTACTCAGCAGCCCTCGTTTGAAGTGTTTTTTCTTCTCGTAGATTGGAACATTGGACGCACGCTTAATAGTTTCGTAGAAAAACGAGTATTTCAAACACTCTGCAGCGTGGTTCAAGCGCCAGGTTGGCGAGAGCCTTAAGTTAAAAAAATATTTTTTGAGGTGAAGTGGTATATATATCTTATAAACATAATTTTTTTTAAGTTCTAAGAAATTAATCACTAACCCCAAGCGCTATTGAGATTTTGAAATGTAACTCGTGACCAGAAAAATAACACATCAGCCGCTTTTGATGAGGAAGCTGCTTTCTCGGCTTTCTTTCGGTTTGCTAATCCGAGACAGCTTGATATATCGAAACCCAACACTCTCACCTGTTAAGCCTGTCGCTATATGTTTGCGAAGAACTGGCTGAAGAGTTCGAAACCCTACAAATCCGTGGTTAAAAATACACGTGGATGTAGAGGTGTGTGTGTGTGTAGGTGTGTGTGTATGTAGGTGTGTGGTTTTCAGATGTAAGCATACCTTTAGTTTGAAAACCACCACACTATTAGCCTACCGGTATAAAGCGAGTGCGTTAATTAAAAAAATATATATAAATAAATGCATCTACAAACAGAATAGTCAACCATGCCCTAGAGTTGATTCGAACACAGGACCCGTCACACAGTGAGAGATTCTTATCAGTTACGCCACGGGAGGTCGGCACACGTGCTTTGTTCGCGTTGGCAATGCAGCTC
>NQII01001212.1:215705-230288 GCA_002778355.1 Clitarchus hookeri
TATCACCTATTGTGCCATACAACTGGTCGCACGCCAACCGAATACCAACCACCACCACCTATCGCCTATTGTGCCAGGGCTTTTAGTCAGCCTTTATGAAGANACCTATTGTGCCATACAACTCGTCGCACGCCAACCGAATACCAACCACCACCACCTATCGCCTATTGTGCCAGGGCTTTTAGTCAGCCTTTATGAAGACTTTATAAAATGATGAGCAGTAATATGTTATTGAAGCTTTATAACACTTGTCAGATAAGCGTGGCTTGACGGTATTATAATGTTTGTGGTGTGTGTAATCTGTTTTTGTTATATCAAAATGTGTCGCCTTAATTATTGAAAAGGCACCCAATCAAAGCGTGCAGTCCATTTAAAAAAAAAACGCGTAAAACAATGGTTACAATTCTTTAAAGAACATTTGTCGCGGAGGAAATTTCAGAGGGAAAAGTACACGGAAAAGTACACATTTATTTAAAATTTCTACTAGTGGGTGTCTTTCTTTGATGTCTCACTTTTTGAACTCTGGCTTTCGCATTCCTCCCAGCCATTGTCGGCAGGGGGTATGATGGTTATTAAACGACCGTAAAGAAAACCTAGTCTTCAATGCGAGTTGGTAAGGTTTTTTTTTTATCCCGGGTCGGCTTAGCTTCGTTAACGTGCACTCATTCTTGCCGTTATGTTTCCCCCCCTGAAGTTGAGAATCTTTGTGCTCTCTCCACCCCTCTCTCGCCGTTAACTTGTCTGGCAGCGTGGAGAGCGCTTCAGACGTCTGCACTCACCCCCACAACGCCCCTTTGTCGTCTCTTGGTTAACGACGCATGGCGTCTAGGGTGGTAAGAAGAGAGGTGAAACCGCAGAGATGCCGAGACGCATCACCTGCTGGTGCATGACGTCACTAGTCACGCCTGACGGGCCCCCAGGTAGTGTGCTCAGGCGAACTTCATGTGAAGTGAAAATCTTTTTTATCTTGAAACTTGCTGTACGAGGAGACTATGAAAATAATTCAGATGCGTATTTTTTTTTGTGATGTAAATACATTGTCGCATGTCTCACCTGTACAAGTTAGAGGAAATAAAATGAGTTGCTGAAAAATATCCTGTACTATTAATGTGCAATATTCTGTACTATTGTTTTAAAGTATTGTTAAAGATGTCAGACCCTCAAAACCTGATAACATCTTAAATATTTGCATACTTTTCAAATACTAGTGCTAACATCAACATAGAAAAGTTTCAATGATGCATCGTAAGGAACCTGTTTACAAAAATCAGCTTCTAGTTCAGCTAAGTCATTGCGGTAATGGGAATGAAAGGACGATACATAACTTCTAAAACCGTAACTATATTAGCATTGTAATATTACTAATATTACGTCATTAGAACTATGTCATGTTATGCCCATATGTTGCCTTATTGAAGTAGGCTGTTCGAAACTAATCCGGAGTAAAGTAAAAATAATCAAAAAAATTCACATTTTTATAGAAATTTCAGGGTGAAATAGTTTGCAGGGGGCCTAGATCAAACTTTTTTTGAAAGGAACTACTTCAGACCGTTTGGCAATGCAACTGTGAAGATTTCTCGTGTAGTCTATTTGTAATTTTAGAATTATTTAACGCAGCCAAAAACGGGAGAATTTTAAGAAATTATGCGCAAATAAATTCTGAAGGTTTATGGGTAACTGCACTGAATTTTGTTACAAACTTTTCACCAATAAAATTACTGAGTCACCGCTTGATCTTACAGCACCGCAGACTAAAAGATAGCATTGTAGTCCAGTGCAGTTTAAGGGAGATGGTGCACTAATGTGTTACAAAACATCAGTTTCTACTCGTTTTTCAGAGTGCCTGTCAAATATTTTTGGAACGTTAAGCTGTAAATAATAGATTCCTATACATTTTTACATTGTAATATATTCACTCTCAGACTCCTGACGGAAGATAATAAGATACATATTATTTTATTGCGTCGGTAGTTTGATACAGTAAAGATAGTCAATATACAATGTAAAAAAGCATAGAAGAATATTATTAAGATCTTAATTTGATACGCTTTTTGAAAAACTAGTTTCTAAAAGCTGATAGATATAGAACGTTAGTCCACCATTTCCTTACAAACGTCCAGGCAAGAATATGTTCTCGAAGGTTGTCTTAAAATAGCGTTGAGGCTCCGCGAATTTCGTCCACCCCCCCCCCCTTNCTGAGCGGTTAGCCTGCTCGCCTCCCACCAAGGCGAACCGGGTTTAATCCCCGGCCGGGTCACCGGATATTCGCATGTTGGAATCGAGCCGGACGATGCCACTGGTCGGCGGGTTTTCTCGGGGATCTCCCGTTTCCCCGCCCCTTCATTCCGGTGCTGCTCTATACTTAACTCAATGACCTTCATCGGCTCTCAAGACCTCTCTGTTAATAGCCACCCAAATCTCTCAACTCATTCTTTCAAACCACCCCCCCCCCTTTTTTTTTTGCCAAGGACGTTCGAAGTGTGAAATAATATGTAAAGGAATGGCGCAGGTATAAATACTGATGCCTTGTACACACCGAAGGGAATGTTTTGGAGTGTATGTTGGCGGTGATGAAGCGAGTCTTCTGGTTATTCGGCGAGCTACAACGGTTATTAACAGCGGAGACAGCGACCTTAGTGCCCGAAGTTACTTCGGGAAGTGATCGATATGTGCTGATAATGCCTAGCGAGAAATGGTTCTCACGCAGCGCGTTGTTCCTTTGGTGTGATTTTCTAGACTTGGTTAAGCTTTATTTACACGAGGCGGAGGAATATCCTGAAGTAGAACTTTAGCATGGCTTCAGAAAAGTTGGAAGTAACACACGCGCAACGGCTCGGCGTCCTGCTCTTCTCACTACTACGTCGTCGGGAGCGTCGAGCCCCTCGGCGCACACACATCTCCCGCGGAAGAAGGAGAAGGGGACTTGGGTTGGCGTCGCGACGCAGCTTCTATGTTCCCGAAGATAAGCCGCCGCGTTCCAATTTCACGCAGGGGCGGCTCGGCGGTGTTGGAAGAGCGGCGAAGCGCCCAGCCGTTGGCGCGACGGGAAGCCACGCTTCCTTCGCTCTTTTATTGTTTCGCAGAGCGGATAAACAAATGCTGGCTGGTTCTGTACAGCTCGCCCTTGCTTTCTTCCTCTAAATGACACTTCTTGAGAGTTTCATTCCCCAGAGTGAGCGCACAAAGGCTGATAGCTCCGGCTCTGTCCACAAACGGGCTTGAATTCCGCGCATCCTCTCTGCAGGGCTTTATTCCAAGTTACAAAATAACTTATCCTTCAGTGTGTATAGGCTACGTTTATTACTAATGTAAGTAGAAGAAAACAGGGGATTCACCCGGAAGGCTGGGGAGCCAGGGAGCCACGGCGGCCATCTTTGATTTCCCTTTTTCCCCTCAGAATTTCCCTTCTGCTCTAGCATTCCTTCCAATCTCATGCTCTTGCATTCCTCTTCTATTTTTTCACGCTCTGGCATTCCGTCCTGTCGCTTTCTCTCCCACGTCCATCCTCTCTATCGTTCGTTCTATGCCTTGGAGTTTTCTCATTCCTTCCGATCTCCTTTATCTTCTCTCTTGTCTCTTGCCCCTTTCCCCCTCTCTTGCTTTTCGCGTCCTCCTCCACTGTCGATGTCGTCTGCTGTAGGCAGCCACATTTAATTCCCGCCGCCTGTCGTCTGCTGTAGGCGGCCATCTTTAATGCCCGCGCCCGTCACCAGGATGTGGGAGGTTCGACCATTCGCAACTAGGAATGCTGGTATCGATGCGGCCATTTTTTGTATGTTGGTGCGCTCGTCGCCTGCAAAGGCGCACATGTAGGATGCGTGCGGTTTCGATCCGACCATCCTTCGGTCGTCAGTCCGACGCCTAGACCACACGACCACCATTGCATGGTAAGTGTTAAAGGATGGAATAAAGTAAATACTGGCATCGGCCTATACACTCCCCAGATATCAATGTGAAAAAATAAGAGGTTGTTTAATGACAAATCCATTTAGGTAAAAACTGCAGGCACCTAAACATCAATAGCAGGAAAAAAAGTCATAACATTCAGAAAATAATTAAATAAATATAAATTTGGACATGTCGCATCTCTACATAGAAGTTATATATGTGTAAAAGTTAAATATAAAAGTTAATGACGTGAAAAAAATACCATCATTCTATCACTTGCCCGGACATTCGAGCGCGCGCACTGCTGTACATTCAACTTGTCTGCTCGCGGTATGGGACATAGCGGGCAATCGCACATGGAAAACATTTCTTTCCTATTCTGTCACAACTAGCTGTAGGATAAAAACACTAATTACACTTACACAGCCTCGTCAGCAGCAGCGTGGTCGCTCTCTCGCCACTCTCGCAAGGATGATGATGATGAAGTTAGCAGCATCGCCCTCGCACATTGCTGTCCGCACGGTTATGCCACACAGACGGCTCCCAGGCTTGGGACCGGGGCAGTACACTATGCCAGCAAAAACACCACCGGGAATTTTTCTTATACTCAAACAAGTCGTGTACATCTATGCGTATAAATAACATCAGTGGAGTCACAAGCATAGTGCACTGGTGGCTTACGAAGCTGTGAACGGGAAAAAACGACCCGCATAAAATAATTCAAGCAGACAAAGGAATTCGAAGAAATATGACTGCAACAGAGGAAGAGTACAGTAGAGGTAGACGAAGAGAAAAAGAGGGACAGTGCTGAAAAAAAGTGTAAATGCAAGTACGATGCGACCACCAGTTACTACTACAGTGGTAGTTTTATACGAATACAATTTTATACTCACAACCACCGCTAGGGTAAGCGTTGTGTCCCCCAGGATATGGATATAAATCCCAGGTCGGAGACCCAATATAGATGTCAAATCCCGTGCACAAGTACGTGCAGGAGTGATTGTGGAATGTGAAATAGTACACACATCACGACATACTAGTAACACACTACAGCGTGCCACCATCCACCAACAGTAACAACCCTGACAAGGTGAATATGACACTTTCGTGTGCTACGGAATGCTGCTGAAAAAAAACCCATTGGAACAGTGCACAAGTACACACATGAGTTATTGCACGGGTCACAGCGAACCACCAGCCAACAACAGCATCATACCTGACAAGATGAATATGACTATTGCATGAGCTATAGTATGCTGCTGGAATAAACACACAAACTGAACAAATCATCACACACACACACATCATTTGTTGTGGGAGAGGGGTATGAAAGTGATTCAGCTTCGCCAAGCCAAGAGCGAGGAACTGCCTCCAACTATGCATCCCGACCCTATTCAATCTCCCAGGGACAGACACACATATTATGATACATGCCTGTCCCAGAGGTGCGTGTACAGAACATCATCCGTGATAACCATAAGGGACTGTATGAATTCCAATGTCCAGGATCTTGGGTTTGTCGTCCACCCTTGTGAGAGCCAGTTTGTTGGAACATTGAGTATATATGTCGTGATGCTGCGACTGACAATTATTCTCATTACTTGCGGATTCATCAGTGCATTATTATAATCTTCAAATGCTGTGCGATTCTTAACTACACATTTTTGGATGCCCTTGGCCTGTTTAACATCCTTGCTAGTGCACCGGTACGTGTAGAGCTTGGCCCTCAGCAAACTCAATCATATCGTCCCCACTGCACTCATCCTTAAATTTTCCAATCACCTTTTTGTTGCCAGGCGAATAACACGGATGAGCGGGTGGGTAGGCGCTCGTGTCGAACTCTGACATAAGTGTCGGATCTGAGGCAAGGTCCCTGTAGAAATCGTCTGTCCCCATCTGTACCACAAACGAGCCCGTGCCCATGTGTAAAAGCTCCAGCTTACTACCATACCTAGGCTGCACGACATCATAATGAAACCTGTACACGAGGGTTTTTGACCAGTCGAGTACTGCAAATCCCGCGTAAATAGGTTAATCGAATAGAATATTTTCATGCTCCAGTTTAACAAGAGATGGTGTTCCATCGTATATTGCACGAGGTTTAAATGAGGGCTTATAAATAAGTTTCCATTACACACGATTTCCATATGTTGCTTCATCTTTTTTTCCACGAGTTTCACACATGTAGCGTTATTTATTAGTTTGAACTGCAGTACTCTATGTATTTTCGTGAGCTGTAACCCATAGCCGATCGCCTGCTTTAAGGTAACATAATTTACAATGTAATTGGATTTAGCTTCAAGCATTGTCATGAATTTCGTCTGCTTGGACCTGGAAGGGCACTCGTTCACAGGCAGGAGCGGGAGGTCCTCGCGAGTCTCGTGTAGTTCGGGAGGGTACTCAACATCCACCTCCATTATGTAGCCCACGTCGTTAGTGTCGGACACGGACACGACATCGATATCCATGCCGGGCCACTTGAAGCCAGAGTAAGGCAGAGGCAATGTCATAGCCCAACCGTACAAATTGTTTGCATCTGCATACTGGAGGTACGCTGACGGCTGGCTGGAATCGTACGTGGCAGGCACGCCCGTATTGCTTGCCACGCAATGCCTCATTATGAATTGAGCAACCCCTCCCCGGATACCAGCCTCGATAAATAGATGTATGTCATAATCGCTGAGAAGCTCGAGTTCCACCTTCGTCTTCTTCAGCATGGCGTCGAATGAGAATCCGGGGGCACTCGCGCACCGGATATGGCCTAGTCCGTACGTCGTCAAACATAGCTTCCGAAAATTCTCAAAAAATGTCTCACAGCTGCAGTACGTCCGTCTTGAGGTAGAGGTCACTGTAGTTGCCTAATGTACCACAATTAAACCCCTCCCAGACCGTCTGAGCATGCTGATAGTCGTGGAGGCTGATGTTGCTGTCGATGGTTGTAGAAAACCTCAATGGGTGGTAGCTGTCTCTCAAGTTTGGCCAGACAGTCCACATAATCATATGAAGACACTCTTCCTGGTCACCAACTTGTACTTGCCAGGAGTGAAGAACTGTGCAGCGACCTCGAACTCAGATTAGCAGCAGGTTCTGTGAGAGCGTTGCGGGGCTTTATCGTGAATTTGCCACCCAGACATTTACAGAAGGTGGTTAATTTCTCCTCGTTGTGTGGGATAATATTTATTTCCTGTGTCTCGTAGCCCAACTGCTTAATTACAAAGTTCCAGTCGTAGGTAAGTTTTTGGAAGAGTAAAGGTAGTCTCTTGGGTTGGCGGCGAAGCTTCTTACTACATGCTGCCTTACTACATACTACATTACTACATTCTGACTACATGCTGCCCCAATGCAGTTGCCGGTAAAGTTGTCGTGATCGTACACTTTACGGTTCGCCGGAGTGAAAGGGCCAGAACAGTAGCAGCAGGCGCTGGCTAGAGCGTAGGCGATCTTCTCGTCGCCTGTTAGCGCTCTCATAGGCTCGGACTGAGCGTAAATATTCTGCACCTGATTGCCAATGCCAGCAATCTCTTCCATAAACGTCTGTGCGCACGGCGGCGAGGTAGTGTATACACTGTTGCACCCCGCGCCAGCATAGGCGTGCACGCGCGGTTTTGCCTGTGTTTATAGTCAATTTCACCATAGGTTGGTGTCTATAACGCTATTTTTGTTTGTATTATTATTGCTTAGTGCGCGCGTGGCTTGTTGCGTGTGCGTTTACTCTGAGGTTGGCATCTCTAACAATATATTTTAATACGGTAGCTTATTTATGTTATTATTGCTTGGGCCTCGTGTTCGATTATATATATATATATATATATATATATATCTACACTCATTCTATTTTTATGTAGCCGTTTATTATCTGGGGAGTACATCGGTCGATGCGAGTATTTCTTCTCCTAACCGCGCAATGTCGATTATATATATAATTTGGGGTGGTAGTAACTATTTATGTATTCGACATTTAACATCCTCCTTTCCTGAATGTCGCGGTGGTCTGGCGGTCAAGACACGAGGTGCTCCGGAATGATCCCGCGCTCCTCCGCCATTTTTTAAGCTAACCTGCGCCGAAATGGGTGTACGTGAGGACGAGGGTTCCGCCTGCTGCGAGCCGGACTTCGTCCTTAAGCGATGCGCCTGGTGGCAGACTTCGGAAGTGATGATGGCGGTCGCCGGTGGCATGCTCTAGCTGGCAGTGGAGGTACGACGGCGATGATGATNTGGAGATGGTGCGCTCTGATGGTCAGCGTGAGAAACCAAGAGGGTGGAAAGGGGGTAGGAGACAAGAGAGAAAATGTGAGAAAATCCCCAAGGGATAGCACGGACGAGAGGGAGGACGGACGTGGAGAAGAGAGTGACATGACGGAATGCAAGAGCGTGAGAAATAAGAGAAACGCAAGAGCGTGAAGAGATCGAAAGGTATGATAGAGCAAGAAGTAAAAAATGGAAATTTCTAAGGAAAAAGGGAACCCAAGATGGCCGTCATTAGCGAGGTATGACAGAGCAAGTGGTTTCGGCGTGACTTTGTCCAAGATGCCACCATGGCTCCCCGGCTCCCAGTCTGCTCTATTTCCATGTACTATGGTATTATGATTTTACGAAACCCAGAAGCAAATAACACACGCGTCAATTTCCTTGTCAACTTTCAACTTAACTTCCGTTTCACCGAATTGGCAGGAAATTTACCAGCCCTGCAGTGATGGGACTTCAAGGCATGATGGATACACGGTGGCTGAGTGGTTAGACTGCTCGCCTCCGACCAAGACGAACCGGGTTTAATCCCCGGCCGGTTCACTCCTGATTTTCGCAAGTGGGAATCGTGCCGGACGATGTCGTTGGTCGGCGGGTTTTCTCGGGGATATCCCGTTTCTCCCGCCCTTTCATTCCGGCGCTGCCCCATACGTCACTTCACCCTCATCGGCTCTCAAGACCTAGCCGTTAAGAGCTGCCCAAATCTTTTCGCGCGCACTCACTCACACTCTCTCTCTCTCTCTCTCTCTCTCTCTCGGCGTGATGTTTACTATCTGTGCAAATAAGAATCTGGCGACACACATTGTGGTCAAAAACTTGTATTATTATTTTTTTGTTACTAAATTAAACTAGTGTTATAAATTATTGAAGAGTCTGTTTCATTATTACCTATATTTTTTATACAAAACCAAATGCGCAGAACTTAAAAATCATGGGTCCTCGACTATTCTGTTGCCAGGAGAAATTATTCTACTATTTTTCTCCACAAACTGTGCGTGAACTCGCGTATCGTATGGAATTTGCATAATATTCTCACATAACAGGTCTTGTGCAAAATTTGTTTTGCGTCGTTTAAACGGACCTTTAAATTATCTTCAGCATGTATGTAAAGCCGTCTCCGCTACTCGGTAATTTTACCGTTATAAAAGCCTAGTCCTCTAACAACTGTATCTTACAAACCTGTTTTTGTAACACGCATCAATAAAGTTCGCTCATTAGGTGGGCTGAACTTCATTTTAGCATCGCCCGTTTTCTCATAACTGTTTTGAAATTTAAAAACAAATGGGACATAGGAGGTTATAGTACATCAATCTGAGGTATTAGTGTGAATATTCATTTGATTTATGGACATGACGCACAGTTTAAGAAGGTTTTACTGTCTGGAACCATTAAAATTGCATACAGTTAGGATGGCAAACAATTGGAGAAAAATTTAGATAAGGAAGAACGAAGATTGTATAAAGTTACGCGCATGTATTAGAGGGAAAAAGTAGGGGAAGAGAAAATTGTATACAGCTGGAGCACATTTACGATGCACGGAGATTCTTAGCTTATTTTCTTAAATAATGTAAAACTTTAAATATTCCTTGCTTTCCAGTTTCCAATTGCTCCATGGCCTGACACACAGTAGTAAAGGAATCAAAGCGACATTTAGTCCCATGTAGGAAATTAACAATTTATTGTCGGATTCGTATTCTCATTCTGACGAGAAAAAATACGGAAAAAATGCTGCCCTTTTATGGCACTTGTTAGCTGAAATAACCCTTGTAAATAATTATGTATTCTCTCTGATTCAAAGAATAAATCTCTGATTCAAAGTATAAAATACAGTCAATTTTTACATATTCAGGTATGCTATTTACCTGTAATTTATTCCTGAGAAATAATATTAACTCGGAGTGGAGAGGTTTGGGCGTCTCTTTACAAAGGGTCGTGGCAGCCGATGAGGGTGAAGCGAGGTGCATATGGAGCAGCGCCGGAATGCAAGGGCTGGAGAAACGAGAGATCCCCGAGAAAAACCCGCCGACCAGCGGTATCGTCCCGCACGATTCCCACGTGCGAAAATTCGGGGATCGACCCCGCGGGGAATCAGTCCCTGCTCGCCATGGCGGAAGACGAGCGCTGCAGCCGCCCTCCTTTGCCCGTGTTGTCAACTCGGGAAGGAAGGTTTTTGTTTCCTACGCTAGACACGCGCACCGCATGGGATAACTGATAGCTTGGTTGACGTCACAAGACGATTAGGCCAAGGAGGTTATATATAAGCTATTCACAATCGCATAGGAGTTTAAAACGTGTGCCAGTTGTGTGCTGCTGGTCGCCGTCGCTCCAAGACATTTCCATCGGTCGCCAAGCTGTTACCATCTGTGCGGTGCATGCCCGTGCTTCGCAACGTCCTGCATCTAGTGCGACTACTCTTGTGTGGCTTACGTAATCCTGCTTTATCAGTGCTCCTTGTGTTCTTCTTCGTATCGTCTCCTCGCATATGCATGCTGGTGGTCTTTGTTATACCCGGAGGATGTGTTAGAGTCACAGTCTTGTGATACTCATCAGTGATTACCGTTGTTGATTAATCGTTTAGTGGCCTTCGACCGACGCAGCTTGCTTTAGGTAAGTTTATTACATTGATTTCAAGTTCTCATTTGCAATCTTTCGCCGCTGCGTGGAAAAAAAATTAATCCTCCCTACTCCTCCGTCTTACCATCTGAGTTGAAATTTCGTCCGCGCATGTTTTAATGAAACTGTAATTTTTTTAAATCCTTTATTACAAAGAGAGTGCACAAACAGCATCGGCCTCGCAATGCGTTCAGAGCNAAGAGAGTGCACAAACAGCATCGGCCTCGCAATGCGTTCAGAGCCTAATTTTAAACAATAAAAGTCAGTAACCCTTCTTAACGTGGCACGGCTTCGAACTCTTAACTACTGACAAGTCTAGTTATAGACTGTTTCCGATTGAGTACTTTTGAAATCAACTTTTGAAAAATTTCACCGCCCCTTTCTGCGTATCTTTCAAATTGCACAACTGACTGGCCTGCGGCCAGTAAATTTGGCAACGGCGGAGGAGAACTAGTTCCATATCTCGATTTCCAGGGCGCAACTACCACAGTTCTGCACCGTGTCTCGCACCCTGAATGCAAGACTATCTTCAACGCATTAACTCGGAATTATTGCAATATTTATGCCGGAAGGTGGCAAGTACCTATCACCAGATAGTGGAATACTGTCGCAAACTCTATTTTTACTGGATGTGCGTCGTGTATTAAATGGGTGCTGTAATTCGAGAAAGAGACTTAATAAGTATAAACATTTATATTTCATATTTACACAAGTGTATTAAAATTATAAAGTTGTGTTCTAATAACACAGTTTTAATGCTTAAAACCTACTTTTTAAAACAGTGCTTAAAAAATTTGTTTAGAAAAAAAAGTTTTTTTTACTCTCATTCAACGTATATATTTTGAGATACATTGCATTCAAGGCACGGTATTTTTTTTATTTACACTTACCTTCGCCGCATTATTTATACAGGAAACCAATAGCCAAAGACGTTGACGACCGATGACTTATATGATAAGGTTAATTGCGCTATTTTTTGCTAAGTTAAGTGTCACTACGTTTCTCTGCCGAATCCCGGTCTGGCCCTTTTAGTATCTGCCTTATTCAAGGTGATCTAGAGGCTTTACTTTGCCTATCTACTCGAGATATGTGAAACACACTAACCTATTTAGCCTCACTCGCTTCTTTAGGCCACGGTATCGGGAAACGTTGCAAGACTTTGCAACTGCCATGTCAGCCGAAAGATTTGTTTAAATTACGCACAAAAATACTAGAATATACTAGTGTCGAATCCACGCCTTAGCAGTATCTGTATTCTATGTCGTGAAATGGCGAATTTGAGAGGACGTGTAGTACATGAGTTATAGGAAATTCACGGTAAAGTGAGCACTTTTCAAAGCCCCCTCATTTGGAATAATATTCAATAAATATATTTTATTTTAGCCGTAGACGATAACTTCTGGGTGTCCTAGAATATACACACTGTGTTTATTACTTGCATAGCAATATTTATTTAAAAAGGTGTTTAAATAATAGATAGTTAAAAGGAAAATGTAACTAGTTCCTCAAAAGTGCTCACTTTACTATGACCAGCCTATAACGCAGAACACGTTAATTGAAATTTTCAGATTTCTAAAAGTTAATATAGAAAATAAAGGCAATCCTAAATAGAAGTTTCTGTCTGCTTTGTGAGTAAATACTGTGAGGGAATGATACATTCCGATATTGCGATACCTTATGCCGCACTGAAACGTGCGAATTAACAGCTTATGAAATAGCTCGAGAGTAATGCATCACGCTGGCAAAATAATGTTTGCAAAGTTAATGGGAAATGTCTAGGAATGCTGTTTCTTAATTTTTCTGTATTAGGTACATTCGCTTCCAGAAACCTAGTAGTTTTCTTTCATCTATTTGGAATTTTCAGTGTTCCCGAGCAGCGTCAATGCCTTTGTACGGGAACACGATACATTCAGGAACTGGAAAGAAATCGGCCAGGGCCTATTTTATGGAACCATTCGAGCACTCGCCTGGAGTGGTTTCGGAAAATCCTGGAGAACGGAAATAAAGATGACCGGGCCGGGAAATGAATTCATGTCCTCGCTAATGCGAGTCCAGTGTTTTACCACGGCGCCACGTCACTCTGTCAAACACGGTAGCAGTTTAAAGGCTTTGTACAGTCTATTCGCGGTTTCTTCGCAATTGTTTTGATCAAACCTTTGAAAAATCACCCAATGAATGACGTGCTTGGTCGTTTCCTTAATATGCCATAGCCTATAACAAGCGTTTTATACTTGTGTTAACATAAAAGTACTTTATTTTTTGTTAAACTGAATTTTTACTTATTTTATTTATAAATTATGTTTAATTTATAACTGACATGAATAAAAACAAGGAGAAAATATGTGTGTTGGTAATGCCTAGTAAGAAATAGTTCTTATGCTAAATATTATTACACTTAGTGCGCACGAATGCAGTGCGCTGTCCCGTTGGTGTAATTTTATAGACTTGGTTAAGCTTTGTTTGTTTGAGGCGGAGGAATACGTTGAAAGTAGAACTTCGGCAGAGCTTCAGAAAAATGTGAAGTAACCGCGAGTGGCCTATATATATTCAAAACTCTTCTCTCGTAGGTCTGTACAGGGTCACACGTAGTGACGTATCAATATGTAGAGGTACGTGAATTGCGTATTCATTTGGCTAGAGCCTAGACTTCTCGTTCATATACGCTCTCGGCGCACAATTGTTTATTAATTGGCTCTTTCCATGGAACGAGTTTTGTTTTTTTTTGTTTTTGCTTTTTTGTCTAGCTTGGTTGTGCGTGATATGGGCACTGTTTATTACTGGCTGAAGATTTGAACAAGGTGCGTGTCAAAACTGCCGTGGCTGATTCATACAATCAACACTAGAGTACTAGAGAAATTCGCGCACGTTTATCAATAAGGATATCGTCTGGGAGGTGCGATGTCCTCCGCGCGCTTGCCACAGTATCTCCGCGTGGCCTGCAGAACCACGCACGCACGCACGACGCGGTTTTGGCGATACGCCCAGATGGCGCTTCGACGGGAGGCAGTTCGCCAATCCCAACACCTCCGCTCCTTATCGCGCGTCTGCGATGGCTACTTAGCCACCCTGCTAGTGAGGATGTGAGGGGGTGGGGGAGGGGCGTGCCCCCGATAGAGACGCCGGGACCTCCCGTGAGCGCGGGTGCTAGGCACGCGTCGTGGCAGGGTCGTCGCGGACCACCGTCGACGTTCCCCGGGCTGCCTGAGGTTCTGCAGTTGGCGCGCCGATAACCATCCAGTCATTCACCAAAGTCTGCCCGCGATTGCCGAAGTTCGCCGGCACGTGAGGGAGCCCCTGCAGCGGCGTGTGGTGAACTGTTGCAAGGTAAGCTGTGTTTTTGATCTCTGTGTACCTATCCGTTGGCTAGTTTACGCATCGGCGACTTAAACGTAGTAGAGCAGTTGACGCCACGACACGCTCTCTCGCGAGTGGCCGCAATATGTACGGTTTCTCGCGGCCCCACTCTGGTTACTGGTTCCTGCTGCGTGCGCATTGTGTGTACAGCACTGCACAGCACTGTGCAAGCACCAGCTTGCCAGATCATCATTGCACCTAATTGCGAAATAGTCATTATAACTCTGGAGCTCTTAAAATAACTTGTACATCTGCGTTATTACTTACAGACAAGTACGAAATGTGCAATAAGTTCGTAAATTTAAAATTCTTATTTAAAAGTAAAGTTACTTATTTCGTAAAATGCGGTTTTACAGAGGTAGTGCATGTGCATTAATTAAACTAACATTTATGTATATTTAAAAGCCCAGCGCGTAGTTTAGTTGGGCGACACAGATTATATATATATATATATATATATATATATATATATATATATATATA
>NQII01001212.1:233936-251976 GCA_002778355.1 Clitarchus hookeri
TCGTCACACCTTCTGCGGCGCATGTAGCACGGCTGTAGCGGCCCTAATAGTGCTGGCCCTGGTGCGTGTCCGAGGAGGGGGAGGGGTGTGTCGGAGACAGCTGCTCGGGGCACTGCTGTGAAATTGAAGTTGGTCGAGCACGTTCATTACGGCCCGAGCGGAGGAAATGTGAAACAACCTACGCCCAACTTTTTATAGGCTTCCCCTCCCCCCTTTTTATATTTTTTTTAGCTTCATGATGGGGGGGTTCGTCCTGTGCATTTTGTCCGTCGCCAAGTGTTGCCTGCTTGGAACAAGTTGCACCCAACACTTTTTGCATGTGTGCGAAACATATTGTCCTCTGGCAGGCCTGTAAGAAAATAGGTCAATATGGAACTTTTTATGTAAAGACTATGCATGTTAAGTTTTAATGAATACGTGTATTCTGCAAGTACTATTACTGAGAATGGTATTTTTTTTTTTTTTTTAAGAAATAATGACCTACGAAACTTTAATAAAATCGATTTCTATTCGAAATGTTACGTTACAGAGAGAATTGCTCTGGTCAAATTTAATGAACCGATGTTATTTTCAGTGCGCTCTTACACATCAAAAATTTAAATATATAAATTGTTTGACTAGAAAGTAGTTTGAAACTTATATAACTGCTGTATTTCGTATGTAATTAGGGTGGGTGGAAAGAAAAGTACAAAGATTTTGTCCCACGGAAGTTTTGTATGGTGATTCAGGCACAATATGTCTTTCTTCCCCGCTCTATTTGATATTCTTGTTGGCAATTGTGAAAATTTTAAATGCCACTGTGTCGTTAATGGGAGAGTTGAGGATCGGGGCAGAAGTCCTGTCGAAAGGGTTTTTACGGTGCCTATGCCGGTTTTTTCCTTTATGTTCTTAGTTATATGTTAACACACTAGGGGTGCACTTAGGGTGGCAGCCATGGCCACAATCGCGGCAATGGCTGCGCAACACCTCGCTGCCTCAGTGCATGCCGTCCCTTGTAGGCCTGGCACTGAGACCCACGTACTTGTCAACATGGAAGTAGGTATTCTTCATGGCACTGTTCATGGTCGTCGTGTACTTACAGTCCTCACTTACACCATAACCATGAATCATGTCGTAAAGAATACCTACTTCCATTTCAATACGTACACGTTCTTTAAGTACACGTTTTACATCGTGTACCAACCTTAACTCTTAGAATTATTGTGGGTTAGGGGAAAAAAGATTTACATACTGGAGGTAGGTAGACAGCCTGCTGGCATCGTACATGGTAGGCACATCCTTATTATTAGCCACTGCATGATGCTTGATGCACGGTGCTACCGCTCCCCAGATACCACCCTTGATAAACAGATGCTTTACCGAGGGNAACAATTGGCGCCTGTGTGCTGGGTCCGTACCTGGGGCGACATTTTTTTAGTTCCTATAGATTCTGACTTGAGCTAATAAAGCTGCAGGATGTAAGAAACTTAAAATTACACATTGTATTGTACATGAATATACTTGTTAATTAAAACATTATCTTTGCAATACACACGCTTTAGTATAAAACATACTCTTTCAAGAGTTCAAGTATTCAGTTACATAATAATGTATATTTCTTTAAGCAATTTTTTTAAGTTAATAGTATTTCCTTCATAAAAATCTCTTAATTTTCATTAGCAACTTGTAAATAAAAATTTTTCACCAAAATTTTTCAATAGTTAACGCCCTTCTTGTATTAAGTATTATTATTTGATGTGCAGTACAGAGTATTTTTATTTCTTGCTTTGTGTTGATGGAATGTAGTTTTTTTTTAACCGATTCCAATTTTTCTTAACAAATAGCAGTATAGAATAAATATATAAATATGGTAGAGTTGAAATATTATTTGAAATAAATAACTGTTTACAAGAATTTCTAATTTTTTGTACGACATGTAACTTTTTTTTTTTTAGTTCAAAAGCCTTTGAAACTGTAAAATTGCACATATTACTGATGATCTCAAGTGCAAAGATAGCAGAATTTAACTTAAAAGAATTAACAAGTTTATTTGTTTTTTGCCAATTTAAATAAGTAATTTTATATTTTAAAAAAAGTGATTTTGTTAAATGCTTAATGTCGTTATTATTTCGATACGCATGTTTTTAATCTAGAAGAGAGCGTATGCCTTTGCAGACAGTACGGTATGTGTGTGGTTGAATGGCATGGCGAGAGGGGTTGTGCACGTAGGCCGCTGTTGCCCCGGCAGCCGGGACCCCCGAAACAGCTCTTCACTGGAGCTGTGATAAGCGACTTGGGCCGCCGACAACAAGAACGTCCACTGTACTGCGCTGCGCCACCCGCGTGACCCGGGTTGATAACCCCTGCACGCCCCCTGTCCACGTGGACCGGCCCGCATGCCCGTCCGGGCCCAGAGATGCCTATTCACGTTGAAGTTGACTTGTGGCTCCTTGTTCGCACCGCAATTGAAAACGACGCAAAGGTATAAAGTTGCATGCGCGAAATTGGCTCGACTTCAACATAACGTCAAGGTTACATAGTTTTGTCCAATCATAATCGAGAGACTATTCTTTTCTTTTGTTTACGTACACTGAAGAGCAAAAAAAAAAAAACTGGTACATCTGCCTAATGTCGTGTAGGGCCGCCGCGATCACGCAGAAGTGCCGCAAGACGACGTGGCATGGACTCCACTAATGTCTGAAGGTATGCAGGAGGCAATTCACACCATGAATCCTGCAGGGCAGTCCACAAATTCATAGGAGTGCGAGGCGGTGGATATCTCTTCTGAACAGCACGTTGCAAGGCATCCCAGATATGCTCAACGATGTTAATGTCTGGTGATTTAGGTGGCCAATGGAAGTGTCTAAAGTCAGAAGAGTGTTCCTGGAGCCACTCGGTAGCAACTCTCGACGTGTGGTCGATAGTGTCGCATGGTCGAGGTGTCGCATTGTCCTGCTGGAATTGTCCACGTCCGTCGGAATGCACAATGGACATGGATGGGTGCAGGTGATAGGGCAGGATGCTTACGTATCTGTCACCTGTCAGAGACGTGTCTAGACGTATCAGGAGTCCCATTTCACGCCAACTGCACACGCCCCATACCATGACAGAGCCTCCACCAGCTTGAACAGTCCCCCGTTTACATGTAGGGTCCATGGATTCATGAGGATGTCTCCATACCCGTACACGTCCATCCGCCCGATACAATTGGAAACGAGACTCGTCAGACCAGGCAACATGTTTCCAGTCATCAACAGTCCAATGGCAGTGTTGGCGAGCCCAGGCGAGGCGTAATGATTTGTGTCGTGCACTCAACAACGGTACACGAGTGGGCCTTCGGCTCCGAAAGCCCATATCAATGATGGTCCGTCGAATAGTTCGCACGCTGGCACTTGTTGATGCCCCAGCATTGAAATCTGCGCCAATTTGAGAAAGGGTTGCACGTCTGTCACGTTTAATGATTCTCGTCAGTCGTCGTTTGTCCCGTTCGTTCACGATATTTTTCCGGCCGCAGCGATGTCGAAGATGTGATGTTTTACCGGATTCCCGATATTCACGGTACACCGTGAAATGGTCGTACGCGAAAATTCAAATGTTATCGCTACCTCGGAGATGCTATGTCCCATCTCTCGTACGCCAACTATAACACCACGTTAAAACTCACTTAAATCTTGATAACCTGTCATTGTAGCAGCAGTAACAGATCTAGCTGCCGACCGCATCGCGTTACTCTGATTGGTTCCATACCTATGTTTGCATACGCACGCCTATACCAGTTTTTTTGGCTCTTCAGTGTATATATGCAACACCTGCGCTAGCAGACTACNCTGTCATTGTAGCAGCAGTAACAGATCTAGCTGCCGACCGCATCGCGTTACTCTGATTGGTTCCATACCTCTGTTTGCATACGCACGCCTATACCAGTTTTTTTGGCTCTTCAGTGTATATATGCAACACCTGCGCTAGCAGACTACNTGTTTGCATACGCACGCCTATACCAGTTTTTTTGGCTCTTCAGTGTATATATGCAACACCTGCGCTAGCAGACTACGAGCATGGTGGTGGGTGATTGAAGAGTGCGCGCGGACCAGCGCGTATGTGTGCTATATCAGGCCCCTACACTCCTACATGCATCAGGAACTGCTAACTATTACCACGACATGCTTGTAACGCACTTGTTTGTATACCTGACTATTTTATTTACGTGTAAGGCTGACTGTTACATGTTAGCGGAACTTAAATATTTCAGAAATGACGCCCACCTATGCTTATAACAGGGTTTAGGGCCCTAATTATCCTTATCACATTGATTGCATCCAGGAATGATGCCAGTGATATGGCTTTGACGCTCGTGGCTATCGCGGATAGGAAATTACAGGCAACTATGGTTATAAGTAGGTTTAATGCCTAATTTACCCTGCTGCCCTGTTCTATGTTGGGAGCGATGTGTATGATTTAAATTTGGTGACTATGCCTCAGCAGGTGGAAAGTGGTTGTCAACTATGCTTATAAGATGGCTTAAGGCCTCCTTAGCCCTACCGCCTTGATGCAATGCTCTAGCTGGCACGAATGGTAGTTTGGGAGTGTGCGCGATTAGCATAAGTGCGATTAGTACACGTACAATTAGCATTTGTGTGTGTATGTGATTGGTATTGCTCTCCTTAGCATAGGTCGTAGACTATATCCTTGTAACAAGGTAGCGCATGAAGTGGCATGGTGGGGCAATGAACTCGAACATACTTCAGATAATATGGATGGTGGGTGAAAAGATTTGGGCGGCTCTTAACAGCGAGGTCTTGAGAGCCGATGAGGGTGAAGTGAGGTGAGTATGGAGCAGCGACGGAATGAAGGGGCGGGGTAAACGGGAGATATCCGAGAAAACCCGCTGACCAGTGGCATCGTCCGACACTATTCCCACTTGCGAAAATCTGGAGTGGACCGGCCAGGGATTGAACCCAGTTCACCTTGATGGGAGGCGAGCAGTCTAACCGCTCAGCCACAGTGCCCCCAAGATGGATGGTGCTGGCATGGAATGACGGAGTGTGAATGTCAGGGTGACTCCCAACTCCACATCCCTAAAATTGAGTTATTTAGCCACGTTGTGAGATCATGATATTTTCGGACTGAGCTATAAATAACAAATTTCGCAGGGAAGATTTCTGCCGGAAATTTTTGGAGGTTTGGAGGGAATTTCGGGAAATTTAAAGCTTTATTGAAGGGAAAAAGGGAAAATGGCTACTATTGGCGAGAAATGATAGAGCAGGTGGTTTCGGTGTGACGTAATCCAATATGGCCGCCGTGGCACCGCGCCAGGGTGCCAGGTGGTGGTGAATAGGCATTTGAAAACTACTTGCGCAGAAGTCTAACTTCTATAGACATAATGACTGGCTTCTACCCTCGCCGGAAAGAAATATATTAAGTATACAAGAAAAAATCATAAATTTTGGTGTGCCCAACGAAATACGCCATATGACTACCATACTATCAAAATAAATTTTTTGTTAAATCGTAATGTGGAAGAATTCGTCAGACGATTCTTGTCTTCAGATTATTTTAGCGTAATCTGATACATCAATAAAATACTGATCAGGATAAATGAGATTGTGAAGGGTCGTAAGTAAAACAAGCGTTGTTAAAATTTAGATTAGCGTAAAAGAACATAGAAAACCAAGTGAATAAGAGCGTTTAGAGTATGAAAGAACTTTAGGTTACGGTCTGCGAGAGAAATGGAGCAAGGTTATTATTTTCTTTTAATTGACCATAGGTGTATTATACAGTGATAGGACTCGTCANTGCGAGAGAAATGGAGCAAGGTTATTATTTTCTTTTAATTGACCATAGGTGTATTATACAGTGATAGGACTCGTCAGATTACATTTTTTCTCCTCTCCTTTGTCTTTGTGTGGTACTTCTATAGTATTGATTGCGCCTGTCATGACGCTTCGTTACTTGCGACATTCCGCGGTGTCTGTCCCAGCCGATTATTGTCGCCATAGTTGTTTCCAATCATACTAGAGTTTTTTAATTTTCTTTTTAAGCCACTGCGATTAGTTGGCATTCCCTTGGTTCTTTTTTTTTTTAATTGTAACCTGCCTCGCGCNTGCGAGAGAAATGGAGCAAGGTTATTATTTTCTTTTAATTGACCATAGGTGTATTATACAGTGATAGGACTCGTCGGATTACATTTTTTCTCCTCTCCTTTGTCTTTGTGTGACACAACGTCCAGCATCCCTTTGTAGCCTTTTTGGTACTTCTATAGTATTTATTGCGCCTGTCATGACGCTTCGTTACTTGCGACATTCCGCGGTGTCTGTCCCAGCCGATTATTGTCGCCATAGTTGTTTCCAATCATACTAGAGTTTTTTTTATTTTCTTTTTAAGCCACTGCGATTAGTTGGCATTCCCTTGGTTCTTTTTTTTTTTAATTGTAACCTGCCTCGCGCGTTATTAATCTGTTTTCACGCAGCTTCCTTCCATGGATTCCATTCATGTGTGTGTAAAGGCTTGTATTAAAAATTGTCGTGTTAAACAATATATCAGTCGCATGCCACAGCCTGGCCGGTGGCCTTCAGCTCTCAGTTTTTTTCGCAGCCACGTAGTTGTGCCATTAGGTCAGCACGTTAAGTGGTGCTGCCCAGGAATTTTCCCGTCTTAACAGTCTGCGTTTCCCGTCATTGCTCAAGTTACTTTTTTCACCGAAGGTACTTACGTTTTTCCCGTCGTCACTTAGAAGAATTTCTTCGTCGCTAGAAGAATTCCGTAGTCGACTTTTTAAAAAAAAATTTAATTTTTTAAATTTTAATTTTTTTTTATTTTTTGTGCTTAATGAGTTTAGTGCCTCATTATTACACGCAAAATTTGCGCAGACAGCGTCTTCATTTCTTCTATAGCTGTCAGATGTTCAAACTTTGCTTTTGAAAGTGGCGTATCTACTCCAATTACATGTTCACGAATTCCGGGCGAAACAAAAAAAAAAACTTTCACGGGAGTAGGGGTAGCGAGACGACAACTATAAGTATTTGCTTACTCCCCATTCAACTCTAGATCTGAATTGTTGTCGGATGTTACTCTGGTTTTTACTCACATTTAATTTCAGTACTAGCTGTGGGACATCGCCATTAATTAGCATATTGTACGTAAATCTATATCGTTAAAAGGTATAGTTGTTTTACATACGTTATTAAGACTCGCTATAAACAGTGCATTGTAGGGCTTCAAGCTTGCCGTTGATTTCTCTGTATTTATAAGAGTTGGTTGCTTTGCTTATATTGTATTTTTCATCAACGAAAGCAATGCATTTGCCATCTCCAGTATGGTAGAAACTGGTGCTACTATAGTCCCCGTCCGTTGTCCATCTTTAACACAAATTTGATACATTTTCAACTAAACTGCTATGGCCAGTTGTAATGTGCCCGATTTGACAAGCTCCACACCTGGGCATGGCATCAGGGCTTACGGCCACATTTCACGATAATTTTTTTAATTTCATTATCTGAAAGATATTCATATAAGGACACACACATATAAACATTTGTAGTTAAATGATTATAATTTTCAAAATATAGCACCGAAAAGTCGAAAATTTCGGGATATGGGNAATTTCGTTATCTGAAAGATATTCATTTATATACATATAAACATTTGTAGTTAAATGATTATAATTTTCAAAATATAGCACCGAAAAGTCGAAAATTTCGGGATATGGGAGTCCAAGTTTCTATGCTTATAATTACCTTTTGCCAACTTAATCACGTTGCATGTGATCTATATCATATACACAACATATTAAGTATCAAGGATATTCAGCAATATGTATTCGGGCAGTGGCATCCTGAATATACTCGTATTTTAAAATAGGTATTGATGTTTTCGCCAACACATTTTTATTTGTCCGATAAAAAATATTAATTTTTATTGGGTAAACAAAAATGTACTATTAATTTAGATTCTTTGGCGTGGTATTACAGAGCATCGTTAGTTAGTGCAGAGCAAATAAGGGAAGCTAGAACACATTGGTGACAGATTTTTACCATATCTGGTTTTTAGTTTAAATTGTTATGCAAGCATATTAATGTTCGTTCATGACTGCATACGTCTGCGATGCATTCATAACGGATGGCTTCGCTTGTCCGCGGAGATTATTGTAGTTTGTTGACAGTCGCGTCGCGGTGGTATTTCGTACTTGATTAGAAGTGCGCCGTTTGTAATTTAATTTTCTGCGGCGTGTTGCACATTTCTACTACTGTTGGCGTGCGTTTTGCTGAGAGTTTCTATGTACGTGAGGAAACTATTACTGTGGTATGCCGTCATTCGTTTTGTGCTTTGCATGAACTATCAGGTCACGACTATGCGATATCCCTGCGACAGTTTGCACGTGGAACTACAGCGTCCTTACAGATAATTTCAGGTAAAAGGTTTATTACGGAGCTCTTTTGACGAAAAGCACCTGTAAAAAATTTGGAAAACGTCCCTTGGGATATCGCCTTGTCAGTAGACAAACTCGTCTATTCTGAATAAACCACGATGCTGTGTTCATTCGCACAGCACGTTGAGCAAGGGATATCCCGTGGAGAATTTACAAAAAAAAAAAAAAAACTGCTGAGTTGTGTAAAATCACGAGCTGCAATGCTGTAATTAATTAGCATTCATGCAGAAACTGCTGGTGCAGCAGTTTTTTTTATTAACGGTTCCAGCCGGTCGTAAATTAGCGCCGGTTGTAATTTAGTTTTCATGTTGCATCAACGCTTGTTACTCAACGCCGCTCAGACGATAATTTTCGCTGCAGCCCCGGGGGGGAGGGGGGGGGCGTATACGAGCGGGGNTTCGCGGTGTGTGCTTGTGTTTGTGTGCGCGCGCGCGCGCGCGCTCGCTCGCTTTGCATCACGCACGAGCACGGCTTTGGAAATGTCACTCCCTGGAGAAAACGAACGACCTTGGGGGGGATAGCGCGCGTCAGGCTCAGATATAGCGTGGGCGTAGTTCGCGAGACCGCCGCTGGAATCATCTGTGTCGCCACCTCCGCTCTCGCCGCGCGACCACCAGTCGCTGCGTGTCATTATCATAGACTAATAATTTGCTTCTTCTGCGCATGTTCCCGCCCTTGTCTCACGAATCGCCAACACAACTTTCAATCGCGAGATCGACCTGTGACACGGACTTTTGATTTTCAAAACACGTTCTAATATTATTTTCTTTTCCGTAACTTTAATATTTCGCAGTTAAGCATACTGAAATTTTTTTAGGCACATTGCTTTTGACACTTATTGCCAGGAATCCTGCCAGCATTGGTACACAAAGCGCTTGGGCAACTGGCATACGCACTCTACCCTGTACTTCCACTGTGGTCCTAATTGAGTTGTTGGCTGGAAGGGCGGTCGTAATAAGAGAATCACATTCTGAGATGGTGTAGTTAAAGGTTTTGGGGACACGAATTGTTCGCAACAAAAAAAAAACGTAGGTGCAGGAAAGAAGTTCGTAGCTTGGGGAAGAATCGAGCTATCGACATGACTTAGCGATAAATGGTCTATAAGCAACACGATAAACTGTTGGGTGGAATAAAAGCCGTAGCTAAGTTTTTCTTTCAGTCCTCAGTTATACATTTTCCGTTTTATGCACAGAGGGTAACCAGAATCTAAACAGTAGTTGTTATTACTTTAATGTGAGTGGTTACAGTCTATAGGTATCGTCTTTTAGAAGAAAACCAAGTGAGTGATGTTTTTTTGTTACGAACAATTCGTGCCTCCAAAACCTTTACCTACTCTATGTCAGAATGTGGTTCTCTTACTACGATCGTCCTTCCAGGCAACGCCTTAATGATGACCACAGCGGAAGTTCATGATAGAGTGCGAGCGCATGCCAGTTTCCCAACAACTTTGTGTACAAACACTGAAAGGAGTTCGTGCCAGTAGAACTGTCGAAAACAACGTGCCTTAAAAAGTTAAGCATTCTTAACTGAGAAATATTAGTCACTTAACATAAATATGCAGGAGCCATTCCCTGTACGAAACTTCCCACACACTCAGTTGGGCGACACTGAAAATGTATTGTTTGTACGTATCAGAGTAAAAATTTTGCGTGTTAGTGTCAGTTCAATGACAATCGAGTTTATAACGTCATTCGAATCGACACGAGATATAATCATTATTTGCGTGGCAGTATTAATTTTTTACTCGTAGAGGGAGCTTACGCATCAAATAAGTATTTCACAAGTGTTTAAAATCAAACGTTCAAAAGTGCACTGCAGATTAAAATTCCAATGCGCAAGCGCTACGTTTTTGCGGCGGGTTTCTGAGGGGTTATCGTCTCGTCCTCTTAAGTTTTGGGTTGGCAAAGAGCTGAGGGGATAAGTTGAGGTTGGTAACTAGAATTTCTTGCCTCGTCGGTGGCCTTGGAGGGAACATGACGTGGGTATCATCCTCTTGGCATTTTTTGCTCCCCTTTGCGTGACGTATCTATCTCGAGCACTTGACGCATGTGAATCTGGTCGCACCGCGAAAGCCAGAGGACGGATTAACACTCGGCCAGTTACTCTGTCTGTATTCAAAGCTTCCGGGCATATGAGTTGAGTTGGAGTGGAGAGGAGAGGTTTGGGCGTCTCTTAACATAAAGTCTTGAGAGCCGATGAGGGTGAAGCTAGGTGAGAATGGAGCAGCGCCGGAATGCAAGGGCCGGGGGAAACTAGAGATCCCCGAGAAAACACGTCGACCAGCGGCATCGTCCTTGCACGATCCCCACTTGCAAAACTCCGGAGTGACCCGGCCGGGGATTGAACCCGGTTCGCCTTGGTGGTACGCGACGAGCAGACTAACAGTTCAGCCACCGCCGCCCTCTCGGACATTAGAGTAATTATTCATAGACGGTTGGGGAAACTTGTTACGTCTATATTATTTTTTTTAATGTGCTTTTCAGTGTTGCCTGTCATAAGGTTTGTCAGAGGATCGATGTGGCGACTGACTCATTTGGCAAGTTTCCCAGTTGGCCAGGACATTTGAGTTTTGCCCACTCTTGATGTTAATCTTTCCTTTCTGCTGTACCAACTTGACGAGAGTTAGAGACGGCGAGTGAACGAATATACATAAAATTCGCTGCCCACTCTTGTATCCTTTGTGGCAACCATATTGTTTTAAAGTTTATGTCTGATTTATTTTCAACGTTATATCGGAATGTGTATCTAGTATTAAAAAAACCCACGTATGATATGAAACATTACAAATTATAATGCGATTATATTTAGGTTATTTACTTTACGTGTAACAGTACAGTTTCGAACATGTAAAAATGTGTAAAATCGCCGTTTTAATATCTCGGAAACATTGTAAAATTAATTAGAAACTGGAACTATATATATATATAATTTTTTTTTTCCCCCATTTCTTAATTTGCTTTTAGAGAAACTTGGAATTTCTGATAGTTTTGCAGTTTTGGATGACTTTTTATTGATTCCATCGGCTAAGTATACGTTTCTGAAAACGGAGAATTTAAGTGATAGTAAGATCAAGATTTTTGAAACGTTTCGTGTGTTCTGTCCTCTAAGTTAATTACTGTCTCTCCAACTCTCCCTAACGGGAGTACTTGGTTGGCTGATGTGTTGTCAAAAGCTGCGCGATCAAACAGTTAAATTAAAACAGGCGAGTGTTGAAGCATTGTGGCTGTATTTAGGCCTATTGCGACACGTAAATTAACCCATCGTAAGCAAGTATTCGGCGACAATAATTTGAACGTGACGATACAAACTAAGATACAAATAATAGTGTGTGGGGCTACAAATCACACATTCCATGTGGATCGTGCAGAATTACAAATTTAAATAGCACTTGTTTTGTGTGCATCTGGAAGCGACCACATTAGCCAAATATAATATTCAATATCATCGTAGATCATAGACTAATCTTTCCAATAAATTCTCAATCTAGGCAATTGTATAAATTTTCTATCCTGAAATAAAACGTAAATACAGAACAGTTAAAATTATAATTAAATTAAACTGATGCTGCAATTAAAAATATTTGCCTAATACCAAGAGCTGAAACATTAAAAAGCAGTGAGTTGTTAAATCATATTGCAGTATTATTAACTTCATATCGTAAAATTTAAATTTTTTTTAAACAAATGTGGTACTTTCGTTTTCTTTACATATTGGCTGATTTAGAAATACACTAGTGTACCAAAATATTCTCGTTCGTGCTCACAGATATTTCACAAAATGTGATACCCGTCTCTGTATGTGAAATGCACCCGAGTCTGCTGTAAGTGGGGAAAAAAACTCCCGACTCTGTATGTAGAAAACATCGGCTGTGTGAAAGACGTGTTTTGACCGTTCTCCCAGTTTCTGCTCACTGTAGTGGCCAGGCGATATATATTTGGGTTACAAGTAGGGAAGGTGTAGTACTGATGAAAGTCGCATGTGTTCATGGCCAACTTGGGATCTTAGATGTACCCGATCAACTGGATACCCCTCGGCTCACCCGGTACTCCGAGCGAGAGATGGCAGAACCTAAGGAGCGTCGATCCCGAGACTTGAGGAAGGAAGCGCGGGAAGTGCGCTCTAAATATGGCGGANTAGCTCTTGTGCCCGGTAGGTAATCTCGCAGTCTTGGTGGGAGCAGTTATTTTCCCAGCCGCCAGAGGGATTAGCAGCAGCTTCCTCCAGACGGGTCCTGAGGGAGTGGTAGGGGGAGCAGCCAGCCAACCAGCCAGCACTCGTGGCTCTAATTATAAATGGATCCCTTGTAGTTTTGTCTCGTCGCCGCCGAGTTTGCTGGTGTTTGTCTTGCTCCCGTCCCTTTCCCTCCCCCCTCACACACGCCAGCATCCCCCCCCCTCCAACGAAATGGCAGGGAACTTCTTGCTCTGGAGCATCTGGGCGATTGAGGAAGCCTGGGGCGGGGAAGGGGGTTGTTGAGAAATTTCTCACTGTTCCCACATCATCAGTAGGATTCCTCGCGTCCTCCTTTCCATCTCCCTTGCGGCCCTTTCCCCTCTCTTCCTTCCCCCACTCAATCCTTTACTTACACGATGTGACGAAGCTCCCGAATTTCCTCCTGGAACTCTCGCCTCGCGCGATTAATTGAAGGGCTTCCCTCGTGACTGAGGCGATGAGCACGGGAGGAGGATACGAATATGACTTTCCGAATTCTCATTAACGCAGTGGCGTGCCAGAGTTGGGCCGAGGCGATCGTGGAACCCCCCTTCCTTCCAAATGTTGAGGTTATGAATTTTTAATTGATGTGTGTAGTCCGTTCACGGTTACTTCAAACTTTTGTGAAGCCTTGATTGAAGCTCTACTTCCAGGATATTCCTCTGCCTCTTGCAAACTAAGCTTAACCTAGTCTATAGAATTACACCAAAGGGACAGCACACTGCATTCGTGCGCACTCAGTGCAATAATAATTTGCATAAGAACTGTTTCATGCTAGGCATTGCCAGCACACCTGTTTTCTCACTGAATTTTATACATTTTAATTATGAACGAGATATTATCATTTAGAGATAAATAATATTAGTAAAAGTTCAATTTAATTATAAATAAGTTACTTTTATGTTAACATAATTTAAAAAACCTTGTGATACGTTGCATATTTAGGAAATAACCAAACACTTCATAAATAGGGTGATTTTTCAAAGGTCAGATTCTAAAAGTGGAAAGAAACCGGTAATAGACAATGCTTATATAATTTTCGCAGTACAATAAATCCAAGCATGGTGATCGCAGAAATTGTTCATAGATTTAAAGTTTTCCAAGTTATACCTAGGCTGTTAGTGGTTAACTGAGCACTTTTAAGAGCCCTGCTTAAAATCTGCTTTTCTCTTTTTGTATTCTTCCGCCATTTGCAGAACTTATATTTTCCATGGGCTTAACCACTTTATTCATGCATCGATCAAGTAATAAAGTGAAATTGTTAAAGACGTAAATGTGTTAATATGTAAATTCATACTGTGTGTGCAAAGTATGCGTGTGTGTAGAGCAGCATATATTTAGTCAACGAGCATTGAATTTTTTTTCAAATGTGGCTTCAAAAGCACTGACTTTTCCGCAAACATCCTGCAAACGCCCAGAGTGTAAAGTTTCCATTGAGAAATCTCTGCCAAGCCATTGCATCACCTTGCTTCTACCGTACGAAACGGCGTTGCCGTTGGCTTGAAGATATTTTGTCGCCGGTTTCTGGTCTTCGTAATTTTTTCTTCGTCGCCGAGTGTGATTTGATCACGCCAGGTTGTGGGTTTGATCCCGATAGAGTGCACGAGAGGGTTGCTTCTTGTGCGATTTTCAGCCTCTTTTCTCATGGAGTTTGCTGGTGCTTACGCGATGCGTCTACCATTTTCCCTCCCTTCAGACTGATATGCATGTTCTTTCTTAAAGGGTGAAAACCTACAATTAAAGAGTGTTTTGCCAGATCAGCGTGCCAAGGAGGTATACTCACTATTAGTTTAGCACTTTTGAAATCAACGAAAAAAAATTTTACTGCCACAACTTGCATATATTTTAACGGACACCCCGACTGGCATGCGTTTAATAAAGTCGGTGACGACGTTTTGTACTTCTGTTAAGAGGGAAGTACCCGTGCCATCTTGGATTTACGTATTTTCCTCCATAACTTAATTTTTGGAGTCAATGTTTAAAAACCAAGCTTGTCAAGGCATAGGGAACATTTTAACAGTTATTTCGAAATCCCACTTATTTTTCCTACATGATTAGTTTCACACCTGTAACCGTAATCAAACGTTACCTAATTATTTAATAATTTCAATCCCACATGGGAAAATACAGGTATAATTGAAACACTACAAATTTCGAAAAATTCGTTAAGTAGTCGTCTATGTCATGTCGAGCTTTCATTTTTTATTTCTGGTCATACCTTTTTATTACGAAAATTAGTAAGAAAATTCGAAGATGGAGTGGATACTACCCCCTTAATGTAAAACTATCTTATTTTGGGTTAAATTTAACATTTATTTATATTTTACTTACAAATCATAATGCATTAATAATTTATATGAATAAAAACAGAGTAAATAACTGAGGTGTTGGTAATGTCTAGTAAGAATTAGTTCTCACACAAAATATTATTAATCTGAGTGTGGTGCGTTGTCCCTTTGGTGTAATTTTCTAGACTTAGTTATGCTTTGTTTACACGAGGCGGAGGAATAGCCCAAATAGTGTTTGTGTTTTATGTTACGTGTTTATAGTAATGTATCCCTTTTTAGAATGGTTCAGACGATTTCTGAGTGTTAACCTTGCAGCTGTCACCATGAAATGCCTCCAGTAACATGTTAAGCCAGTTGACATGTTTATTTGTTTAGCCTAACCTCAAATTGAAAAAGCATTTTAAAAAAATTTCAAATAACCCGAAATATTCATAATGCCACTTTCTGTCCTTGGAAGATTAAATTATTTGGGTTATTGTTGCAAGAATGTTCTGGTCATCGCCCTCGCCTCTCTCAGCGCGACTCTGAGAGTAAGGAACATTCTGGATCAGACCGGCTGGACTTAAGTCCCAGTGGGCTTTCAAGTATAGTCAAGTCTGGAGCTTTTTGCTTCCATAAGCACCCAGTGTGCAGTGTCAGCAAAGCGACGAGCGTGGACGACAGTGACAAGCAAGAGTGAAGTCTGTGAGCATATGTACAGTGAAGAGTGAAACTGATCACCAGAAATGTTGAACTGGGTGCTTGATTGACACATTTGGAATGAGGCAGAAAAAACAGTTTGACTGATTATGTGTAAATAATACATGTGGATTCAGTGACTGTAGCAAGTATAAAGACAGTGATAAGAACTTTAATTAGATTTGAGATTGGCATTAAATATTGTGCTCACTAAGAATATGTTATTAGTACAGATTGGTAATTTCAATGTTAATAATAACTGTATTTCTATAGCATTTTGAATGAATTAATTAAATTTAGTTCTTTTATTTTAATTAAGACGTCCGTTACAAACTCAAAAATATTACAATCAGNTTGAATGAATTAATTAAATTTAGTTCTTTTATTTTAATTAAGACGTCCGTTACAAACTCAAAAATATTACAATCAGGCTTCAGAAGAGTTGTAAGTAACTATGAATGAACTGTAGGCTTCGTACTCCATTTTGATAAGTTTATGATTATTCTGTATCACACATATTTGCACACATGTAATATTGCCCAAAAAGAAAACTAAACTCTTTGCCTTGTGAAGGGTTGTCACTTTTCCCCGTGTAAATTTAATCAACAGTCATTAATGGATGCCGAAATAACCATACCTGGTGATGCGGGAGAAATGGGGCCCCGTTGGAACAGCGGGTGTCTTGTTGATGCCCTTTAGCCGGTGGCATAGGATCTCAATGTGCCCAATTTGGCGAAACGTAGTTTTTGTTTTATTCGGAGCCATGACAACCAACATTGTAAAAGTGTTTCATATTAAGCAAAAACAAATCCCCAAGTAATATATTATTTCTATTTGGTTAAATAGAGAAACAATGCATACCATGATAATACTGTTTTCCCTCCACCCAGCGTGGGACATTTCAGCTCTGCGCATAAGTAACCTTTAAAAACTTAGTATACATTGCATAAAATATTTATACAAAATACTGCCCAACAGCTATATTATTATGTCAAAATAGAGATGCACCATTAGACCAGATACCAATTTAAAAAAGGGGGGTGCATGCAGTATTCTGAAGATTCCTTTCCATTCAAACATTCACACTTACACCAAATCATGATTGCCATAACTTAATAGCATGGATCATACTAAATATGTATTTCAATGTGCAATTACATATGTCATGACTACCATATGTTAAAAACATGGAGCACATTAAATAGGTCATTCGATGCACAATTACACCAGACTTAAAAACCAAATTATCCAACAGAAAAACCAACCATTTAATTTAGCATAGTTAACTATTAATTCTGTTAGCGAGGACAGTACTCAAAAAGGCATCTCAAAGATTCATAATATATCTTTCCATACATTTATACAATTTTAAAAGATACTAAAATTTGTAACAGACACAAATTTCATGAACTACTTCTGCAAATGTTCCAGACGGCTCCTTTTCATACAACTTCAAAAGGACGCGTCCCAGATCAGTCGTAAACAGTCACTAACCAACTTGTTCATATTAACTTGCGATGACTAGTTTGGAATAACTCTCTAGGGCTGCTACAGAAGAATGTAGAACTTCCTTATAGTTCTGTTTTTTTATTAACTGATGTGGCTTCAAGACGCAGGGACTAGGCCCTTAATAAAATTAACGCTGGTTACCTTGGAGCAGTTCATAGCCGAAATCTCTCGCCTGCCGTCCTCCTACCTGGGCAAGTGCAGCATTTATTAGGAAGTGTGATCTACACTCCCCTTGCAGAAAAAGTTGGGACAGAAGCAGGAAAATTTGCCCCGATATCGTCGTCCAGATAACTCGTTGAAGCGCCTGCCCCCCCTCCATAATCAATTTGACCCATCGCACAATATAATGGGTTCACAACTGACGCGATTGTTATCCCCCTAGTCAACTAGTCATTCCCAGCACGAAACAAATGTTATTCTCCTCACAACCACTGTAGTAACGCCCGTCAGATCTCAATAACATTCCGGCCGCGGTTTTTACCACGCGATATACTGTTCTTCCACACTTTAGCACAAACGGGAATAACTCGGGTTCGCCCGCAAGATCATTTCTAATTAAACTGCGCGAACAATTACAGGAATGAATAATCCATGATCGGCTCTCGCTTTTCCTCGTTGCGCGTCACTCGCCCGCAATAAGTCGATACCCTCGTCCCGGGGCAAGAAATACACCGATCAATACTTCGCCAGAGGGCCATCGGACAGCAGCTTGCGCCGGCCCTGCGCGATCGAGTTCCCCGGATCAATAATTTACAGCGCGCACACGCCCAACGGAGAACTGCTTTTCCCAGCAGCAGCGCGTGCCAACGCCCCGATCGATAACCCTCGCAACGACTCACGCCACCACCAACAGCTCCTCGACCTAGCGCGGGCGCACGACCCTAACAACTACCGCAGTCTCGCGGCGCCCACCGCAACTACCGGCGCGCACAGGCAGAGAGCCAATGCA
>NQII01001212.1:263208-277160 GCA_002778355.1 Clitarchus hookeri
GCCGTCCCTCGCCGCCGTCTCCTGCCTGACCGATTCCCCCGGAAGGAGGGGTCGTGCCAGATGGCGTTCCTCTTCCCTCGTATTTCCCGTGAGGACTTCCAATTGGGTTCCTTCGACGTCGAGGAGTCTGCCACCTTTTATGCGAGTCCGACTCTGACAGAAATACAGTCGGAAATAGAAGTGTCGTGCGATTACGGGTTTATTTTCTCACGAAACCAATACCGATTGGATTGGAGAGATTTGGGTGGCTCTTAACATCGAGGTCTTGAGAGCCAGTGAAGGTGAAGTGAGGTGAGTTTGAAGCAGTACCGGAATGCAAGCGTGGGGGGAAACGGGAGATCCCCGAAAAAAAACCCCGCTGACCAGCGGCATCGTTGGTGACCCCGCCAAGAATCTAACCCGGTTCGCCTAAGTGGGAGGCGAGTGGTCTGACCACTACACCACCGTGGCCACGAAACGAAAACGATAAATGTTACGTGCTCTCGTGAGACTGAAACGAAAATGAAAAATAACGCCATAAGAGCTCAGTCTGAACAAAATTCTAACGAATTTCATAATGTTTTTTTTATCAATTTATTCATTATAACAAATTTGTTGTAAAACCAAATAAAAAAATTGAGGCTATGGAGTATTAACCTCGCGGGTTTTTTTCCCATGTACTTAAATTTCCGTTTTCCGTAGTTATTTTAGTTATAATGAAAAGAAAATTATTTACAGAAGAANCCATAAGAGCTCAGTCTGAACAAAATTCTAACGAATTTCATAATGTTTTTTTTATCAATTTATTCATTATAACAAATTTGTTGTAAAACCAAATAAAAAAATTGAGGCTATGGAGTATTAACCTCGCGGGTTTTTTCCCATGTACTTAAATTTCCGTTTTCCGTAGTTATTTTAGTTATAATGAAAAGAAAATTATTTACAGAAGAAACTTCCTTTGTTGTTACACTAAATGAACAACATTCAATAGACACCCGAATATTCATCAAAATCGAGGATTTTCGTTTCGTTACAACTTTCAGCAACTAAATTTCTTACCGAAACGAAAGTGAAAGTTGTCATTTTTAGTTTTCGTTTCGATATACCGAATATTCGCACAATCCAAGTTTTCAGCCTTCTACGGCATGCACGTTTACACTATTTGAAACTTATTCCGTCATCTTACTGAAAAGTCCTAGTAAAATATTCTCCAGGACTCTCGTGAAATTTCTGACACCTCGCTTATTTTTGAGCACAACTACCCGTAAATTCATGGAACCACTCTTTTTAAATTTGTTTAGTTAGTTTTTCTGTGATTCTTGTTTTAAAAAAGAGATTAAGGCAAAAAAATGTCAACTCTCGCTGTGCAGGTGTATCACTGTGTATAAAAATACACTTGAATAAGGTTAAAGCATCTTATTCTGGAGTGAGATTGGAATGAGATTCAAAACATATGGCGTCCGTGATTCTTATTACTCACTTACACCTGACTGCAAAGTTGATGTTCTGTTCAGTCACTCGTATTTGAAACACGTTGTTCTATTTTATAGTGTGAATTTGCTCATTCTTGAGGTTCCTTCGCGGATATTTTTTTACCTTTAGAGTGTAAGGTTTCTATTTTCTTTTTTAATTACGTAATGTAACGACCACGGTTTACATACTTCCTAGCGGAACTAAACTTGTCGGTTTATTCCGGGGACAGAGTAATATGTCGAGCAATACAGGGTTTTATGTGCGTTAGTGGTGTTAAAATGTAGATATTTTCTTTTATTGCGATGTTGCGGCAATTCCCCCGCGCGTATTGAAACTTTCCCCGTTTTACGTAAGCGAGTTGGTTACGAAACACGATACAGCCCGTGTTTGTTGCCGTGGTGCGAAATGCCTCGGAACAGGAGTCAACGATGGGCTTTACAGGTGTAAAATGGGCGGCAACTGGTTATGGAGTACTCTAAAAACACATTTCACAGCGCAACGCACCGCGAAAATTGCAATGCCGGTTTTATTCCGCGCGAGCACGCTTTTACGGCGCGGGTTTCATTGCGGAAATTCGGCGGGAAAATGAGGCGGCAAGTGGATAGCGGTTACGACGGCCGCTTGTGGCCGCTCACTGGCTGTCGTCGCGAAACTCGCAAATGTTCGTAATTTCGAAAAAAAATTGTAAAATTTCTGCACGTTGCTGGGGGATAGTCAAATAAGAATCACAGTTTAGTTTCCTAACTATTAACAAATACATATTTTTTTATAAGTTGGTTAATAAGTGGACGTATTTTTATATTACTTTTAAAATACGATAGCTGTTTTGTTTATGTAGGCCTGTCAGCATCTTACACGCAAATATATTGCGTTGCCAGTATTCAGAAGTTTTAATTATCTCGAGCTCATAAATAAATTTATAAAGAATCACTTAAGGAAGAACCTGAAGTTTTCACGTGTTTCTTTAGTATGTAGTTTTCTGAAAATGAAACTATTACAGCTCCATTAATTCTTACGTATCACGACTGTTTACTGACATATACGGTCTGTCCACATGAAACCTCCTTGATTTCAAAGTACAATATAAAAAAAACTATTCAACATAGAACCTTGCAGTTTGCGAAATCCTGTAAATCAACTCAAGAAGTTTTACAAAAAAAAATCAGTGCACCCCTACGTGTGCTCCTTTCGTAGACCTCAAAATGTCTAAGCGATACTCAATCTCGGCCCATGTGCTCCCAAGCATGTCTGGGGTGATGGAACCAACTGCATTCACAATTCTTCTGCGGAGATCGCCAATGCCACGTACAGGAGAGGCATGCACAATGTCTTTCACATAACCCCACAGGAAAAAATCCAGAGGGGTTATGTCTGGATATCGTGGAGGCCACTTGGTTTTCAGAAACCTACATACTAAAGAAACACGTGCTAATGAAAGACAAAGTTGTTGGACTTCTTTCTTTATCGAGCGAACAATAACCGGAAGCATTTATCTGGACATGCTGGAGCAATTTGCTGCCCCTCGGCTTCAACCTCTGGAACCAAATGTGATCTTCCAGCAGTATGGTGCACCACCGCACTGGATAGGTCGAGATGGAAGTTTTCACGTATTGTACTTTGAAATGGAGGTTTCGTGTGGACACCCTGATTACACAAAAATATAGGGATAAAATCATTTAACAGGTTGGCCAGCTTACATGTACACGAATTTAAATACCCGTTTGTAGAAAGTTCGTATTTGGAAGTGAAATCTTATTGGTCAAAAAACTTAAACAGCCGATTTTGTCATATTTATTATAGCAGTGTTTGCTGATATTGGTATGGTTATAGTAATGGTTTGAATTCGGAAGTCTTTTCTTCCTTTTGCGTATCGTTCCGCCACATGTAAATATTAACATCGCAGTGAACTAATACGTATATGAAAATTCCTTTGTAGTCGCCGTCGTGTACAGTTAGAATTTTCGGACTGGAGTTGCGAGTTCGGCATCATCTGTTTTTCCCCAAGTTTTAACTTTCTCGATTTCTTCCAGGCTTCTGTTTCCTGGATTTTTTTTATTATTGTTTTGTTATACTGTTGACGATTAATTAAACTTCCTCTAGTAATTTTTTTTTCTACAGACTTCGTTCGTATGACCATGTGCATTTTATGCGCGTTTCGCTTTGTGAAGTGAATTATTCACGTACCTCTTATGAAGTGACGCTGTGCAATTCTTCATGTTTTACTGTTGCTCAGAAGATAGTATGTTTCCCAATAATATATTATTGATCAGATCTGTAAACTTGACTTTAAAGGTCTACGAGAATGCTCTTAAACTCCGCCGTTTGCAATAATGCATGATAAAAATTCAGCACGTGCGTCGCATCGCAGGGGCGCATTTTGTGCATACGCTGAGATGGGCGGAACCCACAAACGCACACACATATCATGTGCACATGCGCAAGCTAAGTGAATTAATTACGCGAGAGTTGGGCGTGTCTTGATATGGGCTTCATTTAATTACCCTACACCCGCAATGTAGCGGTGTTGAAGCCCCGCTGTTAGCAAAACTGTTCGGAGGTCATATCCAAATCCCGTGATGCAAACACGTTAATAACAGTATGCTTCATTTTTGTTACTATGAAATCCTACTCGTAAAAGGATTCATCACACGCAGAAAATATCGACTTTTGCTCCCGCAGCGGACTACGGATGGCTTGACAACTTCCTGCTAATGTCACGATCGAGGATAGCGACATTGTAGTAGCTATCTGTTTCTCTTTCCCTATACATTTTTCTAACTCGCATCACGCTGCTTCCGCATTTTATACCACTTTTCATTTCTCTCCTGTAAGATGTGCAATGTCGTCGTAAATTTTTTCCCCTCAAATTTCAGCAACGATAATTGTTTTAAAGATGAAAATAATGCAAACTTGTAATAGTTTCATCAAAACATTTTTTATAGATTCGCTACTTGGAAATCTTCTTGCATGCACGCTATCGTGCAAGTTGCAAGTGGTTACAGTTGGCAGCTGGGATGAGTCCTTTTAAGGAATCCACGTAAGTTTGTAAGGGATTTTTGTGGTAATTTATTTTCTTGACATTTATTTTATAATTGCGTAGAACAAATATCCATCTTCATTAAAATAGCTGGTAGTGTTTTAAACTCACGATCACAAAACGATACAAAGCGCAATGCACAAAATAACACGCAGGTTATAGTAAAAGTAAGAAGTATGAGAGTAATTTATATTTATCTCGATGTGACGTGTGTCCCAGATGCATGACCAAGATGGATTATATATAAGTTACAGTGGCGAAGCATCTACTGGTTTCGTGTAATGACAAGGAACGCCCTACTCGATTAAGTTGTCACGAGAAATTGTGTATGAAACACGGGACAGAGAATGGCATCTCCGATTACCAAACCTGGTTCACAATTCGCCCAGCCCACGCCAGGCGATGGTGCCTGGTGGGAAGTGTTATACAGGTGTAAGGTTGAAATCTTGGGCAACAGGGGGTCGCGGTGGTGTAGTGGTCAGACTACTCTCCTTCTACCTATGCTAGATTCCCGGCGTGGCCGCTCCCGAATCTTCGCACGTGGTAATAGTGCCGGACGATGCCGCTCGTTGGTGGATTTTCTCGGGGATCTTCCATTTTCACCGCCCTTACATTTCGGCGCTGCTCCTTACTCAACTCACTTCGCCCCTCATCGGCTCTCAAGACTTCGATGCTGAGAGCCGCCTAAATCTCTCCACTCCACTCGAGCAACAGGTTTGCATAAAGCTGCACCAGTAAAGGTTTTGACAGACTTCACGACGACAGTTCCCATACTGCGTCTATTAAGAGCGTTTTGCAGTGCCATCAGATCACGGAGATATGAACCGCAAAGAAACATTATTCGAGCGTATCTTTCGCCATATCAGAGTGGGCGTTCCTACACTCCAGCAGGTGATAAAGCATGACGAGTTACGACCCACATAAACTGTTTCATGTGGTGAAAGTACCACCGGGTGTCGCGTGCTGGTTCGTGTTCGCAAAGCCAGTGCCGGAGTATTGTGAAATGCGGCATTCACCTACTTTGCAGTGCTATCGATGATCTATGACAATCGCCGGGTGGATTGGCTGAGTGCCAAACAGAACTGTGCCCTAATGCACTTTGCTGAACCTTCGTTGACTTTGGAATGTGTTGAAAGGAGCGCTCGCGTGAAAGCACGATTTGACTTGCATCACTGAGTATACAGTCTAGCCTAAAAATTGTGTTGGCCTACTCTTCGACGAAGGAATAATTTAATAACTCTAGGTAATAATTAAACGTGAGAACTGCTCATTTACGACTTTAATAATTTGTAAAAGTGATGTTTTTGGCACAGGTTGGATTGATGTTACCTGCAGACATTGAGGATCCTTGTTTGAATTACAGGTAATAAACTCTTAAATGTAAAATTTTAAATTCAAGTTAAAGTTTAGTTTAGCATGCTAGCCAACCTCCTACAGCTGATTCACGTGCTATGTTTTACAATATTCAAGTTATTGTACTCCGTTCTGTAACTTGGTAGCTAAAGAGAAATAAAAATATGATCTCCAAAATGCAGGTAACAATTGACTTAGAATACGTAGTTATATGCAATCAGCAAGCGTATCCTACCAGTGGGAGTTATGTTTCCGTTTTAAACACACAAATGGAGTTCTAAGTAGTTTTACTTCCTACCACAATATCGCATGTTTTAAACACATACTTGTAGTTATCTTTAAATTCTTAGGAACATTAGTGTGGAATTACAAATACTGTACTCGTTTTAACAAATTAGTCATAAAAATGTAATAAAATTACCAAAAATGTGTGTGTGTAAAACTACACATTCACAGATACTCAAGAATGTAATGCAAGTTTACACATTTGGTCATTGTAAAATTACATAGTGGGAAATGTAAAACTGGCATTGAGTGTTTATACGACGACCGTGCAGCAGTATAAACACACAATTTAAGATTTTAGTGGACGGAGTGGGTGATCTTTTTATGCATACTTCAAAATCTTTAAATTAACACTATGTCCAGAGATGGTTCAAATTAGTTGGACTTGGCGAAATTGATTTTCGGATGTTGCGATAAGAACTTCCATCTACCTTCGGCAATGGAGAAATCCCAGTGACTTTCTGAATAGATTCGGCTATACCATTGTCACTTATTTACAAAAGCATTGTCGGAGTTTGGTCGTTAGAAATCAACCCTTGAATTTGACTACGTAAGTTTTGTTAGTCGTCCTTTTAGATGGACGTATAACAAGACAAGTGGAGGGCTGTTTCGTTTGCACTGTGTAGTACCAAGACGTATATGTAACATATTCAACAGCAACATTGGTTTTAGCGTTGCTTGACGGTTAAATTAAATCAGTCGCCGATTTTTTTTATTTTATTCTAAACTCTTAGATCCTGTACAGCCGGTCTTCAATGCTTTGTTGAAATGCTGCAAGCTGGGGAGTTTCTCTTTCCGCGAAGGTTTGTCGAGTTTGTCGCCATTTTATGTATGTGTGACGCTTTGTCTTTTGTTCTCGGAATTGGGAGTCCCTTCCGAAAGACTTGGACATTTCTCACTGTTGCACGTGCTTGCATGGTAAACGCCAGTGCGACGTGGCTCTGGTAAGCTTCGGCAGGGTAACGCAAGATTTTTTTTTTTGTTGGCTTGGGAACGCCCAGTATTTAAGATCCTTCTTCGAAAAGAATCCAACGTCTCCTCTGCTCCCCCCCCCCCNCACGTTCGTTTGCGTGCGAGCTGTTTGCACGTTACTATTGCGAAAAACGTTCCGACGTAACGTTATCGGGATACAATGCGACTCATCACACGCAACGCACTCTCCTTCGAACTGATTCATCCAGACGCGTGTGATTTTCGAAGACATCTTCGTCGTCGTCTTCTTCCCGTACACTGGCGTCCTGCACATCTGAACGTCGCTGAGAAAGGCTATTCTGTGCACGATTGCCTATTACCCCGCTCCGTGCGACACATTCTGTGCAGATACTAGAACCGAAAGCCAACTTGCGGTCAGAAGAGGCACGAAGAGGGTGTCTCGACTGCTGGCGTTCTGTTACCACAAATGTACGTGGCAATAGTTAACACATGTGCGTGGCAAAATTTACCCGGGAAACTTTATAAACGACCGATTTTTGGTAAATTACATAACGTGATCTCGAATTGAGAGTACGCAATGTTTTTTTTTTGTAAATTCACCTTGCTAGGTTAAAACGGTCAAACTCTAGCGGTGATTAATAATTTTCTTCTCCTTAGTTAAATTTGTATTCGAGCTTTCATCTTGGTGGATTTTAGGATTGTATGGCGTAATATAGCGTACGAGTGAGTGAAGAGATTTGGGCGGCTCTTAACAGCGAGGTCTTGAGAGCCAACGAGGGTGATTGGGGTGAGTATGGAGCAGCCCCGGAATGAAAGGGCGGGGGAAACGGGAGATCCCCGAGAAAACCTGCCGAGCAGCGGCATCGTCCGGCACAATTCTCACACGCGAAAATCCGGGAGTGGCCCAGCTGGGTATCGAACCCGGTTCGCCTTGATGGGAGGGGAGCAGGCTAACCGACTTTAACGTAAATTAAACATTAGACAGGGTAGTCGAGATTTAATCTGGAACTTAAAAATAAGTTAAGTCTTGTAACAGACTGTACCCGGTTTGAATTTCCCCCAGCCTCGGCCTTATTCAGGCCACGTCTTCCCGGGCGAATGGCATCAGCAGAACGGGCCGGAGACCATCGCGGTTGCCTGGGGCGGAATTTCTCACACGTGTAGCACTTTATTTTTTTTGGCGGCCTAACTCTTTTACCCCTTGCCAAATTTCGCAGCGTCTGCAAGTACGNCATTCTTGTGGTGGCATAAACATTCACACAGCTCTCCCGCAGCTACCACATGGTGAGCACGTGGTACAACTGTCGGCCTGGGCCATTGTGAGAAACACTACGTTGTGGAGGGAGGGGGGGGGGATATGCACGATGATATGTGCCCACCAACTTCTTTCTGTGGGTGGTTTGCGTTTGATCGACAGTTACCAGAATCAAACATCGGAAGAAAAATCTCTCTGCCCGTAACTAGACCCAGCGTTTTTTTTTTTTTTTAATAATTATGTTACAAAGTTTGGGAAGTAATTCCTTATAAAAAAAACCAGGTAGAAAAGAAAGGTACGGCTTATGACCTAAGATGATTATGAAGGGAGTTACGCACCCCCGAAAATGGGAGAACGAAAAGGAGCTTTTTTTTATTAAATTATCAGAAACTGCTTGAGATGAAAGAAAATGACTGTGGACATTGCTTCACTGAAATTAGATTACGCAACCTCTGAAACTGTAAGAGCAAGCAACGTCCTTCATCTGTAACAAAATGACGTATGGGCTGCAATAATCAAATTATATAAAATGGATTCTTTAATCAGCAGCGTGATGCTTCGTAACGTAGTCATCACGTACAACGTCTTGTTGCCGTGGTCTGTTNTATATAAAATGGATTCTTTAATCAGCAGCGTGATGCTTCGTAACGTAGTCATCACGTACAACGTCTTGTTGCCGTGGTCTGTTCACAGCATCTTCACACTTTAAGACTCAAACACTTGAAGAATCACCCCATGTATGGCGTGTTTGGTCGTTTCTTAAACATGCGATATGTCGCACGCTTCCATACTACTGTTAACATCGAAATATTTTGTTTTCGGTTAATTTAAACTGTTAACTTATATTTTATCTAAAAATTATTGTAATATTTCAATTATAATCAACATGAATAAAACCAGCGAGACAACAGGTGTGTTGGTAATGTCTAGCAAGAAATAGTTATCATGCAAAAATATTATTAAATTGAGTAGTGCGCACAAATACGGCGCGTTGNGGTAATGTCTAGCAAGAAATAGTTATCATGCAAAAATATTATTAAATTGAGTAGTGCGCACAAATACGGCGCGTTGTGGTCTAATTTCCTAAGCTTTGGTTTCATTCGGCGGAATAGTCTGAAAGTGTGATTTAGAAGGGCTTCAGAAAAGTTCTCATTAACCATTACGTTGCTCCAAATAAATGTTGAGGGCCGTGTTACCCCGTCTTGTCAATAGTTGAGCCTGGAGTGGGGGAAACAGAGAAGAGACGGTTTCATTACAGCCAATTAGCGTAGCTTTGTAACACAAGGTCAACTATACACTACCTGCCTATTTTAATGTCTGATGAAGACTCGGAAGAATCCCTGAACATTACCATGTTCTTTACATACAAAATTGTTATAGACCATGCACGGTTACTTACAACTGTTCTGAAGCCCTGCTCGAGTTCTAATTCCAGGGTATTACTCCGCCTCGTGCAAACAAAACGTAATTTGTCTATAAAATACACCAAAGGGACAATGCACCGCATTCGTGCGCAATCGGTGTAAAAATATTTTGCATTAAGCATTATTTTTTACTAACAAGCATTTTCTGCTTGTTTTTAGTCTTATTTATCGTAAACTAAATGTTATAATTTATAACAATAACAAGTTTAATTTATCCAAACATACGGTGCTTGTATGTTAACAGAAGTATACAAAAACGCTCGCGATACCCGACGCGATTAGAAAACAGCCAAGCACTTCATAAATGGTGCGATTTTTCAAATGTTTGATTCAAAAAGTGTGAAGAAACCGTGAAGAGACTATAAGCGTGAAGCACACATCATAGTGACAGGGACTGGAGGTGGTGTAGAATGTCAAGCCTGCAGCCACGGAGCTTGAATGGCGAATGAATGATAAAGAAATTCCTTCTCAATGCAGTAAGTTTTAAAGATGTGTTTCAAGCACAAAAATATTCAACTCTACTTTCTCAGGAAAATATTGCTACGTTAAAAAAAAATTAACACAAGCATTTGCAAGAGTTTTTAACGTTCCAGTATTTCTTGCAAAATGTTACATTGAATACAAAATGAATTNTTAACACAAGCATTTGCAAGAGTTTTTAACGTTCCAGTATTTCTTGCAAAATGTTACATTGAATACAAAATGAATTATTGAAACGGTTATCTGTAAAATTAATGCACTGAGAAGGAATTTTTTTTTACATTTTGGCCTGGTAGGCAGTGCCCTTAATTGGTACGAAGTTACTCCAGAGGACTGGATTTTAACCAAGAACTACGGCAGTGATCTGAATTAATTTTCTCTTGCACGCAAATACATCAATTGTTTAACGCCCGAACTTTCGTGGGCCGCTGTTCCGTCTCCTCGTGTTTGGTCGGCCCTTACACTTGCATGGACGTCGGCGGCCGTCTTGCACCAGCTGCATTGCCGTTCCTTGACCTTTCAGTTCTTGCGCAAGCCGCGTGGCGCGCTGTGACGTTCATCGAAGCGGCAACTTGCGAGCAGCGCAGTTGACTAATGGACCATCAATGTGCCGTGCTTCGTGTTCCGATTCAGTTCGTGCGCACAGACCTTCTCAGCGATTGAACAAACAAAACGACACGTAATCAATTTTTTTTGTGTCTCACAATTTCAAATAATGGGGGACTTGTAATTAAATTTACGAAATAGTTAATTTTGTTTTGGAATGAATATACTGTTGAATGTGCCTGGGCGTTGCCGATGTCGTGAAGGATGGAGGTCTTAAAGGAACGAAAGAAGTAAATTAAATGTCTTATTTTCTTCGACAGTATACTGGCCGCCTTCCGTTACTCGCTGTTTTCGCTGGCCAGTAATTTTAGAAACGTCAGCTATGGTTCCTATACAGCTGACGTGCACTGAAGGTCGTAGGCAGTCGTGTTTTACGAGCAGCTGGGCAGCGCCCTGTGCGAGGCTAGAAGGATTACTTAAAACACTGAAATCACTGGGGCTCAGGAGGATGTGTAATGCCGGTGAAGTGAGTCATTGACGCACTATTCAAGATATTTGTTCGTGAAACATGCGGTCAGGGACACAGGTGTAAGCACAGGCGCTGAAACAGGCGTTGCACGTACTATTAATTGAACGTATTGAATAATCGTTGCAGGTCAAAAAGAAATAAACAGTATATACTACGTGTATATACAGTAGGGTACAAAAATATACACAGGAAACAACTGAAAGTTTTGAGTACAGAACATACACGTTATCTTGTACGGCCCGCGACAACGTGGACAAAGTAAGCACATCTATAGGTTGTGCGTTATTAAAAGAAAATTTGCATTGCATTAGTACTTCGTTGGCTTCCCTTTTCTTTGAGTAACANCTATAGGTTGTGCGTTATTAAAAGAAAATTTGCATTGCATTAGTACTTCGTTGGCTTCCCTTTTCTTTGAGTAACGGCCTTAAGTCTATTTTGCGTTGATCAACCTAGTTTCCAGTGATTGTGGTCCCTATTCCGTCCCATTCTTGAAGCAACACCGCCTTCAGAAGCAACACCACATCGCCTTCAGAAGCAACACCACATCGCCTTCAGAAGCAACACCACATNCTATAGGTTGTGCGTTATTAAAAGAAAATTTGCATTGCATTAGTACTTCGTTGGCTTCCCTTTTCTTTGAGTAACAGCCTTAAGTCTATTTTGCGTTGATCAACCTAGTTTCCAGTGATTGTGGTCCCTATTCCGTCCCATTCTTGAAGCAACACCACATCGCCTTCAGAAGCAACACCACATCGCCTTCAGAAGCAACACCACGCCACTTTCAGTTGATCCTTGCTTGTTATGCTGTGTTTGTGCACGCGTCTGCCCAGTTCCTCCCACAGACGTTCTATTGGGTTAAGGTTGGATGATTGTGGTGGAGTGGTTGGGTGATTGTGGTGGAGTATNCCACTTTCAGTTGATCCTTGCTTGTTATGCTGTGTTTGTGCACGCGTCTGCCCAGTTCCTCCCACAGACGTTCTATTGGGTTAAGGTTGGATGATTGTGGTGGAGTGGTTGGGTGATTGTGGTGGAGTATGTAGTTGATGGGGGATGTTGTACACGATCCACAGACGTACTAATTCAGCTGTGTGTTTAGGATTATTGTCCTTCTGGAAGTAAAATTCGTTTCCCAGACCCAGCTTCTCGGCACTCGCCTTCAGATTGTGTTGTAGAATGTCTTTACACCCAGACTTATCCATTGTCCCATCAATAATCACAAGTTCGTCCACACCTGAAGCTACCCTGCAGACCCACGCCATAACGCCGCCACCTCCGTATTTTACGATAGGATGGATGTTTTGCAAATCCCAATCTGTATTCCGTTTCCTCCGTACCAGGATTCAACCATCGTTCTGCAAGATATTTTACTCTTGTGTGAAAAAATAACTTTCTTCCAGAACTCAGAGTCCTTCGTGACGTATTCATTTGCAAATTGCAACCTCTTCTACCTATCCACGTCACTTATATAGGGCTTCTTTCTTCGCACTCTTGCATGATACCCGCATGAATTTACCACTCTGCCCATGGTGCGGAGATGGAAGTTTTTACCTTCATACTCGTCCATTTCCGCTGCTATTTTTGTGGCTGAGGTTTTAGGATTATTTTTCACCGTGCGAACTATTTCTATTTTCTCCCTGCTGTCAAACTTCGGTGGTCGCCCTGTTCGCTCTTTATTAATCAGTGTTTCGTTCGTTTAAATGTTTCACTATCGTACAGACTGTAGAGCAACTACGCTTTACAATTTGTGCGATTTCTCCATAAAATTTGTGCTGTTTATGCAGATTCACTATGATGTCTCTTTCTGCAAGGTTCACATACACCTTTCAGTCCCATGTTACTTCTCTCTATGCACAATGTTTGTTTCATCACTGACCATGTCTCGTGTCTGCAGTCGACTGTGCAGCCGGTACTGTTGTGTTCCACGTGTTGTGTCATAACTTATGTCCTAGTAGACAGCACTCCTAGCGGATGTTTACATACATTATTTCCAAGGGAGGTTTCAATTTGCACTCTCTGTGGGCGGTATAATGTACTACGCACAGGTGGCTTTCCCCTNTCTCTGTGGGCGGTATAATGTACTACGCACAGGTGGCTTTCCCCTGCGTAAAATGTGTATTCTTACCAACTCACAGTGTAACGTGAACCTGGGTTTTGAATTACTATTATAATAAAAGTATATTTTCAGACAATTTGGATTCAAACTAATTTTTATGTATAAATTATCTTCTAAATCATTAGCGAGATTATATTTAAGAGGAATTCACTTAAATTCTTTCCACCCTCCCTTCCTTAATATAAGTAACTGTCGAGCGTTCCGAAATTATCGATTCACTGACGAGTAATAATATTTGCTGGTTACTGATAACTGTCCCGTTACTGCTGATGAACACTGATGAAGCATCACTGATTCCAGTGCTCATCAGTAGTAACGGAAGGTGGCCACTGTTACTCAGTTACAATCCTCTGTGAAGCTAATAAACTACTTTCTCGACCAATTGTATATACACTGAAGAGCCAAAAAAAAAAAAACTGGTATAGGCGTGCGTATGCAAATAACAGAGGTATGGAACCAATCAGAGTAACGCGATGCGGTTGGCAGCTAGATCGGTTACTGTTGCTACAATGGCAGGTTATCAAGATTTAAGTGAGTTTGAACGT
>NQII01001212.1:277791-317477 GCA_002778355.1 Clitarchus hookeri
TAGTGTGTCCGCCCGTTCTCCACCCCCCACCACCCCAACACTGTGCTGCGTCTGCATGGTGACGCACTTCATGCCTACGCGAGAAAAAAAGTGCTCTGATTTATATGTGCTTCCCACTGAATGTGAGAATCTCACTACCATAAAAGTCGCTGGCTCGCAGTTTGACTAATCCGCCATTCGATAGGAGCGTATCAACTGTTTTTCAGTGAATGGAAATTTTACTGATTAATATTGCTGAGTCGGGCTTTGAGTAAATATTCTTAAAATATCTTGCTTAGAGCTATATTTGTCACGAAAGTGCTCAAAATAGTTAAAATACCACTTAATTGAATCAATTCATTATAATTGTATTAGGTGTAAAAATTATAGTAGTAAACTTTACATAACTTTTCTCTGAAGCATCCTTCGGGTGGGAAAGGGTTTTGACCCCCCCCCCCTCTTCATCATTATCCGTCTACGTTCCCGATCTTTACACTTGCTGACAAACGTGGGAAGTAAAACCTGGATTTAACATTCTCTCCAATAACACGTTTTCTCAAAGCTGTCCTGGAACTGCTAGTGATGAGGAATTATTTTACGCCATAGATTTTTTTTTTTTTTTTGTTAATCTCAAAAGTTGTTTTGAGCGACAAAGGAATGCCTAAAAATTTGCAAGAAGATCTCTGCAAGGAATTTTACAATCCTTCGTTTCGATCCTTAGTGATCAAACATTGAGTCAACCATTACTCTACGCATGGTGGAATTATTAAGGCTGGGATCGTCGAAAATTTCAATAGGATGCTGAAAGAAAACAAAATGTGGCGAGAATTCACTGCTCGAGGAAATTACAACTGGCTGGAAATTTTGCCTCAGCTTGTAAGTGAATACAATCATGTAGTACACCGCTCAACAGTAATAAAACCTGTTAATGTTACATTTAACGACTCTCTGCTTCGCCCCGTTTTTTCACAACGAGGAGAGACTGAATCCTTGCAATTCCAAGTCCAAGGCAAATGTTTGAGACCATGTTAGGATATCTAAGTANATTCCAAGTCCAAGGCAAATGTTTGAGACCATGTTAGGATATCTAAGTAAAATATCATATTTGCTAAAGGGTATACGGCAAACTGGAGCATGGAAATTATTTGATCGAGAAAATTTTGCTATGCAAAGGAAATAATATTTTGGTACAGTGGCTTGGCTTTGATTCAAGTCGTGACTCGTGGATTTCAAAGCCACACATAATAAACAAATGACTAATAGCTGTGTTAACTCTATTTGTCTAACTTCGAATATGGAAAATATGTCGGGCATACAAATGCAGATGTAGTTTCAAGATGCTAGAGCTCTACGTCTCGCTCAGCGACGAAGAGATTGTGAAGGAGTTGGACAGTGAAATTCCTTGCCCTCCGGAAACTGCAGCGCTTCCGGAAGTGCGACCTGCATATATCCGGAAGTGCGACCTGCATCCAGCTCAAAACGTTCATGAGCCGGCAATGGAGTATAGAGTCCTCTACTTTGGAACGATAATGCGGCGGGATCGCCGCCTACACCATTAAGACTACAGTGAAGAAAGGAATGCACAAATCCACCAGCTCCTACAAGAACATTACGGGATAGTCGTGAAAATTGTTATGATGCTGTTACGAGGACATGAAGACTGTATCATCAGACTTCTAAGGAAGTATCATGCCATCGTCATGGACAGCATCCAGGATATAATCAAAGCTTACGGACAGAACAAGAAGAATGTTCCGAAGTTAAGAGATTGTAATATATTTTTATATAGAATATGTATATATTTTTGTATAAATAATTACTTTTATAAAAGCTCTTTTATTTAATAAAAATCCTGTCATAAAGTTTTCTTAAATTGCATCAGATGCAACAGTCCTTGACAAGATATACACAAACAAACACTAAGAAATATGAGAGTAGGAAGAAAAGGTTCTACATGATGTAACTAAATTAAAACAATATTCTAAGTTCTTGCATGCATGTAAAATACATGACTTGGCCTGGTGATGACTAGAGTGAAAGGAGTGTGGTGGTTCGGTTATGTTACGTGAAGTGGCTGTAGAGTAAAGATGAGAAATTAGTGACTAAATAAAAAAATATTCAGTCTTATACGAGGCGAAAGATATTCGAAGTCCTACACAAGTGTGTGTGGAGCACATGCGACAGATGTCCACTCTAGTGGACAGCAAATGTGACTAAACGAAAAAGTTTCCAAGTCCAACAAAGATGGTAGGATGAAGCGAAGGTGACTAAGGTCGAAGTTGAGTAATGGGGCGAAGGCGACTAAAATGGAGTGCAAGAGCATGAAAAAATAGGAATGAATGATAGAGCATGATGTCATAATGGCTGAGTGGAGCGAAAGCGACTAAGGTGTAATGATAGAGCATGAAATCCAAGGTGACGGGGTGGAGCGAAAGTGACTAAGATTGAGCGAGGGTGACTAAAATGGAGCGAAGATGACTAAGGTCGATCAAATGTTAGTATTTGGGAAAGAAGATGGTAGTCGAACGAATGTGAGTAATTGGGAAACAAGATGGTTGTCGAATGAATGTGAGTAGTTGGGAAACAAGATGGTAGTCGAATGAATATGAGTAGTTGGGAAACAAGATGGTAGTCGAATGAACATGAGTAGTTGGGAAACAAGATGATAGTCGAATGAACATGAGTAATTGGAAACAAGATGGCGGATCCAAGATGGTGGCGAATTTTCCAATCCCCAGCCCTTGCTTTGGAAACACCTTTTTCCACTTTCTCACTATTATCAGTGTTCTGCACTTTTATAGGCTGTTCGCTGCTATTTGAGGACATTTAAAATCAACCTTTGAAAAATGTAACTGCCCTTACCTGCATGTATTTTAACGGGCATGCTAGCTGGCCTGCGTCCAGNCAGTGTTCTGCACTTTTATAGGCTGTTCGCTGCTATTTGAGGACATTTAAAATCAACCTTTGAAAAATGTAACTGCCCTTACCTGCATGTATTTTAACGGGCACACTAGCTGGCCTGCGTCCAGTAAAGCTGTTAACGACGGATGGAAGGTAGTAAGTACCATGCATTCACGTTGAATGAAAGGTGTTACATAAATATATGTGAAAACTAAAGTTATATATATTGCTTCCTAGTTTCTTCATGCACATGTGTAAAAAAAAATTGGAAATTTTTAAAATATTTACTGCACTAATAATTTTACAATAATTTCACTTGTCCGACATGAATAAAGGGGGGATCCGGCTCATTGTAATAATAATTTTAAATATGGTGCAAGAATACACAATGTGCATACCAATAGATGCTAAGCGGGGCTTTCAAAAGTGCCTTTTTTACCGTGAACAGCCTAAAGTAATATTGTAAATAGTACATAGATGCGTTCTACACTAACATGACTTCTGTACACAACACACGAATATCTTCTCCCGCACCTACAGCCTTCACGCAGGAGCTTTAACAGAACTCTTGGTAACATCCCAGCAGTCTTGCCAATCCAGCAGTCTTTCCAACCCAGCAGTCTTGCCAACCCAGCAGTCTTGCCAATCCAGCAGTCTTGCCAATCCAGCAGTCTTGCCAATCCAGCAGTCTTGGCAATCCAGCAGTGTTGTAAATATGGGTTACTGCCGTTGAGATGCGCTTTTATCGTAGGGCTTGTTGGTCTTCGGGCTTTTCGGTCTTCGGGCTTGTCTTGCTCTATGTTACGGAAATGTAACAATTTCACTCTTCCGTCGCATAAGCCTAAAACGTCTGTTTTTAGCTATTCACGTGTGTTGTGTCGATAAGTAAGCGAATTAGATATATAACAGTTAAAATCTATAATAAATCAAAGTAGTTGCACTTTGCACACACAGTTATGTTACAGCAGTTTCGAAATGTACTAATAAATGNATCTATAATAAATCAAAGTAGTTGCACTTTGCACACACAGTTATGTTACAGCAGTTTCGAAATGTACTAATAAATGTCGCTATTTTTTCGTAGTTAATTGGCTATGTCTCTTCCGATTTTGTCTGAAGACATAAAATTGTGTGGGAGAGAGCGTTATTGGAAGCCAATAACATATATATATATATATATATATATATTATATATATATATATAAACTCCCCATCAAATGATTACCTACGGTTCTAACACGGCACAACGTGATTCATCAATAATGCTGTAGTACAAAAATAAATATTTCCAAGGGCAATAGTAAACACGAATACTTATTCCTATAAGCTGTTCACGGTAAAGTGAGCACTTTTGAGGTCTAGTTACTTTATTTCAGTTTTTTTTTTTATCCTTTAACCACCTTGTTAAATAAGTATTGCCATAAAAAGTAATGAACAGTGTGTAGATTCCACTGCACTTGAAAGTTAACGTCTAAGGCTAAAATAAAATATATTTATTGACTATTATTTCAAATGAGAGGGCTTTCAAAAATGCACACTTTACCGTGAATAACCTATACAAGTAATTACTACATTAAGATTCCCGAAAGTTTATTTTANTTTCAAAAATGCACACTTTACCGTGAATAACCTATACAAGTAATTACTACATTAAGATTCCCGAAAGTTTATTTTAAAAAAATTATTTTGTCTGGCTGGTTCAGTAACTACTTTAGTAACGTGGCAATTAAATGCAAAAAAAAAAAATTNAACGTGGCAATTAAATGCAAAAAAAAAAAATTATAATAATGTTACTGTAAATTGTGCTTCCAGGACCAAAATATTTCCTTGTGGATATGCATGGCTCCTATCCACTCAGCACGGTCGGCGTGGCCTACACGTTAACCAGGCTCAACACTGTTTCGGGTAGGACAGAGGAGTAACCAGCACATGTAACTATACCCAGCGATGAAACCCCACAACCTTCAACAGCAACCCCTTTCGCCGCAAGATCTTTTACGTTGCACATCATTAGCCGAAGGTCTCACGTGCAACGACGTTTGCGTTTCATGCTCCCACATAAGCACGTTCAAGGTAGGGGGCCGCGGTGCCTGAGCGGTTACCCTGCTTGCCTCCCACCAAGGCAGGCGGGAGGCAAGCAAGATTGAACCCGTTTCGGGTTCAATCTCCAGCTGGGTCACTTCCTGTTTTTCGCATGTGGGAATCGTGCCGGACGATGCCGCTGGTCGGTGAGTTTTCTTGGGGATCTCCCGTTTCCCCCCGCCTTTGCATTCCCGCGCTGCTCCCTACTGACCTGAATCCCTCTCATCGGCTGTCGAGACCTCGCTGTTAAGAGCCGCCCACAAATCGTGCGGGCATGAATACCGCCTGATATTACGTCGGATGCCTGCTGAAAAGTTGCAGCGAAANACTCTCCGCACTTTCCTCTCCGTCGTGTATGCGTCGAAGGGGGTTGGAGGGGGGGGGGCGTTGAAGGAATCATCTGCTTCGTGGAGCCTGCAAGCCCCCATCACCCAGCCGTTGCTGTTCCGTCCCTCTGTTTTGCCGCATTATGATTTTTTTTTTCCACGCGCGTGCGTCCAACAAGCGCTTTGTTCGCGTCCGACGGCGAAGCTACTCATCGGCCTCCGAAGCGGTTTTAAGACGTATAGTTTGACGTTTCACAAATTTACCCTCCTGTAATTTCGTGTACGGCAATCAATCTGCCCGGGGGGGATAAACTTCTGACATGAGCACACGTCTTTTAAAATCAGACGAGCTCATGCTTACGAAGGACGCTCTTTGCTTATAGCTGTGTGATGTCTTACTGTTTACGCAACGCATGCCGACTTAACGACCCCATTCCATGGCAACTGCACTCAACTTCTGTGAAGCAGCTGAACCGTAGGGCATCTGGTGCTCGAAACAAGCGGATATACTAAGGTGGATTTCACTATCTCCTCGTAACGTACGTGCCTTTTCCTGTTGCGACATTCAAACAAAAAACGTAATTTTGCGTAACGAAGTTAAAATTTTATGTTTTGTTATTGCAGGCTTTGTGCAAAACATTGTACGATTTTGAAACATTGGCCAGAGGAAACAGAATTTCGTTTATTGATGTCTTCATACGTTAATAGTTTTACTAGAAAGAAAAAAAATGTATTACTAAATCGGACATTCTGATTGTTTGAGAGTTCTAGAAGTTCAAAGTTGTGCCACTCTGCCTCTCTCTNGATGTCTTCATACGTTAATAGTTTTACTAGAAAGAAATGTATTACTAAATCGGACATTCTGATTGTTTGAGAGTTCTAGAAGTTCAAAGTTGTGCCACTCTGCCTCTCTCTTCCTGCGCACGTAAGGACGCGAAGTGTGAATATGAATGAATGCTTGTATAGATGTAGTGCCACGTCACTCCAGCATCTACATTCTTTCGCGCGCCACTCGAGATTGTTACGGTCCTACTACAAATTAATTTACGGTAGAAGGTGGTTCTGTAACTTGAATGTTCGTATTTTGTGACGGGCGAACACTTCTGAGTACTGATCGCAAATGGTTTCAGTGACGTTCGCCGTCGTGCCTGATGTTACTGATAGTTTTCGTTGACGTCAGCGGAACTCCCGTCTTGTTTTCCAGCGATTTCGGAGCCGGTGGTAATTCAGTTTGCCATTAGCCATTGCTTACTGTGTGGTTTTGTGGTTTCTCCAATGACTGCATGGTTGACGTCCGTACAAGCTGTTGTTAATTGTAAGTTTAATCGCGTGGTACGATAACCTCCGTTCCGTTTCGTCGTCAGTCTTCCAGACTGAATAATGCGCCTGGTTATTGGTCAAGTTTCGGCGCCACTCTCTATGTCGGAATCTCTTGCTTGCTGGTTTAAATTTTAATAAAGTTTTACAAATTGCCGCTACATAAATGTAGCCATTTGCCTTACTCTGCCCTACCATTATACGCAGTAAAAATAGAACACAAAAAATACTAAACATCTCGTAAAATGTAAATTTTCTATAGTCAGTAATTCTCGATAATTACTCTGAATTTGAAATTATGGCACTGGGACAAAGAATGCCTGCATAAGACGTGGAATGCCTTGGAAGGAGGGGAGAAGAAAGATTTGGCACGTTTGGTCCACGCTTGAAAGACGGTTGACACCTGGCGGCGACTATGCATGAGGTTGGGAGATTGCCTCCCCGTTTGAGAAACACCTCGACGCTGAATTAGGTTATGCGTGGCCGTGCGTAGGTGCAGAGTAATCAGGAAGCGATCGGCGCAAGCACAGATACGGTCCCTTACGTATTCGAAAATGTTTACAGTGTGTTGACGACGGTGACCAGCCAATGGCTCTCGAGATTTGACGAGCTACGGCGGTTACTGGCGGCGAGAAGACTGCAATCTCTTTGTCCTTGGTGACTGCGGGAGTGATCGGTGTTTTGACCTGCCTAGGCCTCGGAGCGGAGGTGGAGATAGTTCACTAGAGACATGCACGTTGGCGGAGTGGAGCTATTTAAGCGGCTCTTAGCATAGTTGTCTCGAGAACCGATTAGAGTGAAGCGAGGTGAACACGGAGCAGCGTCGGAATGCAAGGGCGGCGGAAACGGAATATCCCCGAGAAAACCCGCTGAGCGGCATCGTCCGGCACGATTCCCACGTGCGAACATCCTGGAGCGGGCCCCGCCGGGAATCGAACCCGGTTCGCCTAGGTGGGAGGTGAGCGGTCTGACCACAACACCGCCTTGGTCCCCGACATGTTGGTGTACTCTGATTTAGAATATTGGACTGTGTAATGTGTTAACAGGACTAATTACTTAGTCCGGTTAATTAAACCGGGTATTAAATAATGGTTTATTATTTTCTGTGAGCTCTGTAATGTAGTTCTAGTTAAACACGTTGTAAATACATCGCTGTTTGGATTTTCTGTTCTAAGGTAGATCAAGAAATGCAATTTGTGTAGTTTATTCATGTTAAAACCTCCGTCCTTCAAAAACCTGATCGCACCTATGAATGTACTAAACAATGAACAAANTGTAGTTTATTCATGTTAAAACCTCCGTCCTTCAAAAACCTGATCGCACCTATGAATGTACTAAACAATGAACAAACCGCATTTTCCCTAAGAAATAGTTCAATTGATCAGAAACAAGTAAAAAATATGTCGAGCAAATTTTAAGAGTCCGGATCTCCGTGCAGAAATAAATTTCAGTAAAAGTAATTGTCATGTATAAGATACTATTAAATCTGTATAAAAAAATCCCAGCTGTTTGGTACAGCATTGCATTCACTGTGATATTTTTTTAGGCCAAGTAACCTTTAAAAACGTAGTCCTACGTGGTATCATGTGTTCAGATTTCTAAAAAAATCACCACTTAACAACAAATACTTGGCCTAAGAAAAAATTATATTTGAGAGTTTATGTTCAGTTGAAGGTAAACTTGTGTCCGTAGCCTTAATGGAAGTGTAAAAAAGTATGTGCGATACTTAAAATGTGCTTTCTTGTGTGCTGCGTTGAGGTTCTGGAAGGCAGTATTGTTAGAAAACAGCGATTTCAACGGCAGATAAGCAACTCTCGGTCCCAGCAATGAACACTGTGTGCGCGTATTATTTCTGGGATTTTCATGTGTTTGTTTTATTCGGTACGATCCAAGTTATGTGGAATAATATCACGGAGAGTAAAAGTTAATATTAGCTTTTGCGTCAATAGCTCTGGTGCATGATGGAAGCCTTNTGTAGTTTATTCATGTTAAAACCTCCGTCCTTCAAAAACCTGATCGCACCTATGAATGTACTAAACAATGAACAACCCGCATTTTCCCTAAGAAATAGTTCAATTGATCAGAAACAAGTAAAAAATATGTCGAGCAAATTTTAAGAGTCCGGATCTCCGTGCAGAAATAAATTTCAGTAAAAGTAATCGTCATGTATAAGATACTATTAAATCTGTATAAAAAAATCCCAGCTGTTTGGTACAGCATTGCATTCACTGTGATATTTTTTTAGGCCAAGTAACCTTTAAAAACGTAGTCCTACGTAGTATCATGTGTTCAGATTTCTAAAAAAAAATCACCACTTAACAACAAATACTTGGCCTAAGAAAAAATTATATTTGAGAGTTTATGTTCAGTTGAAGGTAAACTTGTGTCCGTAGCCGTAATGGAAGTGTAAAAACGTATGTGCGATACTTAAAATGTGCTTTCTTGTGTGCTGCGTTGAGGTTCTGGAAGGCAGTATTGTTAGAAAACAGCGATTTCAACGGCAGATAAGCAACTCTCGGTCCCAGCAATGAACACTGTGTGCGCGTGTTATTTCTGGGATTTTCATGTGTTTGTTTTATTCGGTACGATCCAAGTTGTGTGGAATAATATCACGGAGAGTAAAAGTTAATATTAGCTTTTGCGTCAATAGCTCTGGTGCATGATGGAAGCCTTNTGTGGAATAATATCACGGAGAGTAAAAGTTAATATTAGCTTTTGCGTCAATAGCTCTGGTGCATGATGGAAGCCTTTTTGTTTATAGAGTAGTGTGAACTGTCACGGTTGGGTGGTGGGGGGATTGCCAAAATAATTCTTTTGCAAGCCAGAATGTATAAATGTGGGAAGCAGGTGTGTTTCCATGTTGAAAATTTTTGTAAGCAAGCTTTTAATAAACTTATATTTATAGGACGCAGTGCGCTCTTACCCGCGTAGTTTTGTCTTAAAGAGTAACACTATTCAATTTTTATGTCATTTACACCTTTCCATATACTTCAGCCTTTACTCTGACGTACGATTAAAGGTGATAATGCGTTCTTTGCATACAGGGAAAGAGTTTCAGACATATAATAAAGCGTTGTTTTTGTTCATTTTATTTACAGTATGGAATCGGTTTTAATTTGTGTTCCGACTAATCGGTAGGCAAATTATTTCATTATAATTAAAGTATAAGATTGTAAATTGATATGTTAACTCTATAAATAACTATGAAGGTAGCAAAACGCTCTTTCAATTTAAATAAACCAAATTATACACAAATTAACGTATAAATTTCGAGTTGGAAATAGCGTCAATGACGATTGTTTGAAATAATTTCAGAGAAGGTTCTTCGCGAGCCCGCATATTGTGATATGGTATAGTAGAATAGAATTGATGTCTGTATTCATTGTTATGCGCAAAGGCTATTCGGAGATATAATCTAATTTAAACTTATATGTCTGTCCAGTAAAACATAATGGCATGTGTTTTACGTCTACCTAGCCTTTTTTTTTTGNTCTAATTTAAACTTATATGTCTGTCCAGTAAAACATAATGGCATGTGTTTTACGTCTACCTAGCCTTTTTTTTTTTTGGCGACTATTAAGTTTTGGACTCGATGACGCCTTCTATTAGTGAAATCTGTCGGAAACGCAAAATACGTATGCACTTAGTTCATTTCATCCAGGGCTTTTGTTACTTTTAAAAATTTCCGTTTATTTACGAGTAATTTTACGGAAATGTACAGTAGATATGCGGAAACGCAATCCGTAATGACGAAAAACGAAGCTGTGCCCTGTAANTCTAATTTAAACTTATATGTCTGTCCAGTAAAACATAATGGCATGTGTTTTACGTCTACCTAGCCTTTTTTTTTTGGCGACTATTAAGTTTTGGACTCGATGACGCCTTCTATTAGTGAAATCTGTCGGAAACGCAAAATACGTATGCACTTAGTTCTTTTCATCCAGGGCTTTTGTTACTGTTAAAAATTTCCGTTTATTTACGGGTAATTTTACGGAAATGTACAGTAGATATGCGGAAACGCAATCCGTAATGACGAAAAACGATGCTGTGCCCTGTAANGTAATTTTACGGAAATGTACAGTAGATATGCGGAAACGCAATCCGTAATGACGAAAAACGATGCTGTGCCCTGTAAATACAAAATACGGAAAGTCTCCGTATTTCCTATAACTTCGGGTTTCGACTTTCGGGAACGAACAATGCCGAGTCTGCACGAAGCTTTCTTCGCCACTGTAACCATAACATTATCGTTTCTGCGGCAGTTAGGTTATCCACGCCACTTGGACACGTTCTTTTACATCAAAAAATATCATCGGGCGTCTGTAACATTTAGCAACACTTAAGATATCAACATTAATAACAATTAAAAAGGTTGCTCATATGCGTGGATTATAAATACAAAAGTAATACTAGGAAACTTTATTTGAAAGTCGTAGGTGAGTGGTTAGTCATGAGCTCTCCTTTTTTTTTTTTTTTTTTNTTTTTCCGTTATCTCTTTTTTAGAAATGGAAGTACAGAACACTATCAAATTTACGGAGAAGGTTCTGTGAATTCATAGAAAGTCCGTTTCCGTAAAGCATCGTGTCCGTAATTTTACGAGTTAATGGACACTTCTTGAAAAAAAAAAATTTACCAGCACTTTTACGTAAAATGAAGGATTTATTTTCTCAGTGTAAAATATCATCTAATGACCTTGCCTTTACCTGAACTCCTCCATAAAGCCTAAAGAAAATATTCTAATGGGTACACAGATTCCAATCAAACTGCGTGTTTAAGTCTACATTAATAAAAACTTAAATTGTTACGATGTAGTTTTAAATATGAGATCCTCTGGATTCGNCTGCGTGTTTAAGTCTACATTAATAAAAACTTAAATTGTTACGATGTAGTTTTAAATATGAGATCCTCTGGATTCGTACAGTTTATCCTCATTTATGTCGCTGCGGTAACTAACTTATTGTCCTTAGGCATAAAAGAAGCCTGATCTGTAATTAACTTTATCTCTAGAATGAATGAACGTATCATNCTAACTTATTGTCCTTAGGCATAAAAGAAGCCTGATCTGTAATTAACTTTATCTCTAGAATGAATGAACGTATCATTTCTATTTTTAGCAGGTTTTCTTGGTCTTTCAGTTTGTTACCACCATAAACCTCGTCATTGACGTAGTCCCACTGTCGCAGATTATTTTTACCGTGCGACACGATGTGTTTGTCTGTTTACGTGCGTGATGCACAGAGACCGCGCTATACCGTATGCGCTTTCGTCAGCAGAGAACAAGGTTTAAATGTTTGGATTACGCTTGTACACGTCGCAAACAGTACCTTATTTCCTGGATTCAGTAAAACAGGCAGAATCTAACTAGAATGTTTTACTTAATTCCCACGGTTCCCATTATTATGACTACTCTGTTTCTATTTCCAGTTTTACGATCCACCTCCCCCCCCCCCTCCACCACTGCGTGCTGCGTTAATCACCAAAGTTACGACACCGACCAGTGGTGGTATCGCGATCCGTATAATAGTAAGTCGTATGAAGATATTTTGCCCGCTATCTCTTAATGGTAACTGGCGTAGTTCTTTTTTTACGACCGGTATTTTTCTATTTAATTATTGCCAACGTTTAAATGCAAGGCCATATAAGGGACAGTTCGCAAGATATGTTTTCCAGAGGAAGAGAGTAATTTTGTACTTCATACGAACTTCACGCACTGCCATTATATGCTTATCGATTAACTCCAGTGTTTACAGTCGTGTAAGGACAGGTCCTCTAATCGTGCATGGAAATGTTATATATATATATATATGTATATGTATGTATATATAGGCCCACAATTTTTTTTTTTCGCGAATAATTTGGAGCACACAGCGATACTATACAGAATGATTCTAAAATCATGGGACAAACATTGAGGGGTGGTAGAGCTCACTAAAACAAACAATTATTNCAATAATTGTTTGTTTTAGTGAACTCTACCACCCCTCAATGTTTGTCCCATGATTTTAGAATCATCCTGTATATAGACCCACTGATTTTTTTTTCCGCGAATAATTCTCTGAGCACACAGCGATACTATACACACCTGGGCTGTTGTCGTACCTCCATTGGCTGCTGCTGTAGTTGGTTTCCGCATTTGACCGAGCCGCTCGGGATTCCGGAACTCCGACACTGTGACTTCGTGATTCGTGCGCACTCTGTTAACACGGAGCAGAACGTGCGTGCATCAGCCAATCGAAAAAGCCGGAAGAGCTCAGTGTCCTGAACTGTATCTTGTCTCGAAATATTTCCGCGAGATATCACTGCGATTGTTAGCAGGCAGTCGTCTACTTTGACTGTTTTACGTCGCACGTCAGTAAGCCTGCCATTGTCCGAATATCCTTTAGCGCGTTCCCAAGTTGAAATAGCGACGTGTTCTTTCTCACGCTACGGCCTCCTGCCGGTCAAGCGAACACGCGGGCCGCGTAGAGGTGCCGGCGAAGACGAGCCGCAGCTCGTAGCTCGTTTGTTGGGTTTCCCAGGTCGTAAAGATTGGTCGTGAATAGGCGCCGCACTGTTGCGGGGTGGGAACGTAAAGCGCCGGGCATCTTGTATAACTGACGACTTGTTGGCACGACTGGAATGTCAACACTGCTACAGTTGAAGCGTGTCGTTATCAGGTACACAGCGTTTCCTGTTTGCAATACGCAGATTACAGTGGCCCGCGCTGCGTCGCTGGGGAGAGCAACAGTGGCACAAGTACACGTTGGCGATCGTATAGGGCTATTCACGGTAAAGCGAGCACTTCTGTGATCCCTCTCATTTGGAATAATCATCAAAAATATATATTTTTATTTTAGCCTTAGGCATTAACTTCCGAGTGTTGTGGAATACACACGCTGTGTTTATTACTTGCATGGCAATGTTTATTTAAATGGTGGTTAAAGGAAAAAAAATGGCTGAAAGGAATAATTAACAATGGCCTCAAAAGTGCCCACTTTACTGNCCTTGTATAACTGACGACTTGTTGGCACGACTGGAATGTCAACACTGCTACAGTTGAAGCGTGTCGTTATCAGGTACACAGCGTTTCCTGTTTGCAATACGCAGATTACAGTGGCCCGCACTGCGTCGCCGGGAGAGCAACAGTGGCACAAGGGCACGCTGGCGATCGTGTAGGCTATTCACGGTAAAGCGAGCACTTCTGTGATCCCTCTCATGTGGAATAATCATCAAAAATATATATTTTTATTTTAGCCTTAGGCATTAACTTCCGAGTGTTGTGGAATACACACGCTGTGTTTATTACTTGCATGGCAATGTTTATTTAAATGGTGGTTCAAGGAAAAAAAATGGCTGAAAGGAATAATTAACAATGGCCTCAAAAGTGCCCACTTTACCGTGAACAACCTATAGCTACCTTCGTTTTTCCTGACATTGACAATTTTCAACGACGATACTTACGTGTCAAAAACTAAATTTATGAATTTGCAACAAAAAATATCCACTTTCACTTCTGTCCTGAAAAAAAATTACGTTGCTATATTCCGTAGTTTTTTTTAAATATAAAATTAGAATAGACGCAATTGCTTGCAATGAAACCCACATGACGTCTATGGAGTCCCCTTCCTTTTAATCCCGCGCTTTTGAAGTGCGATAAAACCGTGACGTTCGAGAATTCTTCTAAATGTATTCTCTCGCCGCACATCTGCTGGTGACGTTTCTGTCGTGAAAGTTGTGTTTCTCGAACACTGCGTCATTTACGCGTGCAGCGGAAACAGCTGCACCCAATACGTTATGTTGCTGGCTGAAACCGAATAATAGGCCCGGGAGAGGGGGGACTTGCCACGCTGGTACGTTAGTTTCGAAAACAGCAGTGTTTCCAGGCCATCGCGCGTTGTGACGAAGTCCACGAGGATGAGCCCAGGGGCCGTCCTGCGTCTGCAGATGAGGAAGGCATGTGCTAGTTATCCGTACGGAAAAGTACTTAAAATGAAGGCGGAGTCCACATTTCGAGGAGTGACGGCATTATGAGTGGGAGATAAAAATATTCTGCCCGGGCTGCCGTGGGCCAAGTGTGGGTGAGATGTACATATTTCCGTTGCAAATTGGGCCTCCAATAGGTAAAATAATTTTGGTAGCTAAAAAAAAGTAATTTGTTTACTGTACCATAGCCTTAAGATCTGTAATGTACTTCTTCCTAAAAAAAGTTTTTAATCTGAATTTTTTATTTTGGTAATTTAAAAAGATTTAACCGTGATCAAGGAAAATAATTTTAACGCTGAAGTTTTATGGAAGAACATTATTTGAGGATTAATTTAATTAGTATTTAACTTGAATGCAATTTTTTTTAAATAGAGAACCCGAGAGATGCATTGCGCCCGATGAAGGGCTAAGTACTTCCCCTGCGTCCCTTCATGCGAACCCCGAAACAGAGGGGAAAGAACCTTGATAATTTAATTCTGTGACCTTGTATTTGTGCCAACAAGATTTTTGCAATGCTCCCAAAACGATAAAACATTTTTGGTGAGGCAAAGAAACGAAATATTAAAATTTCAAGCGTGCCCCATGTTCACAGTTTTGTAGTAAGTGAACAAAAAATGTTGTTGGCATAGAAGCAAACGCGATATGCAGCTGAATGTAAAACTTCTAAGCGCGTGAAACTTTGCTACTTTGAGGGCAGCCCGGCGTACAGAGTTATTGATAAGTTAAACCGTTTCTAAGAGAAAAGCATGATAATGTATAAACTGAGGGAAGTGGCAAGGTCAGCACCAAATGAACTATCGCCTCTACGCGCAAGGCGGTTTTCTCATCGGCTTCCCCACAATTTTATCTGTTGCAAAGTTTAAGGCTCAGCTTCACCCCTTTTGCAGAAATTTTTCGTTTTTTTACCTCATAATTTCAGTTTCATAGTAATTACTAACAATGCACGATTTTAAAGAACATACTTTTTACGAGTTGTTTAATATTTTTGTACGCTATTTTAAAAGTCAAGAACATATTTATATATCATATTAATAAGATCTCGACTTTTTTACAACAAGCAGATAAACACGCAATTAAAATTACGCACAAAAATATTAAACAGCTCGTAAAATGTAAATTTTCTATAATCGTACATTGTCAATCATTATTGTGAATTGGAAATTATGACGTGAAAACGAAAAAATTCTGCAAAAGGGGTGAAGATGAGCCTTAACGCTGTCGTTAATACAGTTTCCAAGTTTATCCAGTTACTCTGTTTTAGGCATAAATAGCAATGTGGGCCTTCTTTTGGGTCGTAATATGTATGGTGGATTGAATCGCGTATCATTACCGTTAAGAAAATCAATTTTAAATGGATCGTTTAGTATAAAAACTTGCATTTTAAATGCTCTGCCTCGTAGTTAAAGAATCGGGTAAGCGCTTTAAGGATATTCGCTACGAAAAAAAAACTGTTTTATGTTGGTACTACTGGCGGTTCAACGTGTGGACACTATCTGCGGCTATTTTCCGTAGTTAAATTTTTTTATATTGCATGATTTTTGCAAAATATGTTAATCACAATTTTACTGTTTTTGTAATGTACAAATAAAATAAACCAAACTATTTGCAGAAAACTTGAGAACCGCTGAAATGTCTTGCCTTGGTTCATTTTAAGGTTTGATTAGCAAGTTATTCTACAAGAATTCAGGGGCAGCCACTGTAAAACAAATGCAAGAATTTCTCCTTATTTTCAGAAATTTCTTTAAATTGTAAATAAATTTCCTTGTTAGATTTTACATACGTCTTGAACTAACTCTTGGCATCTCATTTCAGTGTGAATTATCTTATTTCAGTACCTAAGTTATTTTCTTTATTCGTAATTTTCTTTAAATAAGCAGTAAATTCTGATTTTGACATTAATTGAAATGTGATTCGCGAGACAGGCTCAGTCAAGCGGCACTATAGAAAGAAATGTCGCCGCTTTCGATCCAGCGATTACGTAGGTACCTGTGGCCATTATATTCCCGCAAATTTTTTTTAAAGCATTTACTTTTATTCTTTTGGTTGCCTTTTCTTGTTTCGAAACTTTTACAAACCACGCCGAATCTGGGAATAGTAACCACATAACAAGAATCACTTGAAGATGGCTGGCGTCACAAAAACTATTAGTGTTTGCTGAATAAAATTGTTTACTTATAAGGAGCATTTATTGCAAATTTAAATGCCTATCGTACCGTTGGCGAGAAGGTCAGGGTAGTGTACAAGAGTTTGTATTTGATTTTAAGCAAGTCGTGTATCGGAAATGTCGTTACTTATTTGTTTTTGGTAACCGACGGTCACTTCTCGTTTCGGAATTACATAGATTACCCGTTGCGAGCATAATAAGTACGCCATGCCTTAGAAAACGTAACTGCGATGGTTGCAGTTTCTTAGTGGATAAGTAACACTTTATTTGTAACTGTCTACTTTGTTGATTGGAAAATTGTTACTCGCAGGTCAAGAAGTGGCCGGTCAAATGACGCGTGTTGCCATTTTGGCTTGCAGGGAAATAATTATTAAAACCATACACAACTCCAAAGCGTTGTTCCTGGGTAGCATTTTCAGATAAATTTCATCAGTACTCCTTAGTTAATTTCTTCCAAGTCAGTCGTGTGCTGTCACTTTTTATGTTTCTCTTTTTAATTTGTGCCCCCCCCCCCNATAACATACTTAACAGATTAATGTTTGTAGCACCACAAACTCATATGGCAAGCTTCTTCCCCCCTCTCCACTCCGTCAGATATGAGAGATTGTTCACCGTCATGCATGCAGATTTCATAAGAAGTTCTACAAGGACCTGGCAATTATCAATTACCTCGTCCATTTAAGCTGTTGTGCACGTATGTATGTTTAAACAGGAGGCCAAAGCTGCATTAATTGAAAAGCTTCAGTCTGTATCTAGCAGCTTTAGATTGGCACTGGATAATGTATCCGTAGTGCGATAGGGTGGAAGTATTACTAAAAATATAAATGTACGCAGAAGTAGTTTTTACATGTAATTTTCATGGTGTAAATAATGCAGTCGCAAGGCACAATCTTGAACACGCAAATATTTCGCATCTGAGTAATTAATGTCCATTATAATGCCCCAACCTCAAAATTCCAGTAGAGGGTGGCTCCGTCCGATTTACGTTAACCAAAAAGTTCTACTTTTTAGACTCGCCATAAGCGTTTTCCGAATCATTTCAGTGCTTTCTTAAACTTTTTCAAATATATGTTAAACAGTCAGATATACAGGAAACGCGTACGAATTAATAGAAATGATTAATTCCTTTTATTCCACTGTGACATGATTTTATGTTAATATTATTATTCCCGTTTTAAATATATGGGTGAATGCCGTCCACCTGATTTACTGACTGAACGTGACACAGCCACGTGTACCCGAGATGGGAGCCGAACGACAAATCTTTTAACAACTTTTTAAACTTCACAAACAAGTGAAATAATTTTTTTATTGAAATTGAAATGATTTCGGAATGCAAAATACTACAATAAATAAATTGTTGAAAAGTTGACAACATTTTTTTAATATTTTACTTATTTTATTTATTTAGGCCTATCATACTTACTTATTTACGCCTTTTAACTTATTGAATCACCAACTGTATAAGTTTCGTTAGTCAGCAGAATGTAACTCCTTAGCGACTTTGGCTTTGTATTTAATTGTATTAGANTCCTTAGCGACTTTGGCTTTGTATTTAATTGTATTAGAAAGTGAGACGCTACAGTGAAGAGAACAGCAGACCCTCACAAATACTAGTATTCTGGTGATACACTTTGATTGTCTTGCTCGCCGGAGCTGCTGGTCAGTAACTGCTGAGACTTTTGAGCCGTAGGTCAAAACTCTACTGAATCTCCTCGCTAAACGAGTAGTGGTTGGTGGTTGTGGGAGTGGATGATTTGGGTGGGTGTCAAGTAAAACTTTGTAACTTTATCATATAAAAGTGTGGCGAAATTTAAATGCTATAATTGTTTTAATGTAATTAATATTTTAATTTTAGATTACTGATACCAGAAATAAAATTCATGTCATTTCCACGATAATCCATCCAAAATAAAACTCAATCTTTTCATATTTTTTGGTGTACATATCATTTCTGCGTGAAATTACTGATTGGTTTTCTTCTTTTTTATGCCTCTTGAAATAGTTTTCTGCATATGTTCTCGAACTCGTTCCTGCCGACGAGTGATCTATCTAGTCTGTAAAGTTTGAATGCGGCCTCAGAGGGACGATGATATATGGCCCTTAAGTACAGCGGACAAGCGCTGTCGACATTTTTCATAATCGGCCTATGCGCCCTCCTCGATCACAAGTTCTGATTCGCTCTACTTTGTTCGCTTTGCGACGTGGCGGAGAGGTGCGGTACTGGAGAGTTGACAGCTCGTCCCGCAGTATTTCCCGACCGCTGAATCACTAACCACCGTTGTATTTCCCGACGACATCGCCGCCGGCTCACCGCCAGAGCGAACAAACGTTGCTGAGATCATGTTTGTTTGCTCAGCATGTCCGACTTGTATAGTCCACTCACGGTTTCTTCGGGTGTTTTGAAACGAACCTTTGAAAAATAGCCCTAGGCGTAACATATCAACCTGTTTTTTTCAATAACTTGTATACCACAAATTTATAACACTGTGATTAACTTCAAAGTACTGTATTCTTGAATAAATGTAACTTTATCTAAGTATCTTCTATAACTTTTAATATTTATATCGTCTTAAATACGAATTAAAAACAGTGAGAGCGGCGATGTATTGGCAACGGATAGTAAGAAATAGTTCAGTTAAAATATTGTTTTAACCTAGTTTTATGGTATACTATTTGTAAATTGAAAGTTACCTATTGATATATTTGAATTTTTAGGTAGCACTGAATGAAACATTTCATTGTAACAGTTGAAAATATCAGCGCAAATGACCGTGCATAGCCCTAGTGACATGGTGTTTTTTTTTTCGTCCGAGGAAGAAAATCATGTCACTCTTTCTCTCTGTCTCTCTCTTTATCTTTCTCTTTCTCTTCCTCTTTCTCTCCCTCTTTCTCTCTCNATCATGTCACTCTTTCTCTCTGTCTCTCTCTTTATCTTTCTCTTTCTCTTCCTCTTTCTCTCCCTCTTTCTCTCTATATATATATATATCTCTCTCTCTGGAAGTTTCGCATCGCTTGTAGTTGAAAATTATACACGTTTTCAATTTTAGCATATTTCATACTTATTACAGCAAAAATTATGATTTTTGAATTTGTAATTTACAACTGAAAAAAGATTTTATTTTTTGATGAATAATTATAATAATTTTTGATGTGATGGTGGGACAGTTCCAAAACCGAAGTTGGCAGAAGTGGAGACTGGCAACGCCAACATGACATGGCGTGTTTCTGAACGAAGTGTCACGTTCGTGCTCATTGTGTTTTTTAAACCTTGCTGGGCAAGTTACGATGTTGTGATAAATACGTTTTTCCACGGAAGGAATACATATACTGTAAAGTGCGTCGTGATGGCTGTGTGTGTGTGAAAGAGTGTTGTTACATTGTACCAGTATACGTGTGATTGCAAATATCGGACGTGGGAAATGTATACGTTTTAACCGTGAAATGTTTTTAAGGCGAAATATTTTGAAAGTCGCGTCTGTTTATCACAACGTTGTAACCTTGCCGTAGGTGTTTGAAACACAATTTTGTAACGTGCTTACGTTTCTGTGATTTGACTGTTTGCCACAACCCCAACAAAATACTAAGCCCAGCCAGATAAATTTTAATAAATAATGAAGAAACCTAGAAAACAGTACGTACCAAAGCATATAAATATGAGCCGGGNGTTACGTTTATATTTATGTTGGAATTAATTCTTGTTCGGCTCATAGCTTTCGAATAAATTTCTTGCCCTGCAATTCTTCTGTTTCAGATGTATGCACTTGTAATCAACCACGTAGGTTTTGCTTTCTCTTTTCTTGGCACAGGTTTTTAAAACCTTCTGTAGTGAATACTTTCAAGTGCGTTTGTCATAGATTCGTTATATGCCTTTCCACTTCCCCGCTGTTACGTATAAGCTTCTGATTAGCCATGTTGTCTGTGAAAGCATTAATAATGTCGCAGACACTAATTAAAGCCACTGTGCTCGAGACAAAGTAAACATCACAATGAATCATCCCGTCACTTTCCAAGGGCAGAACAAACGCACTAGTTCCCTCCATCGAGGAAGAAATAATTTTCAACTCCAAGGAGGAGTGATGTCTTGATATACATAACATAGTTACGTTTCCCCGCACAGTGGCGCCGCTAGCTACCTTGTGTCTGGAGGGGGAACTGCTGTCAGAAACGCGGAGAAAATTTGCAATGACTTCGCACCTTACTCTTTACAATAAGTGCTGCAGTTGTGCTGTGATTAAATGAACACGTTAGAAATACACTCAGAAAAAAAAATCTGCTACTGAAACTGCATGTCTACATCGACTCGTATATCTGCTTTTATTTGTAATTGTGTTAATTTATTTATTAGAATCTAATATAAGGCACCGAGTTACGAAGTCTATAGTTCCATCTCTTGACGTGCCAAACAAAGCGCATTGTTTAAACGGGTAGGCACTAAAACTAGTTCGTGATATTTTTTTTTAATTCGCATTATAGTAATTAATACGGAAATATCGATTTTTGAGCCTGGCGCTAACGTTAAAGGTGATAAACAAAATGAAAGTAAGCAGGTTTTCCGAGTGTTTAATAAACCCACTCGGTTTTCTGAATGTTGATGCAATGAATGAACACAACTGGTTCGTATTTTTCGTTGTGGATCCCATTATCTGTAAACTGATTGTATGACGCGCGAAACACTTGTATTTGATAGTCAAAACCACTACGATCTGATGCAAATACACCAAATTCCGCGTACAAGAACAGTTAAAATCCCGTGTTATGTTTTGCCGGAACTGGACACAAAGCTCAACACTGAATACTGTCGGCGTCTTCTCTGCAAGTAACTGATTCGTAAACCTTAGCGCTGCGCTAGCGTTACCAGAAGTCAGAAAAATTTCGCGGGTTCGATGACGACGTCTGCAGGATTTCACAGTTCTTCGCGAGTTTAGGTTATTTGTTCATTGGCTGCCGCGATAGTGAGTGGCCCATTTTACCCAGACCAGGTATCACANCGGTTATTTGTTCATTGGCTGCCGCACCAGTTAGTGGCCCATTTTACCCAGACCAGGTATCACAGGATTCAGTATTTTGTTTCTTCCAAGTTTGCTTTTGACTCAGAGTCGTATAGAGCGTATGTAAAACACTACGATACATTTGAAAAATAAACTGAAGTGTGTACTACACGTTTCAAGTTCAGCTTGTACTAACATTTATTTGCGAAATTTTCCGTTGTTTTAGTTGTCACTAGAAACAGAAAACTAAACCTTCAGATTATTAGCTACGGTGACGGAGGGAGTAGTGCGTCAACCAGCACAAATCAAAACATTTATATGCTGTTCACTGTAAATTAAGCACTTTTAAAGTCGGGCATTGAAGAAAAAAAACTCTACCTGTTAACTGCATATACGCTCCTGCTGTAGCCACCGACATGCAGGCTTCAGTTAAATTGGCAGCGAATTAAGTCAAATAGTTTTAGGTCGTGACGTATTGGGAGTGTGATGTTCAAATTTATGGCGAATCAAGGCGGTGTATTTTAGTATTAACAACAGAGTTCGAATTGGCACAGTAGTAACACATTTATGTTTTCACTTGACTAGCGCGTTAATAAAGTCATTTGGCCCACGCCAATGTAAGTTTTACGTAAGGCGGAGGTATAAAACATCTGGAGAAAAGTACTCCCTGAGCAGGGCTTTCAAACGTACTCGCTTTGCCGTGAACAGCGTATATATACAACACGGGGAAACTTAAATGTGGTGTTGGGAAGTGTCGACGGTGAACTGACTATACTTGTCGATGCCCATTTGACCTCGAAAACCGTCCCGCGTGTGGACGTGGACAGCTTGCGGTCGGACAGGCTGGAGCGTCACGTGGTTCGGCTCGGCGGTGGGGAGTGTGTTCCACGCCTCGCCGCGTGGCGCGCTGCTGCTGTTGACGGNAAAAAAAGGGTGGCGTGGAGGGGAAAGATAAGGTCGGGCAAATTATTATGAACGGCGCGACCTGCGAAGGTTGGCAATTTCGAGGTAGAGGCTCGCGACATAAATCACGTCTGTTAAAAAAAAAACTGCCACCGTCCGATATATTTTTTACCGCGGACGGGCTTAAAGTTTAAATTATCCGCACCCTCGTAAAATCAGTTGGACTTTTTTTTTTTTTGTTGTTTTCTAGCCTGCGTGGAAGTGCGAGGTTATTGTGGAGTGCGTGGAGACTATGCGTGTATCATACTCAATCTCGCAAATCTCCGGGGCTTTTTTTTTTTCTCTTTAGCCAACCCTGCAGTTGTGATGTTTTGCGTACCGTACTATCGAAGAGTTACGTATGCGGCAACACATGGCCAGGCGTGTCACTGTTTAGGATAAACAGATTAAAACTGTTTTTGTACGCGGAATTCGGTGTATTCATATCAGATCGTAGTGGTTTTGAATATCAAATACAAGCATTTCTGGGGTGATACAATCAGTTTGCATGTAATGGATCCACAACGAAAAATACGAACCAGTTGTGTTCATTCATGGCATCAACATTTAGAAAATTAATGTATAGATGTAGGATGTGGTAGAAAATTACAACGTAACTCGTTCCGAGTTTAATACCGGTATTAACACAGTGCGAAACGGCAGTGGTTATTTCAAGAATGAGTTTTACAATGCCAGAATCTTCTCACAAAACACTTGTTAAGTGGTACGAGTACAATTAACGTTTATTCGCACTTAGTACCCCGGCGTGATTTAAAGTTCCGTTATGGCGGGATTTTATCGGTCGCAGAAGGCTGTTTGTGGCTTCTCGTGTTTCTCTCAGAGACGGGCAGGCCGTAAGCAAGTCTCCGCCCGGAGACTATTTTTTTTTGGAAAGTTAATCGTAGGTGCGGACAGGTTTTTTTTCGTGATAGTTTCACGGGCGACGGGACGCCGACCTCGGTCGGGGAAGGTAACTGTCCCTTGTTTGTTGTGGTGGCGAGCCTGCAACGCTGGTGTTCGGCGCGCGCCGCTGTGTTATCAACTTGCTCGATCGCCGCATCGTGGGCGGTGCGTGTCTTGGTCGCGGTGGAACTGCGGATATGGCTCGGGACCTTCAGCACCGCAGCAGTTTCCGAGAGCTGTCATCCGTGAAACTTTCAAGTTAGCAGTCGCCTGTCTGTTGTTTGCCCACAAACGTGCTCGTGTGACGAGCCTCCTTCTCATGTCGTGTGTAGTGTAGTGGTTAGGGCTGATCTTTAAAATCGAGGTCTTGAGAGCCGATGGGGGTGAAGCGAGGTAAAGGCTGTTCACAAGATAAACTGAGCACTTTTCAAAGCCCTGCTTGAGATCTACTTGTATGCACATTGTGTGTTCTTCCACCTTGTGTAAAATTAACATTGCATGGGCCTGATAACTTTAATTTCACAGACTTGCTAAATCCTATACTTATCTACTATATAAAAATAAGTCGGGTTTTCCTTCCTGACGCTATAACTCCAGAACGCACGAACCGATTTCCACGGTTTTGCATTCGTTGGAAAGGTCTCGGGCTCCGTGAGGTTTATAGCAAAGAAAATTCAGGAAAAATTTTAACAGAAAAGCGGGAAAATCTTTTTTTACATACAGCGCCATCTCTGATACATAGCATGTACTACAAATCAAGTAGATGGCGCCGGTGAGTGATACATTGTTTGACAGCTACTCATTGTTCTCTGCTCAGTGATGTGACAAACTTTCATGTGACAAACAATTGTGAAAAAAAAGTAAAAAAAATAAGTTATTCGTTTCCTAACATTTCAATTGGAAACCATCAAATCAATCACGTGTATTGTGCAAATTTTTATTCAATTTCAACAGCAGGCATTTGTCTTTAAGGTGGTAAGTTGAACTGTGTAAATTATGTGGATCGTGCATTTGAGGTTAAATTCACCACTCTGTCCATAGTCCAAAATGCCTAGAGGACGACGTGCGAACATCGGCCGCCGCACGAGACATGCAAGCCAGCAACAAGTGTATTCACAGAACTTAAGCGAAGAAAGACAAAATATAATAAGAGAAAATGCCCGATTGAGACAACGCGTGAGCACACGAAGATCATTGGCATCATACAATCGCTTGGCATTCCAATATGATCCCACTGCGAACTACAGTGATGATGAAAATTTAGATATTGGACCAATGACGACTATATGCCGATATTGCAATGCGTTAAAGTTCAAAAGAGAAACGGCTGGATTGTGCTGCGCAAGTGGAAAAGTCAAACTGGATCCATTACTTACACCACCAAACTCCACCAAACGAAGCCATCTGGTGGCGAAACGGAGTTCGCCGGGTTTGCTAGTATGCATATAAAACAAACAAGNACCAAACTCCACCAAACGAAGCCATCTGGTGGCGAAACGGAGTTCGCCGGGTTTGCTAGTATGCATATAAAACAAACAAGAGAATTAAATAATTTCAGTACTCGCAAATATTTACCTGGCGATTTTAAACTAAGGTTAAAACATGGAACTATTTCCCTCCGTCGTTGCCACATTTACTGGATGCAATGGGATTCAGTGTGTCTGTCAAAATATATATGCAGGCAGGGGCAGTGAAATTTTTCAAAGTTTTATTTGAAAAGTGCTCACTTAACCGTGTGCAGCCTTTAAGTATGGAGCAGCGCCGGAATGCAAGGGCGGGGGAAACGGGAGATCCCCTAGAAAACCCGCCGACCAGCCGCATCGTCCGGCGTGACTCCCACGTGCAGCGACCGCGCCGGGAGTCGAGCCCGGTGCACCTAGGTGGGAGGCGAGTAGTCTGACCACTACACCACCGCGGCCCCTATGTCGTGTGCGCTTGGGAGAAGTATATCGTGGCAAAGAAAAAAAAGTTTTATTTCCTATCAACGCATGCTGATATACGCTCGACCAATTTGTCTTCACGGTAACTGGGTGGTTATTCTATTCTTCTTAGTGCTGGTAAAAATCCAGTTGCATTTCGTCTATTGCGTAGTGACTAAGTAAACAGGACCAAGCGAAGAATTACTACACTCGCGTGGACATTCTTTTAGTCGCTGTAGGCAATGAAATAAACCTACTTAAATTGTGAATGTAATTAAATCACACTATTGCCATTTAACGTTACGAACATATTAGTGACCGTAGATATACTATGATGGTAAATAAATATAAACCTTGAACTCTGGAAACTTTCTACAAGCGTGTATCGAGATTACATCACCAACATAAACAGATGGTCCACTAAAAGGGATCGGAATAGAAGGGCGACTGAGCGGTGACTTTACGTTAGTGGTCTGGAAACGAGGCTGGAGGTCCGTGGCTAGATTCTTAGTTTTCCGCATAATACATTATGTAATTCATTTTATAAATTTGTTTAAACTCTTCTGCAGTTAAATTTAAAAAAAAAATTTGTGATGTGGGATTTTTCATGGTGGTAATTCGTTGCAATGAGTAATTATTCCTTGCTTCGCTACTTGAATGGGAGAGGTGCCGACAGCCAACACCCAGTGGTCCATCGTAAAGGGGAGTTTGAACTGCTTTATGCGATCACTATTTTCCGCTGAGAGAACAGTAAGTGGACAGCGTTTCAAGGCCAGCATTAACATTCTGGATGTGGTTGAACGTAGAGTCCGTGAAGTTGAAGCCTCCGTCGATCAACATAGGGGTGCGGATGTAGGATGCGTCGACAGAATGAAGATACCAAGTCTTGGCTGTGCGCCTGTAAGAAGTGTACGCACGAAGAAGAATTAGGACAGGCAAATACTCTTTCTTTGCAAGGGGCCGCGGTGGCTGAGCGGTTAGACTGCTCGCCACCCACCAAAACGAACCGGATTCAATCCCCGGCCGGGACACTCCCGGATTATCGCAAGTGGGAATCGTGCCGGACGATCCGCTGGTCGGCGGGTTTTCTCGGGGAACTCCTGTTTCCCCTGCCCTTGCGTTCCGGCGCTGCTCTATTCTCACCTGATTTCATCCTCACCTGCTCTCAAGACCTCGTTAAGAACTGCCCAAATATCTTATCTCAACTCTTTTCTTTGCCGCTCGTGGCAAAGAATGAAGGAGCTTTGGCAATGGCTGGAGGGTTTCTTCGAAACAAAATAATTACACTGTCTACAGAGAGTTCGCCAACCAGCATAATTTTCATAATGGGGTCTCATTAATGCCGACAATTCGGCAAAATAACCCCATAACGTACTATCGCTAGTGCACTTGTTCACGTATGACACGTTTTAGAATAGGTTGAATCACGGTCAGTGGTGTTCATGTCCGGAAGCTAGTACCAAAACAGATATCGCCTTTCCTGGGTAATGCTATTCGTTGCTGCTGACACACCAACTATTTTATAATTGGTTGCTTCTTTTGTCATCATTCTACTGAGGCCCTTCCGAAGTGTCAGTTGTTAAAATAAGTTCGTAAATACGTCTCACATGAAACATTTTTTTTTTTGCAACACCTGAAACGAAACATTAATGTGCAAGTTATAGTTAAGTAGTGCGTGTTAGATCGTTGGAATAGAATGCGCATTGAGTTTCTTGTAACAGAGAATCTCTCGTGATGTTGTATATAAAATGCGATTGTCAAGAAAACTTCGAAAAGCCACTTGTTTGCATGTTTCGTTCTTGGCTTGAAAAATTAATGCATGGCTTTAAATGCGCGAACTGCACACATTCGGAAGTAACTTGCATAAAATGGATCACAATTTTTAAGCTGGCGAAAACCAGTTGTATGTTCTCGAATTTAAAAGAAACAAAATCTTGACCAATTTCAACGCGGATGGCTTTAATTGATACCACTTGTTCAAATTATCGAGGCTCCCTTATAAGCAAGCAAATCTCCCCATTTTTTCTACTCTTAAAAAACGTGAACAGATAGTTAACATGGCTGTTTAGAAATGTTTTCTTCTGGTATAAAATAACAGAAAAATGACGTTATCTACTTGGTAGTTGAAACAGGTTCGGTCGACGGAGCAAGTTCCTTATCGCTATGCCCATTAACCTCAATTTTCTACTTTCGGCTAGTTCGTTTGAGGACGATAGGGTGTTTTTTTAAATTTTATCTTGTGAATCGTCTTTCTCCAGGCCTTTTTGTTACTCATGCCTGCCCCACTATGCAGACATAAATAACAATTTTGGATTACGAAACATACATGCTTGAAGCACTCCACTCAGAATATATCAAGTAAGAAATGTAGTTACCCTGAATTTTTGCAAATTTCACATTTTAAACCACTTCTGCAAATTTTTTGGCAAGTCAACTGGTTAGGATGGCAGTCCTGTAAGTCAGTGTTTCAATGTTATTACGGACACTAATATCACTATTTTTTTTTCCCGGTGTTCTTATAAGGCTTAACAAAACGTATACCACGCAAAATGTTTATTTGCGATTACCTCTTCGGGTACTTCATAAAACACAATATAACTACTTTAAGGCAGTCACCATGTTTACTTGTAACAGGCACAAGAGTACAGAAGTGCCGCTAATTCGCAAAAGTTGACTTGTTACATGACATCCACTCGTCACATTTTAAAAGAAAAAAGGTATTAAGAACTGACAATATGTCTTGTGCTGGGGTAGGCTGTTATTTATGACGTCACCTGTGAGATTGCGTTCTGCGGTCACGTGCTATCTGCCACATCTACCATTTCTAGCGTAAAATAAATTTATCAAAGCCGATTTGTATGCAAGAAATGATACTTGGTTACTCTCATTTATGTATCGAAAAGTTTTCCACTAACTTGGTATTTTTTTTTATTATTATTAAATTTTGCGTACTGCGTATTATACTCTATTCCGGTTTCTTCACACTTTTTGTATCAAACCTTTAAAAAATCACCCCATGTACGACATGTTAAGTTGTTTCATAAATATGTCATGTATCGCAAGCGTGTTATACTTCTGTTAACATAAGTATCTCATTTTGGTTAAATTGAACTTTTACTTGTGTTTTATTTATAAATAATATTTCATTTGTAATTGTTGTGAATGAAAACAGGGAAAAAATACGTGTGTTTGCAATACTTAGTAAGAAATAGTTCCCATGCAAAATATCATGAATTTGAGTGCGCACGAATATGCGTTGCGTCGTCCCTTTGGTGTAATGTTCTAGCTGTGTTCGCATGAGGCGGAGGAATATCCTGCAAGTAGAACTTTTGCTAGACGAGAGAGAATCTTGAATCTTGCGAAGTCTGCTTGCGGTTAGAGTCTCCGGCACACTAATTTTGAAATTTCACTTCGTGTTTAATTGTCTTCGGTATTAAGGTGTACTTATTTTTTAATGTATGTGGCTATGTTGGAAAGTGGTGGGGTCACGTTGGTGCCATCATCAGCCTTGGGCTCAGCTTTCGTTGTCTTCCGATGGACTCGCGATGGTACCTTCTTCTCTTCCATGGTGCTCCACTTTCTTCAGGTGTGCTATGGATAGTAATGGTCGTCTTGGGCAAGTGGTCTGTGCTTGTGAAACATGTCAAGTATGTGTGTTAACCGCGAATGGACTCGCTTGACCATTTGCTGCCACGTGCTAGTAATGCAAATATTCGTTCCGGCGTGTGTGTTTCCAACCAACCAGCAGTGGTCTCCAGCGCTGTAAAGCGGCTAGAGAGAGCGGGGTGGAGGTAACGTGTTTAAAGCAACACTAATGCAATTTTGGACGTCGCTTTCGTGAACTCTAGCGGTCGCGGTTAAGCTCGGGTTTGGAGGAGTCTGTTTCGGGGGTAAGAAGTTTCAACCCCCAGCACTTCCAAGATTAAATTATTCCCAGCCGAACACGAGTAATGCTGGATTCACAATAAAACGGAGAGCTTGACACGGCAACTACTCATGACGTCATGTCACGGCGACATTTCTTAAGATATTTTATTCAGTGGTCACAACACCACTGACAATATTTTCCCGACGAGTATTGTTTCTTGGTGTTAGAAAATCGAAAAAATACAAGACACTCGTAAAATAATTAATAACGGTATAAAACTCGCCGCAATAAAATTGATGATTCTTCGCCTGTGGCCAAATTTAAAGCACGCGAAGAGACCTTATTTTTAAAAGATCGAAAGGTGATTTTAATACTTTCGTGTGATACCATTTTTAAGGAGTCATCTCTCAGCTCTACTCTCGTTTTTGTCTACTTTAATCAAGCGCTAAGACTTGTGTTATTTATCTTAACCTTGCGTTCTCATCTATACAGCTTTTCTTAAAGCGTAACGGCGTGTAAAAGTGTGCCCGTGGCAATTTAAAGAGTAGCTCGTGTTCGTGTGCCGTTGTTAATTTTAAGCAATTGCGAAATATTTACATCGTGATGAAAACGTAATTACTTAATTCACAGCTCTGTTTTCTTACTCGTGTGATTTCGCGATTTCGCACGTGACATTGTTTGCAATACTTCTTCACAATCCTGCGGAATTAAGACGTATTTTTTTCTTAAACGGAAGTATGATGTTGGCCATTTAAAGGAATGTTACCGGCTCCCTTGAGACCATTGTTCGCGGTAAGGTGAGCACTTTTGAAATAAACCTTTGAAAAATGTCACTGCCCTTATCTGCGTATATTTTAAGAGTCACTGACTCGCATGCGCCCAGTTAAATTACCAACGATGGAGGGGAAAAAGTTTCATCTCGTAACATTGAATTAAAAGTGTTACGTAACATTTTTTAAAATCTGAAATAATTTATTTTGCTTCCTGATTTGTTTAAATACATATGTAAGCGTAAGAACTAGCAAATTTGAAATGTATTTACTTTTCTAATAATTACACTGTTTAATTTAACCGACGCATGAATAAAGTAACCAGCCCCATGGCAATGTTAATTTCACGTATGGTGGAATAATACATAGTGTGCACATAAGTAGATCTTGAGCAGGGTTTTCAAAAGAGCAGAGTTAGGCGCGAGCAGCCTTTAATGCCATTGGGGAGGTTAAAACCACGCCGTCTTGGCTTTGTGTACTTCTCGTCACAACTTGCATTATATATTTTCGGTTAGGTTTTGGCTATCAACAAGGGCGCAGGGCATTGATTTTTACATGTTTTAAAGTTAGTATTGTTCGATTACTGTTTCTAGAGCATAATTTATGTAATCGCGCGCAAAAAAAAAAACTTATATGTTCTCGGCAGTTGCTAGTTAAAATTTATTGCCAGTGGCGCTGTAACTATTTCATAACGCTGGAGAACCTTTTGTTTATTTTGTGTTCTGCGAAATATTTCGTTACTTAAGACGGAAAATTAATTAATGCAAAAAGGTGGGGACTGATTCCTTTTAAGGGCATTTAATGGCAATGGGTTATTCGTAAATAGAAGTAGCATAGATTGTAATAGTATGTTTCTAAAACAGCCTTACACGTCCATGGGACATCCAGAATTCGTTTCAGAAATGTCATCGTCCGAAGGACGAAAACGACTCTGCGATCTCGATCACCGAAGTTGCCGCAGCTGCCTGTAGTTTCAGGAAGAAAGCATCACTGTTGTAAAACATCATGTGTACTGCAAACATTTGTTGTAAATTTTACCGAAAAATGGTTTGCACATTTACAAAATATCGTAGAAATAAATTGTGATTTCCTCTGTAGAACGTCTTCTTTGCAACGTTACAAGAGACGCGTTGTAATACAGCACGAGTATAAAAGAATACCCCAAATTTGAAGGTCTATAATATCAAAACAAAACAACCTACAACCTTGATTAACCAAACAAATTAACCGTGGAACTGTGAAGTTTGTTTACCATACATTCATAAATGTTCAATGTGACCACCATGAGCGGCCATAACGACATATACGCGATTATCAAACTCGTTCCACGCTCTTGTCAGCATGTCTGGTGTTACTGTTTGGATGGCGTCCGTTATTCTCGTTTTGACGTCGTCAATGTTAGCCGGCAATGGTGGACGAAACACTTGATCCTTTATGTACCCACATAGAAAAAAACCGAACCGGGTAAAATCCAGGCTTCTTGGAGGCCAGTGATGAAGAGCCTGGTCACCAGCTGCTCCTCGACCAATCCAGCGTTGCGGCAACGTCTCGTTCAGGTATCCGCGAACAGCGAGGTGCCAATGGGGTGGCGCACCATAAAGAAAACATCAGACAGTCCTCTTCAGATTGACGTGCCGAATGTATGGTTAACAAACTTCATGGTTCCACGGTTCATTTGATTGGCCAGTCAAGGTTGTAGGTTGCTTGATTTTGATATTACAGACCTTCAAAGTTGGGGTATTCTTTTATACTCGTGCTGTATATTTATGCAGCATATGTCGAGGCGTCGCATGAAAATCTGTAAGGAAGCAGTTGAACTGAACTGCGCGTGTTTATCCTTTGCACGTGTTTAGCATTGGGCCTGTGAAACGTGTCATCGCCTTACGCCCTTTTTTTCCCCTACGCTTGACTTCACTGCAGGGCGGAAGTGTTTACAAAAAATATTAATATGCCGCAGTAACAAGACGCTTACAAGCAGCATGCTTGTTTTTGGCCCTCGTGAAAACGTTACTGGGTTCACAGCAAGGTGCTCTGCAAATATATATATAATACATTCTAATTTCAGGCTATTCCTCCGCTTCATGCAAACAAAGTTTAACCGAGTCTTCAAAATTACATTACAGGGACAACGCACCGCATTTGCAAGCACTCAGTTTAATATATTTTTACATTTGAACTTCTTACTAGGTATTACCAACACGCCTATTTACTCACTGTTTTATTAATATTATTTATAAATAAAATATAATTCATATATATAATATAAAACCTTTATTTAATCCGAAATAATGTGCTTTATATGTTACGTTAACAAAAGTATTAAACGCTTGTGATACATAACTTGATTAGAAAACTAACCAAACACGTCATACATGGGGAGTTTTTTCAAAGGTTTGATTCAAAAAGTGTGAAGGAACCCGAATGGACTATACAGTCCTTGGCATTGCGATTTATCTTAACGCTGCGCTGTGAACATGGACGGCAAACATACAATAACGGAATTGATTGATTTGATTTGATTTTATATTGTGTTTATTGATACATGAACCCTTTACATAATTGGGATAATACAAAAAGTGAGCAGTACAATGAGACTCCATACATTCCAGCGATTTTGCGCTCCGCTGTAGAAAGTCCAGACAGAGGATCATCAAAGTAGCTGAAAGAAACAAGAACAAAAATTAATATATAGTGAAACGGGGGAAAAACTACCCAAAAACCCCAATAGGACAAGAATAAAAAAAAGGAAAAGAAACACAGGGAAAACTAAAGAAAGGGAAGGATGGCCGTGGCCAGAATCACGGGAATGAAACCCGACCTCAGGCGGGGAATATACAGTAAAGGCTGTCACTTGAGGAAAAGGGAGGAAGTATAAACGGAACGGAATGAATGTTATATAGAATGGTCAGATTATCAAAAGGAACTTAAAGACAGAGGCTTGGATCTACACAATTGTAAGAATGAGCATAAGTGGGGGAAAAAAAAAACTAAAGGGAGCGTTGGTACAAAAGCAGAAACCGATGGAATTAGTGTATTAAAAAATATGAATGTTGTGTGTTGCGGGGCTGGGCACCCGCACGGCCATGGGTGTAATTGTAGTTCATAGTTAGTACTATTTAATCATTTAGTTTCCTTCCTAAGGCAACTATGCTCAAGGGAAGAGTGTATGGGTGTATATTGCGGGGCTAAGGCACCCGCACAACCCAAAATGCAAAGGAAAAGGAATGCCTAACCAGGGAATGTAAGTAGTACGAAGTACGCCTAAAAGGGAGAGTAAATGTTGTGTCTCTGCGGGGCAGGGCAGGCATTGATTATGCGTTATCTTGGCGTGTGACGTTGATATCGAAGAATGCGCTGCCCAAACACCACACTAAGATGTTGAACAGTGCCCATGAGGAACACGTGTGTTTGATGTCGGCACCAGTCGAATTTTCAGATCATACCAACATCAAGGTGGTGTTGGACGGATCTTATTTCAACGTGCTGTTTTCGTAAATTGCAATTGTGTACGACTCACTATTTAGTCAACGTTACTCGCGTTTTCAGTCGGGTTTTCACGCATATTTCAGGTTTGTGTTGTAGCGTCTGCAAGAAAACGCATGGTTCTCATAATTAGATGATAACCAAGTTCAACCCAAGAATTTCCTGTCTCCATTTTTACGGCATATTTACTGGCAAACGCATTTCCGTGACTTTCTGGAGAAATAGCGGTAAGAGGTTACGTAATAAGTAGAAAGTCACAGTGGACCAGCTTAACGAACACAGTCTGTCAAAGCGGGAACGAGTTGATGCTTGCATGATGTACTTTGTTGTAATGGTTTCCTAAACGGATATCGCAATCGCCCTCTTGAATTGTTGAGAGATTTGAGCGGCACTTAACGAGGTCTTGAGAGCCGATGAGGGTGAAAAGAGGTGAGGATGGAGCAGCGTTGGAATGCAAGGTCGAGGGAAACTGAATATCCCCGATAAAACCAGCCGACCAGCGGCATCGGGAGTGACCCGGCCAGGGATTGAACCCGGTCCGCCTCGGTAGGAGGCGAGCAGTCTAACCACTCAGCCACCGCGGCCCCTCGTCCTCTTAAAGGTAGCGGAACTTCTAAAACCCAGAATACTCCAAAGTGTACTGACTTTATTCCTACCTTTATTTCAACTGTACGAGGGTGAGCATTTCATTTAAATAATGCTTATGCTCAAAGTTGACTTGTGCTGAAAANGGCGAGGGAAACTGAATATCCCCGATAAAACCAGCCGACCAGCGGCATTGGGAGTGACCCGGCCAGGGATTGAACCCGGTCCACCTTGGTAGGAGGCGAGCAGTCTAACCGCTCAGCCACCGCGGCCCCTCGTCCTCTTAAAGGTAGCGGAACTTATAAAACCCAGAATACTCCAAAGTGTACTACCTTTATTTCACCTGTACGAGGGTGAGCATTTCTTTGAAATAATGTTTATGCTCAAAGTTGACTAAGTGCTGAAAAAAATTAAACCTGGATACCATGCTGACCTCCTTGTGTACATGCACCCCCCCCCCTTCACCCTGTTGTGTTAAAGGCGCTGTCTAACAAGTTTGCAGCCACTGAGTAAAGTATTGTACGTGGCATTCCTTTACGAATACTGGCATATGAAATCTTGCCCATATTTATATTAATTTTTCTTAAACTTGACATTAAAATTTACAAAAAAAAAAAAATTGCATAATGTTATAACGTGGCAGTATTGTCCGAGAAAGTTGCGTTGAATATTTGTTGTTTGGAACAGTTCTTTTAAAAACTGATACATTAAGAAGTAATTTTTTTTGTAGTATAGTCACGGTTTCTTCACACTTTTCGAATTGAACCTTTGAAAAATCACCCCGTGTATGACGTGTTTGATTGTTTCCTAGTTAATTTATGTTTCACAAACTTGTTGTAATTGTGTTAGTATACAAGAACATAAAAGTATATTTTTTGTGGTTAAATTATGTTTAATAATTAATGTTAATATAATAGCGAGAAGTAGGTGTGTTGGTAATACCTGGTAAGAAATAGTTCTTATGCAAAATATTATTAAAATGAGTGCGCACGAATGCGGTGCGTTGTCCCTTCGGTGTAATTTTTTAGGACTCGGTTAAACTTTGTATGCACGAGGTGGAGAAATATCCCGGAAGTAGAACTTGAGCAGGGCTTCAGATAAGTTGGAAGTAACCGTGAAAGTAATATCAACATCGATTCCCCACTCAAAGTCCGTGGCCGCAGGTTGGGTCGGTAGGGCCTTTAATTACAGCAGCTCTCAGTGGTAATCGGATTAGTTGTAGTATAATTCGTAGTGAATGCGAGTTGAGTGGCGGAGCAGGTAGCGCCGTACGAAGTGACGTGTTGCGCTGGCGTATGGGGTTGGTTTGCAGGAAGTTTANCAGTTGCGAAAACTACGGAGGGGTTGCTAGCTAGTCCAGGTGTCTCAGCGGCAAGTTATCGGCAATAAATGCGATTGGTATGACTGCGGGGCAAAACCCTAAGTAAATAAGAATCCCGCCTGCCTGCATTTGTTTTTTTTTTTAGACAGAAAAGCGTGGTAGCGATAAGGGTCACACTGGCACGCGCTACAAGAGCGCCATCGCCGCTACACGCACGGATCTTAACTGGCGTGCAGTGTTCTCGTGGTGCTGCGTGTACCTATGGGACTTTCAGTGGTGACCCTGTCATTTTATTGATGAGAAGTCTGTAGCAAAGTTCAATACAGGCTCATTTCGTAGTTCGGCTCGTGTCCGGCTAGTATGTTTTAACACACGGCAGTCTGAAAAAGCCGCAAGGGCTCTAAAATAATATTTACAGCAAGCGTGGTAACTTTAACTTTTTAAAGAATAATGGCATCCGTGTCTGGAGTATGATTTCGTTTCGTGGGTAAACAAACTGGGCGCACGTTTAGTAGTTTCGTAAATAAAAAAAAATAAAAAAANACTGGGCGCACGTTTAGTAGTTTCGTAAATAAAAAAAAATAAAAAAACACAGAATTTCAAACACACTGCAACGCAGTTCAATCACCAGGCAGGTGGAACCCTCAAGAGTTTCGATAGTGTTTCTAAAACTGTACATTGAACTCGATTTTCCCAAGCGGTCTGTTGCTGAAGGGTTCATGAGAATTCAACAACACGGCAGCTAATACTGCACATTTTATTCACGCTTGCATCTCGCTCAGTGCTATAGTCGATTCTTGGTTACTTCCAACTTTCCTGAAGCCCTCCGCCTCGTTGCAGACAATCTGGGAAATTACACCAAAGCGACAACGCACCGCATTTGTGCGCACTCAGTTTAATATTATTTTACGTGATATAACTATTTCTTACTAGGAGTTGCCAACACACCTGTAATCTCAGTTTAATTTCATATTTACTACACTATGTAGATAAAACTCGTGGAAAAGTTCCAATTAACAAAAAATAAGTNAAACGTTTGTTTCAGGAAGTGTGACGATTCTGCGAATAGACGATTTGCATAATATTTCATGCAGGGAAATTTCCTAATGGGCAATCAACAGTGTAGGTTTTATTTTCGAGTAATCGAAATACGTAGCTGTTTTTCAAGAAAATTTGCAAATTTCATCTACCAATTTCTGTTAGATATTTCTTAAATTTGGTCGCCAGGAGCATTATTACAACTTTAATAAAAATCTTTTTCGCTTTGTCCCGGCTGTAGTCGCTGAATTATTTCTAGAAAAAAAAATTAATATTAAGGTATTGCTCACATTACCGGAGAGTAATGAAAAGTGTAGAGAGGTAGTGGTAAGAGGGAGAAACATACTTACAGTAGTGTTGCTGTCCTTATTCGTGAAATTCACGGGACGAACTGTAGATCCCAAGAAGAAATTTTCAGTGTGACGAATCCTTTTAAAGCGGTTGCATACGTAGCGCTTGAAATGCGTTGCAGCCTGTTTGAAATATACGTTTTTTTTTGTCGAGACTATTAAACCTGCCCTAGTAGGTTTACCTACGAAAAGAAAGCACATTCTAGACGATGGCGGAATGCGACATGACACACGTTGGAAACATTATTTTTCATTCACTCCAGCACAGCTTTTACATTCTGCTGTATTTCCAAATGTACGAACAGGATGCATGGGAAACTACGTTAATGTCGTACATTGGGCTTTGCTACAGGATCACGCCCTCTCATCCTTTCACATCACAAACACCTCGTCTGCCGTCGTCTCGTACCCTCCGCCGTCGTCCGTCCTCTTCGCCGATGTCTCTCGCTGCATCAGACTTTCCCGGAATACCGTACTTCAGCCAGATTTATAAATAACGATGTATATTATAATGCAAGGGTCTTCTCAGAGTCACATTTAACCAATTTAATATATAGTTACGTGCCGACTCCCGCACTGGACGCGGGCTCCGTGCTATCTGGTTATGTGCGGTCAGGCACTGTAGGGGATGACCCATCTCAACCCTTCTCTCCCCCAGGCAGACTAGCTCGCTGCTCCGTCGCCCCACGGCTGGGGGAATGATTGGCAGACGACGTGGCTAGCGTCACGGCCCCTCCTCCCCCGGCCGGAGGAGTCTACGACTTGAGAGGATGAACAACAATTTTCTGGTAATGTTGTTCCCTGAAGCAACGTGGCATTTGGAGAAGTTTCTTGGCTATGCCCTGACACTATAAATACCGCCGTGGCCGGACGATCGGGAGTCCTTGTGGTAGTACTTTACGGAACTTTACTTCCGCTATAGTTTTTTTATGCAAATATCATTCGGCTCTGTTATACACTCAGCATTTCGTCCCAAAAATTGCATGTTGAAACTGTTTACTACAATTTGGGGTAAACTTATTTATAATTGTACATTTTCCCTTGTAACTTTGTTTACTACCAAAATTTATCGTACAAAACCTCCACTTTAATTGTTTATACGACTGCTGAAATCAATCGTAATTTGCGTAGTCACAATGGTATGAAATCCTAGTGATAGATGTATCAGGAAAATGCAACCCCTGATGCTTCCAAATCTGCTTTTTATTTCGCATACATCATGAACTACAAATACAAATGCATGACTCACTGTATGTTCATTTCTGATATTTAGTACATCTCTGATACGTATTGGAATTTTCCAACGTTTTCTGGTCAGGCCGTCTGCACTACAGCTGAAGTAACAGCAAATACGGGTTGCTGTTTGTGGAAGAATACAGTTTTCAGCGGGACCATCGTCACGCACGTATAATGCCAGACTGCTCTCCCTTGGACCCTTCATGGAACATGTGTCTAACGACCATTAAAGGAAAAACACAAATGTGAAGCTAGTTTCGCAGTTCACCCTACCGTACGCAGGCGCCTTAAATTCCCTTCGAAACCTCTGCACGCTAGTTCAGTGGTTTGCGCTTAGAGGCGATACCGTTTTACATACGCCAGTCGGCGTCGACCGTAGCGCTTCATTGATTAATGAATAGTGTCATCTGTCTAATCTATATGATACAGCGGTTATTGCTCAAACGGTAAATAAAAAAAACAATACGTATTTATTTTATGCACTTGCTTGCGAGAGTAATGCGAGTGAAAATTCAAGAATCCACGCATAAAGAACCTCTTTAAAATTTTCCTGAAATTTCAAAACCACTCTTCCCCCCTCCTCCCTCCCTCCGCCCTCCTCAAAATCCGTCCAAATCGAACCCACGATTTCTTGAATACGTATCAAATATGCCCGGCAAAGCGTCGGTAATTGTAGACAATTCCACGTGATTGTTCCAAATTATCTTTATTTCTTTCACATTTGAAAAACGCTTAGAAAACTATTCTTTTTTTTTGTGCGAGTCGTGGAAGTACCAAGGCGAGTAAAGATGATTCACTCGTTATATGTTCGTGAGAGTGGAAAAGTGAAGTTTCAGTGAACTGCAGTTTTCTTAGTTTTGTGCGTGTCAATAGAATTTGTTGACGTAGCATCTGCGATAACTGCACAAAGTTATTGAAATACATGCCGAACCCACGCTTTTATAAATGCGGGAGTTGAAATGTCTACAAGATACGTGCACGGGCGTCCACGAAAAGGGCTCAGGAGCCGGGGCGGGGGGAGGGGGGCACTTACCCTCTCCTAGAAACAGGATTACTTTCATATGAAATATGAGAGGACCATTACAATCGTTTATGAATGTTTATTATTCGTAATCATCCTCGTAACTAAGGAAAAAAAAGTCTTTATAACAGATCAATTGCTTATTAGCAGCGTAACGTCCAAAATATAAGTCCCTGCTGGGATGAGTAACCAAGTTTCTCCTGTTTTCCTTAATTTTTGTTTGATAATTATTTATGCCTTTCTATTTAACATTATAGGTGATATTCTTAAAGATAAACAAATATATTGGTGTGAAACGTTACAGATGTGTATTGCAATATGCGTAAAACCCAGTTTTAAATCTCTCATACCCGTGAAGGAAACTTATTGTAGTTCTTGTGTCCCCTCCCGCTTTTTTTTTCTCTCCCTATACGGAAAATATTGTTGACGACCGTGGTATTGGTGATGATAGGGACACGCAGATTTTCTTCACTGTGGCTGCATGTGACGTCAGAGCTTCCTTGCACACATCGTAATGTCCAGCCAGTT
>NQII01001212.1:317858-332371 GCA_002778355.1 Clitarchus hookeri
GAATGAAAGGCGGGGGTAATGGGAGCTCCCCGAGAAAACCCGCTGACCAGCGGCATCGTCCGGCACGATTCCCACATGCAAAAATGCGGGAGCGACCCCGCCGGGAATCGAACCAGCTTGGCGTAGGTGGGAGGCGAGTAGTCTGACCACTACACCACCGTGGTCCCATATAGGTGGAAATTATTTGCATGCTGTTGACGTTGGTCGCAATGGCCTAATGTATTACACTTATGGGAAACGTATAATATATTTCTGTTCTCCGTGTAGTAAATATATAATGCAAATCGTATTCAAGTGAGTCAATTTGGCCCATTTGTTGTATACATTTTGTTTCCTTCATTGAGTTGAAAGGATTCCGTAATCTATTTTACGGAGTTCAATTCTTAACACCGCCATCTTTGGACCGCAAATGATACTACAATTCAAACAAATTGTCGTTCTTTATTACACAACCCACTCTGCATATGGAACCGTAAGTATACATTTGATTTAGTGGTACTTCGGAGGAAAGTATATTGTGCGTGGAATCTCTTTATTAGCTTTCTAGCCCAGGATTTTCTGATTTTTCCTGCAGTTTCATCCAACATAATCTTAATGATGTTAAATGCTATATGGCAGCAGCGCGGACATTCTCGAATACACGGAAATAATACTGTTAAAAGTTTTCAAAGTCTATGGTCGTATGCAGGTTCTTCATTAAATAAGTTAATAATTCATTATTTATTTACAATCACTCTAAAAATTTTGCTCACTGCTATTTACAACTAATATTTACTAGGCAATCGCCCGTCACCTCGCGGAAATTAACACAGTCACTTAAAATCAGACTTTATAAGCCGTTTTCTAACACCCACTGAATTACTATTAAAATTATATATTTGATAATTGACAGTTCTAGTATTTACAATCAAGTCCGTTTCACTCGTCCGTTCATTCCCATCCTGTTTCAGTTCAGTCGCCATCATTCTTTATTGTCCGGAATGTTGTGGAACGCCCCGAACTTTCCCGAACGCCCCCGTACACTTCCGTACTCTACTTGTCGGGTAAGCCGCTCTCCGCAGTACTCTCGCACTCTCGTCCGTCGCCGCTGCACGAAAACTCGTTCACTGCAGTCGCCGTCACATTCGCCGCCGGTCCTCTTCTTCGCCCACAGCTCGTCGCACTGGGCCAGGCGGCCATCGCAAACTGCCCGCCTCCCGGCTGCGGTGGTATTGATAATGGCATCTTTTATCTGTAACATGTACAGCGTGTGGGCAGTCGGGTTTCCTGTGCCTGTGCCTGTGCCTGTAAGGTGAAACAGGAGTATAATCCAGAGCAACGACGGCGTGCACAGCGCGTAAAAACTAGTTGTTATACAGCCACAAGGCCACGTCAGGCAATATGTCGCCACTTCAGATGTTTGAGTAATCCATACTGTGCACACCGGCCAGTCCCATAAAGTCTGAACCCAGACAATAATTGGCACCCCTGTGCTTTAATTGACTGCAGTTGAATGCAATCCAATAGGAGGAGATTACGCTCCTTCCAATCGCGGTGGGTGGGCGTGGATACCACCTCACCTGTCAATAGAATCGTACAGAGTTGAATCTGCACGTACCACCTTGTTGATAATGGCAGACGTGCCAGTCCGGAATCTTCTTCACATGTCGGGTTGCGCCGAGAGAGGAGACTACCAGAAAGTTCATTCAATAGCCCACTGCCGCCGCCTTCTCCAGAGGGAGGATGTATGAAGGATGGTGACGCCAGTCCAGGTAATTATGATCCTGCCCGCTATGCGATGTAAAACAGGAAACGCATTGGTTTTACGGTACGTCGTGGGTGACTTTTCTTCGGATTGTGTTACCTTATTTCAAATAAATACAGTGACAATATTTTTGTCTGTTGTCAAATGTAATTTTTTTGGTCAGAATTAGCTATATTGACACTCGAGATCGATCACAAACTTGTTTTCCATGTGATCGTGACGCAATGATCCAGGGTCATCTCCATATTCTTGTCCGTTATACAAGCCACGACTGTGTTAAGACATTCGCATACTTGGTGCATGAACTTCGTTGCAAATTGTTTGAGATGCGTTTTTAAAGGTAAATACTAAACATAACTCGCAGTCTGTTTTCATACATAAAAGCGATCTGGATTTAACTCCGAAGTAGTGTTCGGAAGCGTTAAAGTTTATTTCGTAATCATAGTTTATTAACTTAAGATATGGTAATGATAGAATGTTAACATTCAACTTTCTGATGCCCGGTTGCACCATTAACAGCCCTGAACCAAGATCCTATGATCTTGGTTCAAACACGATCTTCAGTTGGACCCGAGTTCCAACGTTCGAGTGTTGCACCAACGTGAACTGCCGAGTTCCGATCTTAGATCGCCTGATCTCGGTTCAGAACTGGGATTGAGTTGAAACGCTGTTTGTGATTGGCTCTCGTTTCGTGACGTCATGATACAACTGTTTATTTTATAGTTCGGAGACAATTTATACGTTTCTGTGGACACACTTTTTTCGTTATTTTTAATATCAATATTATTGAAGAAGGTAGTGTACAGAACTAGATGGTGCGATCTTTTATCTGTTTTAGGTAAAATATTTGTTGTACTAATTTTACGGAATGATTTTCAAGTGTGTATAATGTTGTTTTGAATTCCCAAGAAAATAATTGTACTTAGTGCTACCTGTTGGCGTATTTTCAAACTACTTCTGTCGGCTACGGCTGCTCTTTCGTGAGCAAAAAATTCGACGAGAGATTTAGCTCGTGCGGAAAATTAGGACATTTTCTGATATTCTGAATGGCTTTTCAAGTTTTCCGTTTTGTTTTCTCGGAGGGATACGCATGAATATCATTCTCTCTTTACAAAACATAAATACAAACTTTAATTAAATAAATGCATTGTATCTTATGACTTTGTAAAAGGTCTCAGTTTAAATTTTACAACCGTAAAAAACAACCGAACCCATTTTAAAATATATAAATATTACAAATTTAATTTCTAGTAAATAAATATATTATACTGTGCTTTTATCTTTACATAGCCTATATTCAACACAGACTTTTATTTTTCTCTATTCACTTTATAAAGACTTAAGATGTATTTTTATGTGCCAGGCAGAGCTTAAATACCGAATATTTGAATGTTTATGCCATTTTAAAAACAAAATTACTTTTCAATATAACTTTGACATTTTAAAACAAAGCACTCGTATTTCCCTGATCCGAGATCATCCTCCTGTACCGCCAAAATGCACGGTTCAAGGCGAGGTTCAAATTGATCTTAGTTTGGCGCGCCGAACACAATGGTGCAACAGCCAAATGTGCTGAACCAGGATCAAGCCGGTATTTGATCCTAGATCATTGCTGAACCTCGATGGTGCAACCGGGCATGAGCAACACATTTTTAAATCTCCAAAATACAAATTCTACTTAACATCAAACGTGTCGGTGAGGTTTTGGCGAACACGACGGTTTAACTGCGGTGGGGCGCCATCGTGTTTGGAACTACATGTTCACGCGTACGTTCCGCTGCACATCATCTAGCAGCTGGGGTAGCTCGTTTGCCGGGAAGTTGATGCGCCTGGCCGTCTAACCGGGCTTGTTCGTAAAAGATGCCAGCCCACGAGTTCACAGCAAACTGCTGTTGGTAATGTGTGGCCACCACGTGAATGTGCTTTATGCCCACACGTAGGTGTTGTAGGTATTAAAGTAGCCACATCTCGTAAAACACGCTTCGTATGTAAACAACACACACTATGCAACCTCAGGCTCGGCACTGTACTGCTGCATAAACCACTGTACGAACCGCATACGGGGCTCGAAGTCAGCTAGTCCAAGTGCCTGTACCTTTCTCGCGTGGAATGGATGTAGTGTGTGCTGACGTCCATGTGAGCTATCGCACATGTGCCTGTGGACGGGTTCGCCTCAACTCTGTCCAGTACTTGCTCTTCAAAATGCCGCGTACGAACAGTTCTTGCCCGGACGCCTTCATGCGGTGGATGGAAGGTCCCATACTCTCGTATTCGCTGATGAAGTCTCTGGAACAGTGTGTGATGTGATGTGGCTGCCATCTGTTAGCGAAACGCTCCTGATGATAGTGTGCTGCCACGTGCCCACAGCCTTTAGCTTAGCCGTATATAATATGCATATCCGCCAGTTCTGACAAATAAGCGTTCATGACTAGCTTGATGTACGCAGCGCAGTCACGGTGAACACACAACTGTTTCGACTCAGTAAAAGCCGTATCACATGCTAATGCAGTCCCACCTTATTTCATTCCAGATCCCACCAGTCCGCAATGTTCTAGAGATCTCAGAGCGCCCTCATGCACAGTAGCCTTCAACTCGTCGGGTACCACGCCCTACTCTCGTCCGTCCACAGTGTAGAAACACTCGTCTGTCATCGTCTTGTATCCTCTGCCGGCCGTCGTCCATCCTCTAAACTTATGTCCTTTACTGGCTGCACCAGACTTCTCCAAATTACTGAACTCTAGCCAGATGGTTTCCACAAAGACTGCCTACCGTCCATCCGCGGCGGTATTTATAGTGTCGTGGGCCATATATCAGAATCTTCTCAAAATGCCGCTTTGGACTAAGGGACAACATTACCAGATCATTCTTGTTCATCCCACTGCCCTGCAAGACGTAGAAGGATGTGCAAGGAAAATTCTTCTTAGTAACCCCAAACCTGNAGCGTGGTAGCTATAAGGGTCACACTGGCACGCGCTACAAGAGCGCCATCGCCGCTACACGCACGGATATGAACTGGCGTGCAGTGTTCTCGTGGTGCTGCGTGTACCTATGGGACTTTCAGTAGTGACCCTGTCATTTTATTGATGAGAAGTCTGTAGCAAAGATCAATACAGGCTCATTTCGTAGTTTGACTCGTGTCTGACTAGTATGTTTTAACATACGGCAGTCTGAACAAGCCGCAAGGGCTCTAAAATAATATTTACAGCAAGCGTGGCAACTTTAAAGAATAATGCCTTCCTTGCCTGGGGTATGATTTCGTTTCGTAGGAAAACAAACTCGGCGCACGTTGATAGTGTTTCTAAAACGGTACATTGAACTCGATTTTCCCAAGCGGTCTGTTGCTGAAGGGTTCATGAGAATTCAACAACACAGCAGCTAATAATGCACATTTTATACACACTTGCATCTTGCTCAGTGCTATAGTCGATTCTTGGTTACTTCCAACTTTCCTGAAGCCCTCCGCCTCGTTGCAAATACGAAATAAACAAAGTTTGGCACTTCCTGAATCAAACTCATGGAAAAGTTCCAATTAGCAAAAAAATAAGTACTGTTATTTTAACAGAACTGCTTGTGATACACGACGTATTTAGGAGACAATCAAACACGTCATACACGGGTGTTTGAGATGCGTTTTTAAAGGTAAATACTAAACATAACTCGCAGTCTGTTTTCATACATAAAAGCAATCTGGATTTAACTCCGAAGTAGTGTTCGGAAGCGTTAAAGTTTATTTCGTAATCATAGTTTATTAGCTTAAGATATGGCAATGATAGAATGTTAACATTCAACTGTCTGATGCCCGGTTGCACCATTAACAGCCCTGAACCAAGATCCTATGATCTTCGTTCAAACACGATCTTCAGTTGGATCCCAGTTTCAACGTACGGGTGTTGTACCAACGCGAACTGCCGAGTTCCGATCTTAGATCGCCTGATCTCGGTTCAGAACTGGGATTGAGTTGAAACGCTGTTTGTGATTGGCTCTCGTTTCGTGACGTCATGATGCAACTGTTTATTTTGTAGTTCGGAGACAATTTATAAGTTTCTGTGGACACACTTTTTTCGTTATTTTTAATACCAATATTATTGAAGAAGGTAGTGTACAGGAATAGATGGTGCGATATTTTATCTGTAAAATATTTGGTTTAACAACAAACCCGGCTTTCACAAAAAAATGTCGTGCGACTTGATTATATCATAACTGCATTACAACTGTGTCAGTGGTAGTGCACGTTGTGTTAACCTTAGTCGAAGCCACGTGGTTTTGACAAGGGTGTCGAAAAAAATAAAATAACAGGGGAAAACAAGAGAACAAACATTTTTGCTAATTTTTCTGAAAGAAAATGGAAAAGTTGGAGACCTTTATTATTTATTGAAATTATTAAATGTTACTCAATTTTGCTATTCATATTTTGTGTATCAAGTCTATTTATATTCAAACAAATAATTGATGTTTAGGTTTTGTTATTTTCACTGTTTACGTTGGCATCACTTCTTTCTTTGTAACACTACATACCCGAAGCATTGTTGGAAGATTTTGTCCTCAAGCAGCAGGATTAATCTATTATTTTTCGTTCAAGAAATTAAAATATTTATATTGCATTAGTATGCATTTTAAAATATTTTTGTACAGTATGTAATGTATTTATGTTGTTATCATGGATGTGTATTTAGTATTTTCATTTCAGCACATGTTTATTAGGACCTCGATGCTTTACGAGAAATGCGTATCATCATCATCTGCTGCATCTTCCTTGACCGCAAGTGAAGGAGCTAAAGTTGTGAATGTCTTTCAGGTACACAATTCATCCTGAAGGCTATTTATTGTACACTGTGGTGTCAATCCTCTCGATACAAAATACAAAGTAGCAGTGTTAAATAATGAAGTAGTGCTTAGTGTCTGCAATATATTTAATCACCAAAAATAATTATTCTTTTTGCTGAGTATAGGGTATCAACAGGATTTCTGTCAAGAGACGCTATATGGAATACAGCAAGAATGTACAAAGCGTATAATGTTGTTTTGAATTCCCAAGAAAATAATTGTACTTAGCGCTACCTGTTGGCGTATTTTCAAACTACTTTTGTCGGCTACGGCTGCTCTTTCCTACGGTTGCTCTTTCGTGAGCAAAAAATTCGGCTTGAGATTTAGCTCGTGCGGAAAATTAGGACTTTTTCTGATATTCTGAATGACTTTTCCAGTTTTCCGTTTTGTTTTCTCGGAGGGATAAGCATGAATATCATTATCTCTTTACAAAACACAAATACAAACTTTAATTAAATAAATGCATTATATCTTAAGACTTTGTAAAAGGTCTCAGTTTAAATTTTACAACAGTAAAAAACAACAGAACCCATTTTAAAATATATAAATATTACAAATTTAATTTCTAGTAAATAAATATAATAAACTGTGCTTTTATCTATATATAACCTATACTCAACACAGACTTTTATTTTTCTCTATTCCCTTTATAAAAACTTAAGATGTATTTTTATGTGCCAAACATAGCTTAAATACCGAATATTTGAATGCGTGTGCTATTTTAAAAACAAAATTACTTTTCAATATAACTTTGACATTTTAAAATAAAGCACTCGTATTTCCCTGATCCGAGATCATCCTCCTGTACCGCCAAAATGCACGGTTCAAGGCGAGGTTCAAATTGATCTTAGTTTGGCGCGCCGAACACAATGGTGCAACAGCCAAATGTGCTGAACCAGGATCAAGCCGGTATTTGATCCCAGATCATTGCTGAACCTCAATGGTGCAACCGGGCATGAGCAACACAGGTTTAAATCTCCAAAATACAAATGCTACTTAACATCAAACGTGTCGGTGAGGTTTTAGCGAACACGACGGTTGAAATGCGGCGGGGCGCCATCGTGTTGAAACTGCATGTTCACGCGTACGTTCCGCTCCACATCATCTAGCAGCTGGGGTAGCTCGTTTGCCGGGAAGTTGATGCGCCTGGCCGTCTAACGGGGCAAACTGCTGTTGGTAATGTGTGGCCACCACGTGAATGTGCTTTATGCTCACACGTAGGTGTTGTAGGTATTAAAGTAGCCACATCTCGTAAAACACGCTTCGTATGTAAACCACACACACTATGCAACCTCAGGCTCGGCACTGTACTGCTGCATAAACCACTGTACGAACCGCATACGGGGCTCGAAGTCAGCTGGTCCAAGTTCCTGTACCTTTCTCGCGTGAAATGGATGAAGTGTGTGTGCTGACTGCACACTCCACACGGAGGTGTGGCCAACGTCCATATCGTGAGCGATCGCACATGTGCCCGTGGACGGGTACGTCTCAACTCTGTCCAGTACTTACTCTTCAAAATGCAGCGTACGAACACTTCTTGGCCTGGCGCCCTCATGCGGTGGATGGAAGGTCCCATACTCGCGTATTCGCTGACGAAGTCTCTGGAACAGTGTGTGATGTGATGTGGCTGCCGTCTGTTAGGGAAGCGCTCCTGATAAGTGTCCTGCTACGTGCCCACAGCCTTTAGCTTCGCCGTATAGAATATGCATATCCGCCAGTTCTAACGAATAAGCGTACATGACTAGTTTGATGTAAGCAGCGCAGTCACGGTGGACACACAACTGTTTCGACTCAGTAAAAACCGTATCACATGCTCATGCAGTCCCACCTTATTTCATTCCAGATCCCACCAGTCGGCAATGTTCTAGAGATCTCAGAACGCCCTCATGCACAGTAGCCTTCAACTCGTCTGGCACCACGCCCTACTCTCGTCCGTCCACTCTGTAGAAACACTCGTCTGTCATCGTCTCGTATCCTCTGCCGGCCGTCGTCCATCCTCTCCACTTATGTCCCTTGCTGACTGCACCAGACTTCACCCGATTACCGCACTCCAGCCAGATGGCTTCCACAAAGACTGCCGACCCTCCATCCGCGGCGGTATTTATAGTGTCGTGGGCCATAGATCAGAATCTTCTCAAAATGCAGCTTTGGACTAAGGGACAACATTACCAGAGAATTCTTGTTCATCCCACTGCCCTGCAAGACGTAGAAGGATGTGCAAGGAAAATTCTTCTTAGTAACCCCAAACCTGNATTCTTGTTCATCCCACTGCCCTGCAAGACGTAGAAGGATGTGCAAGGAAAATTCTTCTTAGTAACCCCAAACCTGACTGTTTGTACCAAATATTTTGAAAATCACGTGTTTCTCCATCGTTGTAATGACAGAATTTGTCATTCAAAATAATAGGTAACTTATCTAAGTTTACGTTAATTACTTTGAAGTTCACAGTTTAACTTATTCATGTTGCTAAGTATAGCGTTGAGTGCTCCCTCCCCTCACCACCAGGTTAATTTTTATACTAGGTATAGATTTTAACCTGCTTTGCAGAATACACTAATGACCGCTCGGCAATATTAAAAACATTTCGAAATCGAAGTGGGGTTTGGATCTCCGTTCATAATGCACGCGGGGTTATTTCGCGCGTCCGAGTTTATAGAGTATTAATTTAAGTGGGAAGCACTGGTGACCAAAAAAAAAAAGTGCGTTTGAAAGCACGCACTGCGAAGGCGTCGCCGGGGGAGCAGTAACTTGCATTCGCACGCGGCGGTTACGGGAATACCGCGGGACACGTCTCGGAACACGACGGACGCTGGTTCAGCTTACGGGAAACGGTTTTAATGATGAGCTCCGGGATGGTAAGTGTTTCGCTCCCGCGNGGTGGTTTTCATTTGCGGGTCGCTAACCCCCGGGACGAGTGCGCTGCCGGGGTTTGCCGCCCTCTTCTCCTTTCCACCTTCCACCCACGCCGCTAATCCGGCCGTAAATGAAAATCCTCGCTCGGTGGGGGTTACGGGCCTGCTGGTATCTCCGGCGAGGGCGAAAGTTGCCGTGCGCCTGTCTCCGTATCGGCTTTGCGTCCCCTGGAGGGAACCCCGAGGAAATCTTCCTATCGGATCTACCCCGAGCACGTCCTCCCCCCTTCACCTTATTGATTTACCGTGTCGCCTATAATACGGGCGATGCCTTTCATGCTCGGCCGTCTGCGGCCGTAGGGGGGGGGGGCGGCGAAAACATGCCGTGCTTTCTTCGNGGGGGGGGGGGGGCGAAAACATGCCGTGCTTTCTTCGTGAATTGAAGACGGCCTGACTCCGAGCCGAGATAAAGAAAAAATATATATTCAGGTTGAATTCTGCTGGTGACTATGTCCTCTAGATCGGAATGTGTTAAGGAAGAAGTGGGGACTGCATACGAATGTACAAAATGTAGAATTCATTACAAAGTAGTAGGCATACACACAATATTAAAATTATCATTAAAGTGCGTTTTACGTTACGTAGAAAGATAGCATACATTTTGTAACGCTGTAAAATATTTGTCTAGAATTTACTTATTTAATTGTTTTCAAATAAACTATGCCAATTTTAAATCACCGTTTGAGCGTATTTCCATTTTCGGTGCATCAAAAAGCACATTTTGAAAATAAAAAAAACCATTATCAAGCAAGACCATTATAGAAATTTATCTGGTTGTATACCCACTCTGATTGTATTTGATAAAGAATAATAGTGGTGTTCACAAATAAGTTGCTTTAATAGTGATTTTATGCACGTCCATTTAAGCTACAAAAGTAAGTTTTACTAAAATAAAAGTACGTAAAATCAATTACTGAAAACATTTTTTCAACATCAACACCAATATTTTCTTCCTTACAACCATTTTTGTAAGTGCCTGTCTTAAAGGTTTTCTTGCTAAGTGTGCTTATTGAAGCATCCGAAATGGAAATAAGTTTAATTTGAATAAGAAATAGACTCTTAACTAAAAATAAATTTAAAAAAAAAAAAATTAAATAAGAATGAATCGTAGCAAAATAGTTTGCCGTGTTACAAAATTAATACATTCATTCTTTCACAACATAAATCATACTTTGCTGACAATTTTGGTGGTATGTGTAGTACATCTGTTTCGGTTAATTAAAAAAAAACGTTTTTGCGTGTCAGAAAACGGATGGCAAAAACTGACTAGACGTAACTTCGTATTGTATAGGCTGTTTAACGTATAACGTTAAATTAAAAGTTTTAGGAAACATTTGTGAAAACTGAAATTATTTATTTTTCTCTCTAACTTTGTAATGCATATAACTGCAAGAATAAGCAATTTAGACAAACCATTTATTTTAAATAATTTTACTTTTTTACTTGACCGACGCATGAATATGGCGGAAGGATACACAATGTGCATACAAGTAGATCGCAAGCGGGGCGTTCAAAAGTGCTCAGTTTACCGTGAACAGCCTTTGTAGTCTTGACGGCGAAGTAGAGAAGATAAAATAGAAGATAATTTATTATCTAGACCCGCGGGGAATATGGGAGAGTGCTCATCAAAGCTTCGCTGTAACCATTAGTGAATTGCTGTTTTTCCCGTTATAACTGTCAAAACTAGGCTTCGTGTGGCCAAAAAAAAAACTTGAGAAAAACGGGACAATTTTTTTTTTCTCCATGCAAGAAATTCGTTAGGAAGGCACGAAGAAAATTAAAAATAAAGTGCCAATCATTGTTTATTTCGTTAAAAAAAAAATTAACTCTATAACATGGGTACATATTTGTTATAAAGAACAAAAAATTAAGGGTTAATATGTACATACTAAGCGTTTACCCAAAATTAACACAGTTTGAATTGGTTATTATTTAGTATAATAGGTCTATAATTCTTGTAACGGGCATTAATTTTTGCAACAGGCCTAGAATTCTTTTCAAAGCTCAAACTATTTACTAAGTTCAGAGCACTGAGATACTGGAAAAATATCCAAGTAATTTGCTAGTTACCTGATACTTATATTGGTAATATTGATGCCAAAGCAATGCCATTTTATGAAAAAAAAATTTATCGGAAATTGATAGTTCTTTCTCTTGTTTGCCTGTTTGGTTAATAAAAACTATTATGCAATTGTTCGTTAATAGCATTTTTGTTTAAAGTTGAAGGTTACTGCCACTAACCTCTGTACTTCGCCTGCTGTGGGACTTTATGGTTTTTGAATGAGTCGCGCTAAACTGAGAGGAATGTCGTTCACAGGCTGCAGATTGTGGCAAGTTCACTAAGCAGGCTATGCAGTGCACAATCATTGCCACCATATGGCAAGTGTAACCATTCTTGCTGTACTCCATATAGCGTCTCTTGACAGAAATCCTGTTGATGCCCTATACTCAGCAAAAAGAATAATTATTTTTGGTGATTAAATATATTGCAGACACTACGCACTACTTCATTATTTAACACTGCTACTTTGTATTTTGCATCGAGCGGATTGACACCACAGTGTACAATAGCCTTCAGGATGAACTGTGTACCTGCAAGACGTTCACAACTTTAGCTCCTTCACTTGCGGTCACGGAAGATGCAGCAGATGATGATGATACGCATTTCTCGTAAAGCATTGAGGTCATAGTAAACATGTGCTGAAATGAAAATACTAAATACACATCCATGATAACAACATAAATACATTACATACTGTACAAAAATATTTTAAAATGCAATATAAATATTTTAATTTCTTGAACGAAAAATAATAGATTAATCCTGCTGCTTGAGGACAAAATCTTCCAACAATGCTTCGGGTATGTAGTGTTACAACGAAGTGATGCCAACGTAAACAGTGTAAATAACAAAATCTAAACATCAATTATTTGTTTGAATATAAATAGACTTGATACTCAATTTTGCTATTCATATTTTGTGTAACATTTAATAATTTCAATAAATAATAAAGGTTTCCAACTTTTCCATTTTCTTTCAGAAAAATTAGCAAAAATGTTTGTTCTCTTGTTTTCCCCCGTTATTTTATTTTTGTCAACACCCTTGTCAAAACCACGTGGCTTCGACTAAGGTTAACACAATGCGTACTACCACTGACACAGCTGTAACGCAGCTATCTTATAATCAAGTCGCACGACATTTTTTTTTTTTGTGAAAGCCGTGTTTGTTGTTAAACCAAATGCAAACAAACTTCATGCCACTGTTTGAATATGAGATTTAGACAATGCTGGCAATTCCTGGGTAAATTTTGAAATGTGCAGAAGACGGAAGTCGGTCTACCGCGTCCAGGCTTGTGCATGGCGCTTCGTTATCAGTTTGACCGTTGCCCTTTGTTCTGGATATTATGACCACCACCCAGCAATCATCAGAGTTGATTTAAAATTAAATTACTGGGTAATATGGGGCAGACTAGGGAGAGTTCCAGCTGAAGCTTGTTTGAACGTCCAGTGTCTGCACGAGATGGCATCACGAAATATTATAAAATAACGGTGCACAAAAAAAACTGCTATAAATTCTCATTTTGGTGGACGAAACGTGCGGAGATAGTGTGTTTTAATTCGCAGAGTTTGCGAGTTGTTGATCCCCTCCGAATTAATTACCCAATCGCATTATTCAGCGACGGCGTCCTGGAGTAAAACCTAAGTTTTCCTCATGGATCTGGAGTGGGCCGTTACCTGCATTAGCGGATTCTCCAGTCATTTGTTTCCAGGGTTCGTTCGGAAAGAGAACCCCGCTCTCGACCAGATGTTTCTCGGAAACGCATGATGTGCGCGGGGCCCGGGATTCTGCTACTTGAACCCCGAAGCCGCGTTCCTCGTTAAACCTTATTTGGCACAATGGCGGGACCTTCTCATCGTGCTGGATCAACAATGGAATGCGTTCGCGGCGCACAGTCCGTTGTTCAACCAAGGGGGTTGTTTTCCTCCCTTCCTGGCCGCGGTAATTATTCAGGAAGCTCTCGCTTCGCGTCCCGCGGTATTCCACGTCAAAACGAGCGGGAAGAGTGTTGTGAAACGCGCGGTTGGGAAGCAATTCATCTCCGACGAGATTAAGTGGCGCGGATGGGGGTTTTAGCGCCTGCCTACCAGCACCGCAGTGACGATANTCCCGCAGTTGAAACGCACCGAGATGGGGGCCTTGTGAAATTGGTTAACACCGAACTCTTAAGGAAATACATGCTAATGAAATTCAGTTTTTTGAAGCCAATTTAGAAGATATTAACTTGAAACAAAAATCTATAAGTGTGAGAAATGATTCGATCCCTGTATCAAGGCAAATATAATTTTTCAGTAATTTTTTTATTTAATTAAGTTTTTTAATCTTTCCAGGAAACAGACTTATACATTAATGTAACAAAATGCTTCGATAGCAAAGAAGCACTTATTTCGCTGGTGGTATCAGGAACGCCAAAAAACGGAATTTCGTTAACATGTATTCCCTGTATCAAATTCTCAACCAGGCAACAGCCTTGAAGATACTGCCTACCGATTGGCAGCTGCGAAATTTAAATAAGGATATCCCATGTTAAGGCAATTTCACCTTAGTGCGTTAATTTTAAAGATAGGCGTTTCAATTAAAATTTATTCTTTACGAATTTTTTAGAAGAAGATCCCCACGAGCGTGTGTTTTCAATATTGAAAAGCAGTATGTACTTTATCGTAAGAAATAAATTTTAAAAATCTCTTTCAAACAGGCTATGTACGTTATGGAAACAAATCCGCTGTAGGGAACTTCTCCTAAAAAATTCGTGAAGAATAAATTTTGTTTGAAACTCTTTCCTTTAAAATTAACGCACTGTATCAAAATTTCCTTAACATGGGATTCCCTATTTAAATTTCGCAGCTGCACACGAATAAATTAAGCCTAATTTATTTACGTATTTGCACGATACCAGTGTTTTAAAATTTGACCAAACGTAGTACCAAAGGTTTATAGTGGCTTGGGGCCCCACATTTGCTGAGGGAGGGGGGGG
>NQII01001212.1:333369-351130 GCA_002778355.1 Clitarchus hookeri
TCACTTATTTTAATTAAATATAAATAATTTATAATTAGTACATAAATAATGGGCATTGTTTAATAATTATACTTTTCTAGTAAATAATTAACTTTATCCAACGTACTGATAACCGTAACTCACGCTTGACCTTGCATTAGACCATATATGACTGTGCGCGGCGCACTCTTTGCGGTCTACCGCAGAAACGGTTGATCGTATGAAAAAAAAGTTCAAACAGAAGTTGTAGAGAATTTTATATTCTACAACTTTTATAATAAGTGCAAATCTTATTTAAGCAATAAAAAGCGAGATATTCGCGAAAAACCGATTTTTATGACCTTTGACCTTCAATATCTTAAGACGCGGACACGATAACATTGGTGACTTTTGAGACAACATTAAGAACGACAAAACAAAGGCTTATACCAATTTACAGTTTATTATCTTTCATTCCGAGGTGAAACCCCTAATATGACTGGGCTACTCTCCCTGCACGGAGCTCGCCTACGTGGTGCGTGAACTGCGTGCGTCGCTTACGTGCGGTTTTAAGGGGAATCCGTAGGAAAACGAAATTTGAAACGCCTGGAGGTCACGTCTGGTTTTAAGAAAGCATACCGACGGGCTCTCCCAAGGAATGCAACGTGTGTTCCCAAAGCAGCTGGATTTCTTGCAAGTTGAAGCTGTAATAGAAGGGTATTATTGCACTCGACGTAAACCAATGGATTCAATTACAGATGCTGCTTTCTACTTTCCTCCTTTTCCTTGAAAAACCTCTGCAGTGAAGTCATAAAAATTATATTTTCAACCGTTTTCACTATTTATTTTCTCTTAGGTATCTATTTAATACTAGCTTTTACCCGCGGCTTCGCTCGCGTGGTTATAGTGACAAACTTATAAAGAGAAATAACGGTATTTTTTAGTAGACAGGCGCTGATCATAAACACAAAACAGAGCACTTANGCGCTGATCATAAACACAAAACAGAGCACTTACGATGTCATTTTTTGGTGCTAGAATCTCTCTTTTACATAGCCACTGGTCGTCATTTATATTTCTTTGTAGATCTGGGTAAACGCTACCAATCAGTTCCGTATCACTCTGCACCGTGTCACTAAAATCCCCCGTTAGTGACACACAGCCCTCGGCATCTCTTTCTAACCGCCCATCTCCAATTTTTAATAGTGTATCAGCATAATGTCCTGTATCAACGTCATTGTAGAGGTGCACTCTCATATTTGTCGTCAAGCTGAATTTCTTGACATTTGCCCATAAGCTCGACGACTTGAGACAGTCTTTAATTTCATCTACAGATGTGCCCCTCTGAATCACCCGTAGAGTTTGGTGGAAGTCACCAGCCAGTAATACAACCATTCCACCCATAATGTCTGCTGTGTTGTTTCGTATATCCTGTAGAGTTCCTCTAACGCTTTTTTGTGTGACGTTGTGCTTTCGTCCCACACGAACAACTCATATTGACGCAGCATTGTACCACGAGCGCTATTTTTACTAAAAAAAATTTACCGAAGGAATAAGATACTTTTTCGGGATAAAAAGTAGCATATGTCACTTCCCGGCCCTCCAACTATCTCTGTGCAAAAAAATCACGTTTATCCGTTACGACGTGAAAGGACAAACAAACGCCCACACATACTTTCGCATTTATAATATTAGTTAGGATAATAAAATTTGTAGGATGTAGATTTAATTATTTCGAATTACTTTTCCCGGAGAAGAGGCTCTACTCAGAGAACCTTTATTCACTGAGATATTGCGCACACGCTGATTTGCAGACAATGCCGGGTGTCCCAAATCAATGTTTTCACTTTTCGAACACGGATAACAGGAAAACTATTAAATACAGTGTGTGTGTGCACTTGTATTTGACGCTATAATGGGACTGCTTGTCGATCTCAAGCAGGGCTTTCAAAAGTGCTCGGTTTACCGTGAGCAGCCCATAATCTCTCACACGACGCACAGCCTAGGCAACTACTGCCTGGGGGTTGCGGAGGGCGGTGTGTGTGTGTGTTTGTGTTTGTGTTTGTGTGTGTTTGTTTGTGTGTGTGTGTGTGTCGGGCACTCTTTTTTTAATTTTATTTTTAACTTACCCTATTGCTTAGTATTAAGTGTACGTCCGAGCTAGGGACGGGAATTTAAGTGTGTCTCAGTGCTAGGCCCCATACGCCTACAGGAGAGGGAATTTCATGCGAGAACGCGTGCATCGCGGCAGAGAGGAATTAAGGCGGCCATGGCCGCAATTGGGGCCATGAACTTTACTCCTAAGTGTACCTGTTGCTAAGAAGAGGATGGGGATAAACCGGCATGGGCACCGTAAAAACCTTCCCGACATGAAATAAGTTCAAAACTTGTTCACGCATTACTGAAAATGCTACAGGAGGCAGCAGGTGTGGATTCCATGCTCTTTAATGTGGAGTTTAAAATCTGTGTGAAAGAGGCATGGTGGGGGGAGATCGGGCACTCCTCGACCAGATTGTTTCTTTATGCCTCGGTGACTGTGCAATCAGCTGTTCTGAGAACGGAAACATTTCTAGTCATTCGAGTGAGATGCTGCGTGAAGTAGCAGAGTCACTCGCCAGCTGTTAGTCCACCCGACACCCGTCTCTCCCACCCCCTCACAGCAGTGGTGATAGCCACGTGCAAAGCGCAGGTGGGTCGCTGCCACCGTGGTGTGTTGGATGTAGGAGGAGAGAGAGAGAGAGAGAGAGAGAGAGATCAGACATGTGAAGCCGCGAGCATACGACATGTTATCGACACTGAGTGTCGCGGGTTTTGACCACGGCTGCTCCTCCTGTACCTGAGTGCATAGGGTGTAACAGGAGACACGTTTCTGAGCAGTATAGCGGAGAGTGCACCTCAGGATTTCCATAAACATTCAGGCCTGTTAAAGGTCACTTCAGGCTATAAATTCTCACATCAGGCTGTCAGATGTGTGTGCACTCTCCCAGACATTCGTCCATAGACGCTTAGTTGTTTGAGCTTGGCCAGAGCTCTCAAATAGTATACTAGTATACTCCATTTACAATTACTTAGAACTTTTCTGAAGCTCTGCTGAAAATCTACTTACATGATATTACTCCGCCTCATACAAAAAAAGCTTAGAAAATTACACTAGAGCCAACGCACCGCATTCATGCGCACTCAGTGTACTAATATTTTGCATAAGAATTATTTATTACTAGGCGTTACCAACACACCTATTTTCTCTCTCTATATTAACATTAGTTATCTTATCTTTCCATTATAATATTTAATTTATAAGTAAAAGTTGGATTTAACCAAACATATGGTACATTTTTAGGTTAACAAAAGTATAAAACGCTTGTGATGACATATCGTGAGGGATGGAGGACTTGATAAAATTAAAAGAACTAAATATGATTATGATTTATTCACACAGCTATTATTTGCAGCTTTAATCTATCTCCACTATTACTCTTTTTTATTTCTCGATGAGCGCAGTATTCAATGTCTGTCTCAACCCTGGTTGAAGTCCTTCTCAATGTGTCTGTTTGGTTATAGTCAATCAACTCACACTCGTCACCAGCACATGTTCAGTCTGTCTGTCGCAGTCATCTCTAATGTCGTAACTCTCGCGCATCCAGTCCAATAGTCTTTCGAATGAAGATTCGCGCCTCTTGGTTTATCGCTCGCCTGACCACTCGAGCGGGACGGGGCAGGGGGTGGCGACGAATGCCGGCCACACGTAACAATATTTAGCAAGCAAACACACGCGTCATGCAAAGGGTTTTATTTTTGAAGGTTTGGTTTCAAAAAAGTGCGAATAAACCGCGAATAGACTATAGTTATCTGTATTTCTTTCCGGCGTGCTGTTTCTGAATCTCAGTTGTAATGAGAAGGGTGTGTGTGTGTCTCTTTCTCTCTGTCTTTCTCTCTCTCTTTATCTCTCTTTATCTCTCTTTCTCTCTCTTTCTCTCTCTATCAAATTGTAGTCGTAGAGTGAAGTTACCTTCGTGTGAAGATTGATTTCAGCTTCCATATAATTCTGTCTATGGTTCAAAACGTACCCGTAGGTCGAAATATTATTGACACCTACGCTATTTGGTCGAAAAGGAGCAGGGGAGAGGGTGTCGTACGCTAGAAAATTAATCGTCTACTTGGAGCAAAGTAAAGGCATACACGTCCATGTTCTCGGCCCCGGTATTTGAACCCGGGAGCCAGTGATCCCCAATGTGGCTGTTTGTCACGTACAATTTTGTTTTTTGCGAAGAGCATGCGAAATTATATGACAGCAACAGTTCTCATCATTTTGTAGTGTTATTTACATAGACATTGTAGACGCACAGTGTTTTGAAATAATAATCCACAAGGTCTATCGACATAATTTTTTGAAGCAGCTGATTTGTAAAGTGCGATGAACGGTAAAAGCAGGATTTATACGAAAATGTAATTTAAAATAATTGTGAGATTTACATTCGTCGGCACTGTAACTTCTTCGTTGCATAAATCCGCTTCCCCGAAAACCGAAAACCTGTAAAGAGCAGTGTAGCAAGAACATTATAAAGGCGTCTATAAACTGGCTGGGTTTGCGTGAGAAATTTTCACGCGTGCAGAGTTTGGCACCACTGCTGCAGACGTAGTGGGTGCAGTTTCGCGTGTGTCGTTACTCTACATCCACAACAGCTGTGGACGAGGTCGTAATTCATCCCACTCACAGGTTTTTTCAAATTCCCCGCGCTGCGCAGCCATAAAACTCCTTCGTGCCTTTCTGTTCTTTATAACGCCGAGCGCGCAGCATAGTTTATTCGCACCCAGCTCTCGTTGCCTTTGACAGTCAAACAGTTTGCATCAAATGTCAGTACTGGGCAATTTGTAGACCCATAGCATTTCCTTTGTTTTTGTTTCTAAGCAAACAAATATTTTGGAATATTGTATCATTTTCGTTTCTTTGTTTGATTTGTCTTATTTCATCATTAGAAAAAAATATAGCAGCAAATTTTTATAAATTTTGTTTTATATAGTTTGAGAGCAGTGCTGTCACAACTAAATTCTAGGATTTTATTTTAATTCTTTTAATTATTTTGCTTTTTGAAAATTGATGAAGTGTGGCCACTAAGAAATAATCCGTTCAACAAATACGCAAAACTATGCAGAAAAATGGGCGCATGGAAGTATTTAGATATTTATTTGTGGTATTTTCTGAAATTGCGATTGCGTCCGTTTATACAAAAAGTAAGTTGTATAGACATCTTGGGAAGTTCAGTAATTGGTCGGGTCCGATAGTAGCATGTCGCTATTGGACCACAACTGTCACGAGAACTGTCAGCTCTGATGACCGCGTGTTTGTCATTGGCTGTTGCTCCTTGCGTGGTATTGGATATTGGTACTGGCGCGCGTGCAGTCGACCCTTCAAAATGTCCAACTGACAACTGGAACCTCGGGCATTGCCGACGGCCATGCCGCCCTGGTAACCTGGCGGCCTACTGATCAACGTTGTTCATCAGGGTTGGGCGTGATCAGCACTAGGATGGGTGACCTTCCTGGAAACACCACGTAGCCGAGGGCACGTACAACACTAGGGAGGGAGGCCCACTAAGGGTCATCAAGGTCAGGCATGAAGGCGAGGTCGTATCGACCAGGAACTCCATTCAAACCTGTCCCAGACTGGGACACCACGCAATTCCTGCCAATCATTGTTTTATTAAAACCTCGGACAGTAACCGGGATGGTGTACTTTCGATTGACGATGGTAGCTAACTTAAAACACAGTCTAGGGCCGAATTAAAGTTGATGCAAGATGGTGGGAGAGGAATTGGTTTATATTGGGGTTTGGCGGGAGTTCAAGCGTAGCTAAAGAAATAATTCTTATTGTGGTGGCCTAGTGGTTTACGAAACAACTATTAGTGACTCGATGGTCATACATTAGGTCGTGAAATGGTTTGGGATCGCCTCCATGCAAGCCCTCGTCGATGATAGGAGAAGAGAAATCATTTCTAATTTAGAAATGCCATATTTTTATGCGAGTGCAAGTTGATTTCGAACATACTGTAGAATAGAGTAGTGCTGGAGCGCCTTTCCCTTAATTTACTATTTTGTACTTGCAATACTTTGTGGGCGGCCGGAAGGGAAGGCGTATTCATACGAGACTTGACTGAACTTTCATTTTAAACGGAAATTTAGACGTTAACTTTCAAGTCCGGTGGAATATATACGCACTGTGTTTATTACTTACATGGCAATATTTATTTATAAAGGTAGTTAAAGGTTAAAAAAAATGGGTGAGATAAAAAAAGTGCTGGCACTACCGTGAACAGCCTATGGGTGGCAACTTTCTACCACCTCTGCCACAGTGTTCGCACACTTCACGATGGACGCGGTGTTATTACACAGGCAGCAGTTGCTTTGCACTTGCTCGCTGGAACGTGTGCAGTAGCCTCTTTGTCCCAACAATGGACTGCTTTTCTGCCAATACGGCTATCATAAACGACGCGGTAAGATTACAGGTTAGAATACTGTTTGTGTGTGAACAAGTTCTTTCAGATATGTGTACACTTCCTACAACTAATTTTTAATACAAATAAATCAAACTCTAATAGGTAAAAGTATTGTATTCGTATAAGCAGGATTGTATTATGAGAATTAAGATACCGTGTAAACACACATGTCCATCATTGCTGACCTAACAGTTGTGTTGGTGTGGGGTGTGTCAATGTTGGGTACATGCGCAGAAGACAATCTGTCTACCTCTTCTTTAGTCTATGGTAAACTAAAGCAAAGATAGTGATTTTTGTTTTTTTTTTTTTTTTGTTTTTTGCGCATGTCCTTAACATTGTTCCAGCAAATAGAACTGCCATAATAACTGTTAAAATCACGGGTACGAACGCGCCGTTAGTTTACACTTGGTTTCACAACAAACCAGCCCTTTATATAATACAATATTGTGGGTTAATTAATTTTTCGTGTGTAAATAATGTCCTGACTTACAATTAGTCTAAACCCACGTGGTTTCGACTGTTCTGTTTGAAGAAAAGCCGTTCACTATTACCAAAAATTGTTCTCGCAGCTAGCATACGCAATCCACTCCATACTCCCTCTTTTACGGTATTGACTGTAGAGGGAATATAAGATAGTGCTCATCAGTAACGATCGCCGTGTCCCGAAATTGAACCGTCAAGCTACAGAACTGTCGAAATCACGTAACTGGTACACAACTTCCGACTTACGTTGAAATGCAAGGACTGTGTTGTAAAGTTCCTGATAAAAATGTTTTCCGCGGAAACCCGGTTTTGATGTTAAAACCAAATGTAGGTTTGCGCTGGTCATGTGGGGGGANGGGGGGGGGGGGGGGGGGGAGCTCATTTGTGGTTGGTGTACTTGGCGACGGCCTCGGTGCCCTCGCTGACGGTGTGCTTGGCCGGCTCCCCCGGGCAGCAGAAGTCTGTATCTCGCGGCTGGTGATGGTGGACCGCTTGTTGTAGTGAGCGAGACGACTTGCCTCTGCCGCAATGCGCTCGTAAATGTCGCTGGCAAATCTTCTTTCTCATAGCCAATGACCTGTAGGCTTCGTATTCGGCAATAATAATATAAACCAATCCTAACCTTGAACAGTCACTAAATGATTTCATGTTCGCCGCAAAAGATCGTCTCTTTGTACTTATCTACTCTGTAACAAGAGTCCAGTGCTTTGAGTGACTTCCTTGAGGTTTGTCCCCGAGGTCAAAGCCAATGCCATAGCCGACTTTTACGAGAGCCAGTTTTCTCCTAATAACGACTTAGGAGACTCTAATTTTTCCAGAGATGTTTAAAAAAAATATAAAACTGTTCGTGATGCTCGTGGATGTTATGCCAGTGTCTGGGTGGACCTGCTTAAACACTTTTGTAGATGTATATGGCATAGCTTTCCTTCCTCTCGCACTTCTTCTTCCTGTCTCCCTTGGAGATGTTTTTTCTGAGCCTTGCCCGCTTCCTTCGCTGCCTTTCCGATAGTTTTAAGAGGCATCGCGTGTTCCGTTAGGTGCCGCGCGTGAATCATTCTGAAAAACGTGCATTTAACAGGTGTAATGGTGACCGGCGGCTCAATGTCCGGGACAGAAGAGGAAAATCCATCCACCTCTTATTTAAGGCTACGGTGTCGATCACGTGCACCACAGTGTGCTTGCTCGTCGTAGTAGGGCCTGGGTAAGGTTACTTAAACTTCAGGTCGGGAAGACTAGGTAAGTGCCACTGTTGACAATGTACCGGATTTTTTTCTATTTTCTACGTCAAAAAACTGGATGACAATAAACATAAATCAAATATAAAATAACTTGACTAAGTAAAATTTTTATGGTTGTATTATTCACTTACCTTGAAATTTTTATTAAAAGTTGCCTTTTGGAACACTGCAACCTGGCGGCGGAAATTTTCCCTACGCCAAACTCTCTCACGAGAGATCTCGTTTTTTGCCTAACCTGAGTAGAGCTAACATCGGCCTGGGTAATGCTATCGGCGGCCGCCTGGCGGAGGTATGTTTGGCAGAGCGCCTGGCCGCTGTTTTACATCAGCGCAGGGGTAGAACAGGCCCGGTTACAGGCCCTTGACCACCCAGGTTGTGTGTCACCTATGTTTGGCAAAGGGTTAGGACAGGCAAGCCCTTCCACCCTCTTCCCTCCATATCAAATTGTGAAAACAGCGGTTTCCCGCATCAGACACAGTTATCCACTGGGTTCCCCCAGTGGAAGGGTTTTAAATGTTCTCCTAACTACCCCTCGCCTGCAAGGGAGGTAGATTGGAAGGCGGGAGTAGCAAACTCCCACCTGGGGGAGTTTGCTACTCCCGCCTAATATTAACCAATCATATTAATTAAGATTTATTGTATAACCGCGTATGCTGGCACAAACATTTACAATAATATAAAGAATATCCAAATCTAAATTACTTTAATAATTAAAATTAAATACTGTAAAAACAATATCAAATAAAAGTCAAGCAAAAACTCACATGTATATATTTCTTAAAACTAATATAATAGTCAGAATCAAACTAACATCTTTAAATCATTAATTAAAATATAGAACTCTTAACATTAAATATTACTCAATTTTAAAACAATAAAGATAAACAAAAAATTGTATTAAAATTAAGTAAAATAGCATAATGAACTATATTTAGTATTTCCTGCACGGAATTACAAAAAAAAAGTAAACTATAAAAGTTTTATATTTACACAACATAATAAATTAAGATTTCTTAATTAATCAATCAACATCTTTAATTCAGTTAATAAAAACTGAATTTTGAAAATTACAGGTCTTTTTTAAAGTATCCACCAACAATCGCACGTGTGGTTTCGCTGGTAAATATTAAAAATGTTTAAATTTGGTCATGTAGATTCTAATGCCAAAGGTTATCATTAAAAACGCGTGACTTCGTAGAGGCGTGTTCCAGGAAAAGGAATTATATTAAGTTGTTTGAATATTCTCCTTACCAGTTACTGAAGGTAACTGGTAATTAAAAACGATGCAGGAAGGTGCTTGTGACTTATATAAAAAAGTATACTAAGTTTGGTTATAAAATACATTGAAGATGTTGTTCAATAAGTTATTTGTATATTATTTTATACGTGTTTTGCTTGTGTGTGCGTGCAACTCTAACGAGCGATGAATGTAGGTTAGGAAAAACTTCTTTTAAGGCGATTATGCGTCTGGCAGTCCGGGCGAGGCGAAGCCTTTAAAAGGTGCGTGCGTGTGTGCGCGCGTGTGTGCGTGTTGTGTTTACCGCATAGCCAGGCGCGGGAGTCACTACCGGTGGCGATGGGAAACCGGTCAGTGAATCACCTTGCAGTGCTTCATTCCTTCCCCGCCGCCGCATTTTCGCGACGACGTGACCTTGAGCACCGCCTCTCCTGTCGCCGTTCACAGTTCTCACGCTGTCGCACTTCAGGTACAGTCTGTCCGCGGTATCTTTACACTTTTCGAATCAAACCTTTGCTATATTTTATCTATAAATAATATTCGATTTATAATTGATATGAATAAAAGCAGGAGAGCATAGATGTATTGGTAATGCCTAATAAGAAATAGTTCTTCTGCAAAATATTATTACACTAAGTGCGCACGAATGCGGTGCACTTTCCCTTTTGGTGTACTTTTCAAGGCTAAGCTTTATTTGCGTGAGGCAGAGGAATGTGATTGAAGTAGAACTTCAGCAGGGCTTCAGGAAAGTTGGAAAAAACCGTGTACGTACGATAGTCCGTATGTCGATTGTAGCCCAGTATCGACGTTGCTATTCTCGAATGCGAGCCGTGCTATGTACTACTTATCGTAGAACTGTGGACCGGGCAAAGATGCTAGAGGTGTTTTTTTTTTAGAGCGGTTTCGTGATAGTTAGCCGAGACACGCCCATCATAATTTAACATGTAGAACTGTGGCCTTTTAAGGGGGAAGTGCCCTTGCTATCTTGGATTTACGTATTTTCCTCCATAACTTAATTTTCGGAGACAACATTTAAAAACCAAGCTTGTCAAGGCATAGGGAACATTTTAACAGTTATTTCAAAATCCCACTTATTTTCCTTACACGATTAGTTTCACATTTGTAACCGTAATCAAACATTACCTAATTATTTAATAATTTCAATCCCACGTGGAAAACTACAGGTATAATTTAAACCCTACAAATTTCAAAAAATTCGTTACATAGTCCTCTATGTCATGTCTAGCTTTAATTTTTTATTTCTGGTCATACATTTTCATTGCGAAGGTTTGCAAGAAAATTCGAAGATATAGTGGATAGTACCCCCTTAACTCTGCCAGTCCTGCACTAGGTACGTCTACGAGATGTGCCGTGCCCAGACGCCTGGTCGTGCTGGAAAAGAAAGCAAGTACTGAGGCGTGGGCCGTCTTGGCTGCGACTGAGGCTGTGTCAACTTCTCTAGCTGTACCTGCAATTCAACTGCACCGAGAGGGAGGAACCGACGTCTGCATTGAAACCTTCTCGCGTGGAAAGTGCGAGTGAAAGCTAGCGCATGCTTTAAGATGCGTATTGGATGGTACTCTGTGTGCAGACGAAGGTTGGGCAATTTTCAGTCGAACGTTCCTTGTGTGGGTTCAACCATGCAAGGTGGACACTTCCCCCTGCCAGATCGAATCGCTCGCATGAAGGCTGGAAATATTGAATGCACACGTTGTGTTTCTGTCATATGCTCTCAACTAACTTTTCCCTTAATGTCCGGGCTTGATACTGGTCGTATTCCGTACTGCATCTCTCATGCATGAAACCATACCTCAATAGACGGGTTATCGGTCACCGATGCGCCTATTGTACCTACCTTTATGCCATACACCCAGAGGAGCGTTGCTTTGTTAGCTAAATCCAATATCTGCCAGAGTGTAATTATTTAGTATACTCTTCACTCACTCACACGTATAGATCATAACAGATTTTAGTACATTGCTCCCATGCGCCGCTGGGCACTCAGTTCGCAACCCGTTAATTCACTTCGCAGATAGTCGAACCCGCTACGTCAGCAATACTGCTTTTCGGACGGCCGGAGGAAAGACACATGGCCTTGAGTGGTTCCATGAGGGAGTCGGCTCGGTACTGCAGCATACTAGAGGACGAAACCTTTTACGGGCTGTTAATGGTTTGTACCGTTTAAAAAAAAAAAAAATTTTTGTTATGTTTAGTATTGAAAAAATGTATTATATTAGTTTAGTTTCAAATTGGGGATATAAATGGTTAAATTGCGTGTGTCGCTGCGTTCTCGGGGAGACAATCGTCCCTGAAAGCATGAATTTGGCGTTTATAAGCTGGCTGTGGTGGTGGAAAGAGTGACTTGAGATAGCGCACGTGCCGCCCGGCAACGTCTGCCGCGTTGATCACGAACGAAGCCTTGAGTCGGTGCGGGGGGATTGCCGTGGTGGGAGGCCGGCGTGCTAATATTAGCACGCCGAGACACTCTTTCTTGAAGAGTTGTTTTGCCTTTTCGAGGCTGATGCCGTGGACAGCCGAGGGCAGCGCCAATATGCGCACAAAAACTTGCACCGTCCCGAAGGCGCGAGGCCACTGAAATGACGTAAACCGCACTACTTATAAGGGAGCCGCCGTATCGTTTCAATACCGCGAAGTCTATAGCAAATCTTGTATACAGGATGATTCTAAAATCATGGGACAAACATTGAGGGGTGGTAGAGCTCACTAAAACAAACAATTATTGTATAGGAATATATGGGCGGAAGTGACGCGTTGAGGCACAAACACAAAAACATAACACATTAACGGAAACATAAAATGTTCATTAGCAGCATACTTAACGAGTGATTCCGTACAGAAAATGTTAAAACAGTTGCTGGAAATGCATCCACCAACAGTCACGCATGCTTGGCGACCTCTACATATGGCGTGATTGGCTGACAATGGTGGCGATAGTTGAGGGCAGTCAAACGGTGCGCCAGTGACCTGATGCATCAGCATCATTCCACCGACGCTACCAAGCTTGCATTACTGTCGGCGGTAGCAATTTTGAGCAATTATTATAAACATTGCTGTAAAAAGGCATTTAGTGGCGACGTTGTAAATAAACACTGTGTTGCATTTCATGTGTTATTTTTGTGTTTGTGCCTCAACGCGTCACTCCCGCCCATATATTCCAATGCAATATTTTTTTGTTTTAGTGAGCTCTACCACCCTTCAATGTTTGTCCCATGATTTTAGAATAATCCTGTTTAAGATTTTGTGAAAATGTTGCTTCTTCAATCAGGTAGTTGTACGGTTAAATAAACATTTTTACATAGAAAATAAATTCACTCTTGAGGGTTTTATGTCCATGCTATTTCAGATAATAGTTGTTTACCTTGCATAGTAGCATCCTTACGAGTCCAGAGTTAATCCTAACAAACGTATATGTGGACGTTCATTTTTTTAAAAACTGCATAATTCTACGGCCACAGATTTTTATATTTTCTATTTAAAAGTGAAGCAGCCGCCAGCAACATTTTATGTTGACCGGAATTTTACTACGTGGCATTCATGTCGAGTAGCTGTCTTGTAGAGGTGCAATTTGAGTTAGTCTCCTCGGGTGTTCAGTTAGTAAGCAAGGCCGCGCGCGACCAATCATCACAAACTGTTCGCTGGTTCCGGACAGCGTGCAAACTTCAGTCTATGTTTGGCTAATTAAAATGGCGAACTGTTTAACTTCGTGTATGTGAAGATTTGGTAAGCAGGTGGAGGAGGTGTGAACCACGATCTGCCGGAGGCTGTGTTCCAGTTGGCACTTTTTGTTAACGAAATGGTCACGTGAACCTATTTGTCTACAAAATATGTGACGTATATTTGTAATTTGCGTTCTGCGTTTTTTCAACTTCGAAGCTGAAAAATTACCAAATTGCCGCCATATTAGTTGTGCCTTTTTGAAACATTCAAATACACATATGGGCGAGGTTGTTGGAATAAACAAGCTTTTACAAATAGTACTCTCAATGATTATTTAACAAAGCAAGTTGCTGAAATATTCTTAAAATAATCATTTTCTCATGACAAAAATTTTTTTAAGTAACAATATCACATCATATTTGTTTTATTTTATCAACTTTAAATTTTGAACTGCCCTCTAACAACTTTCGGGAATAATTACAGTTTTTTTTTTTTTAAGACTGCGTAAACTTGTAATTTTGCATTCATGAGAACACCAAAATAATAGTAGACAGTTTGATTTCGTGGCTTTCCAACTAAACCTTACAAACCGATAATAACAAATCACGAAAAAACGAAACACTAAACGAATTTGAACACGGCCTGAGAACGCGGCTGAACAGGCACACGCGATTCTGCCTGAGGGAGTAACAGCATTTGTCATACCGGGGAGGGGGAGAGAGAATTTCTAGGCGTTCGCTTCGTGTAGTGGTGAGGCCACTCTCCTCCCGCGGGGATCCAGTTTCGATTCCCGACGCGGTCGGACCGTGCCGTGCGCCCAAGACGCGCAAGGATAATTAACTTACATCAAGTGTGGATGGAAACGTAACAATACATCGTTTCGGAACAAAAATATTTTCCAACATATTTCGTGGAAAAAATACGCATAGAAATAAAACTGGTATGCCTTTATTCAGCCTTATTCAAAATGTGGAAAAATACAGCCGCGTACTATGTCGGACTTAAAAGAAATGGGTTTGTGAGATTACCAAAGTAAACTGAGCACTCTCGGGAAGCGCTTCTTAAGATCTCATTTTATGTACATTGTGTATTATTCCGCCATGTAATGACGTTGCCGTCGGCCTGATCAATTTATTCGTGAGTCGGTCAAGTGAAACAGTAAAATTATTCGGAAAGTTAACATTTCACAAATTTACTCATTCTTACACTTTTACGCTTTAAAAATCACAGAAAAATAAATATTTCTCAATATTCACAAATGTTTACGTAACTTTTTTTAATTTGACGTTAAAGCACGGAATTACATTCCCCTATGCTACTGGTTGCCCGCCAAAATATATGCAGTTACCTGCACTGGCATGTTTCATGGATTGATTTCAAAAGTGCTCACTTTACAGCCTTTATCAATGATAAAGGCAGAGTTTTAGTTCGCTATTCTGCCATTAGATGGCAACATTTACGTCGCTTTCAGACCTGGTGCACGTTTCACATGTCAGTATAAAATGACGTGGCTATGCCTGATGAGAAGTCTTTCTGCAGCCATGTCTGAATTTTTGTTATTTGGTATTTTGGGGTGTTTGGTAATTTTAGGGTGTTTAATTTAAACGACACTGAGCAACGCTGCTAATGTTCAATTTAAGAATTTCATCACTGAACATGTCTTAGTTTCTTTGTAACTTGGGCAGTGAAAAGAATGCATTGTAGATAATTTCACTCGGAAAATTATAATATTGATTTATTTACTCGCTCCTTTAAGGAAAGTGTTTACTTAAAAATCAGCGTTACAAAGTTATAGTTTATATATTTTTTTCTATAGAAATTGTATCGAACATTATCTTCCTCAGTAAAAATAACTTAAGTGAAAAACTAAATTACACATCAGTAATTCATCGCTAAATTTCCCTTCTTTGTTGTTGGTTTTAATTTGAATAGCTTGCACGGAAACAGGCGTGTAATCACACGTGAACAATAGCACGCACTTTTGCGGAGGTAATTAGGTGGGTCGCCAGCTCCGTAGTTTTGTTTGTCCTGACCTCTCCAAGTACACTGAAGAGCCAAAAACACTGGTATATGTGTGCGTATGCAAATAACAGAGGTATGGAACCAATCAGAGTAACGCGATGAGGTCGGCAGCTAGATCGGTTACTGCTGCTACAATGGCAGGTTATCAAGATTTAAGTGAGTTTTAACGTGGTGTTATAGTCAGCGCACGAAATATGGGACATAGCATCTCTGAGGTAGCGATAACATTTGGATGTTAGCGTACGACCATTTCACGAGTGTACCGTGGATATCGGGAATCCGGTAAAACATCACATCTTCGACATCGCTGCGGCCGGAAAAAGATCGTGAAAGAACGGGACAAACGATGACTGACGAGAATCATTAAACGTGACATACGTGCAACCCTTTCTCAAATTGGCGCAGATTGGATTTGTGGACTGCCCTGCAGGATTCATGGTGCGAATTGCCTCCTGCATACCTTCAGACATTAGTCGAGTCCATGCCACGTCGTCTTGCGGCAATTATGCGTGCTCGGGGGGCCTTACACGATATTAGGTAGGTGTAAAAGGTTTTTTGGCTCTTCAGTGTAAATAGGTTACTCACCTGGTCACGTAGTCGATGTAGTAAAGTAAGTACATTCTATTCGCGGTTTCCTAACACTTTTTGAATCAAACCTTGGAGGGATTTCTCAGCGTATGACGTGCTTCGTTGTGTCCCATATCTGTCTCGCATCACAAGCGTTTTATACTTGTGTTATCGTAAAAGTACTTTATTTGTGGTTAAATTGAACTTTTGCTTATATTTATTCTATAAATTGTAATATTTAATTTGTAATTAATATAAATAAAAACAGGGAGAAAATGTGTGTGTAGGTAATGCCTAGTAACAAATAGTTATCGAAATTGTATTACTCTTGAGTGCGCACGAATGCAGTGAGTTGTCCCTTTGGTGCAATTTTCTAGACTTCGTTTGCACGAGGTGGAGGATTATTCTGGAAGTAGAACTTTAGCAGTGCTTCAGGAAAGTGAGAAGTAACCATGAATTGCCTATACCAGATTCGAGCACAGCTCGGATACTCTGTTATCACTAAGCATAATTGCGTGGTAGTAAAGGTTGCAAGTTAGTTACCTTTTTTAAATAACTCTCCTGTTAAAGAACTAATAAAGTGCAATTGCCAGGTAAATTTTTTTTTGTGTGTTTTGCAAATGCATCGTGTCGCTGTGAACTTCGGGAACACGAACATTTGAGTCAGATTGCATATCAAGCTGGAGGACGTGTAGTGATCACATGTTTTCTGATTATCTATTCAGCTTGATCCTAAAGACTCACCCTCCTGTACCTGATCCCTAGGGTATAACAGGAGAAACCATTCAGAGCTTACATAAGTACTTAAGAGTGCACCTCAGATCAGGATTTATTCCGGGCATATAAGTGTCACTTCAGACATACGTCAGTTATCAGGACGTAGAGGTGTGCTCTGCCAGGCTATTTATCAGTACACGTCGAGCGGAGTCAGATCAGTAACTCCTTTAATTGGGAGCAGTTGAATGCTCTCAATAGAAAGAGAATACGCTCTTTCCANAGCTCATTAATTGGGAGCAGTTGAATGCTCTCAATAGAAAGAGAATACGCTCTTTCCAATCGCAGTGGGTGGAGGTTCTCCACCCGAGGGCGGTTCCACCTCACCTGTCAACAGCAACGTGAGGAGTTGAATCCTTACGTGCCACCTTGATGGGGCCGAGTGCTATCCTCACTCTACAAAACCCGCTTTGTAAACGAGTCCTCTTACTAGGCGGACCAGACCGTCGATCCTTCGTTAGCATGCATCAACCCTTTGAAACTCGGTCTGTGGCAGTTCAGCATGCTTGCGTTCCACGGCAGCTGCTACCGACTTTTTCCGGCACAACAGACTCAGCCCTCCAGGCAAACACACACCTCCAGATCTCCTTCTAAGCAGAAGGTTCAACCAATGCCACCCAGAGTCCGACCCGCGATCAGCACGGCCTAAGCCGGGGCTTTCACACTGATCCCCTGTGTACCCACAATTTTCAGACATGCACGCTTGAGTTATCACCCAGGGAGGCCCAGCCTTTCCAGGACGCCAGACAGCCCCTTCACTAGAGCTCAACCACCCAGAGATCAGCCCGATTTGTCAGATCGAGCCTCAGCTGGGGGATGTGCAATTCGGTTCGCGGGTCTTCACCGCATGGTGAAGAATATATACAGTCACTGGAGACTGCACATAACCTCACCGTAACTGATTATCTGTGCACAGACAGGCCGTTACCGTCTTCAGCCGCCCTCACTCCGTTAGCCATGGTGTGGCCACCATATTACCAGCCCTTACCGCGCGGAGGTGGAGATGGACTTGAGCAGTGCTAGGATATATATTCGCATCACTTCTCCATTTAAGGAGTTGAGTCGGCAGCCTTCACAGCAGCAGGGGAACGCCCAATCATCAATGAGCGGGCCCCACCGGAGCTCACAGGCGCGGGCGCACAATCGACAGAGGCCGGAGAGTGCACCACGCACCAGCTTACTCTTACTCTTACACTTACGCCGGTCACTTACTGCTAGAGCTTGAGCCGGCGGATGGACCGACAAGAGCAGACATTCCAATAGTCACGTCAGCTCAACCAGGTTGCCAGGACCTAGTTCCCCCCTTACAC
>NQII01001212.1:351181-380605 GCA_002778355.1 Clitarchus hookeri
AACACCACAGTCTGGTTTTCTGGGCACCTGGTGGTCCTTTCACCTTACACCCTTTACAGGCTGGTTGCCGGACCCACAGCCCAGCCCCAACCCGGCCCCCCAAGGGCCTGTAGTGATCACAGTCGTAATTTTTAATCCCCAATGGTTACACTGAGGATATTTCACAAATTCCCCATAAATAGAAAACTAAACCAAATCGAAAACCGCCGAGCATTTTATATAGTACACGGGCCCTAACATACTCACCTATAACGTGCATCACGCCAATGTTTCTACTCGTGATATACCCCAAACCACTGCCTTGAAAAGAGACGATACAATACCCCACTACACAAAAGCGTTCCGTACGGCCGAAATCCGCTCCTTCCCTAAATGGGATCGGTACCCCACCTGCCCCTGTTGCACACACACGCACGCGCGCCAATACAATAAACATTACATGTAACTAGTATGCGCAGAAAAAAGAACTGGAAGCTGGGCTGCCTTGAAAATTCACGGCCGAACCAAAACGTTGCCCAGAGGGGGCCAGTGCAAGCATTGGTTCAGCATACAAAACGCACCCCCCCTCCCCCACAAACTCCATGCAAAAAATAACGTATACGATTACTTGGTAGCCTATGGCCATTAATTCCCTTCACCTCCCTCCTTTTCCCCTCTACACCTGTCGAGTGAGGCTTATATGATTCGGATGTACCCCGCCTACCCCCACCCCTACTATCCCCGCCCTTCCTAAAGTCTCTACTCGGCGCACTTGGATATACGAAACAGTCAGTGTTGCCAATTTAGCTTTCTCCCACACTAAATGTAGTTTTTTCAAGGTTCGATTTAGTAGCATAAATATTTTTATCCCGCCTAGCGAGAAACCTGGCTTTTTCTTGCAACGTGAGAAATCCACTTAGTCTGTTAAATTCAGACAATAGAACAGCGACTGGTTGTTTCCCAGTCTTCTGAGGATGCAGAAATTAACCTAAATGGTTCAGAGGGATAAAACATATTAAAGAAGGTATTTTTTTATTTAATGGTTACATAAACTTGTGGTGTTTGAATAGCAAAATTATATTTAAATATGTTGCGATTGCTTGACTTTAAATCTTTTCATGTAAGTCAAGCTTTTTTATCATTCGAAAATAGCTTCTTTTTGTTTGAGATCTAGCGGGATTTTTTGAAAAACCTGTTGGCAATGCTGGACACAGTAAGTAGGCTTATCCAGTTGGACCGCACAGCAGTAGTCTTCTTCAGAGCATTACACTCTCGTGCCAAAGAAATAAAGTAGCCAAGGACCGGCATCTTCAGCTAACGCTAAAACGCATGGCGCAAGTGAAGCGGCTGCGTGCAGACGACGATGATAGGTGGGCTTGACGCCTCGTCGGCGTCGAGGTCATTAAAGCAATAACGGAGAAGGAATCGGTCATGGCCTGTACTAAGGAATCATCCCAAAATTTGCCTGGATCTATTTCGAAAACTATGGAAAATGAAAATCAGGATGGCTCGATTGGGACTTGAACCAGTCTCCTCCCGAATCCAAATCAGTTTGTTTACCATTGCGCCATTTCGCTCGGTCGTAGGGCAACGTGACCCACTGTCAACGTTGCATGTGGGTCACATCATCGCATATTGGAAACGTGGCGGACGTTACTTTTGGCCGGGGAGTTTCGTTTTGCATCGTTTTCCCTACCATCGCAACTATCGAAAAGAGAGGAAGGAAGTCACCCTCCCTTTTCTAAACTTTTTTCTTATAGTGTTTCAAACACCTTTTTAATAAAGGTTATCCTTTCCCATTTTTTGTTCTAATATAACTCTTTTCCAACTTAATTAATTGCATTCAATTCTGCAACTATTTTCTATAANGGAGGAATATCCTGGAAGTAGAACTTTAGCAGGGCTTCATAAAAGTTGGAAGTAATCGTGAAATGGACTATATGAGTTAATCTTATATGCATGCCTTGTATGGAACTCAGCCCTGAGACGCACTTAGGTCCCATCCCTACCTTAGGACCTCAGACTCTTTGTTTCTAAGGTAGACAATAAAAAGAGCGACGCCAAATTCTCTCGCCGCCCCTACGTCCAAGCTTTCTACCCAGTGAGTGGTTTCTTAGCAGTTTTTCACTAGAAATAGAAACAGTATCGCCCGCATAACATTTCTGCAGTGATCTGTTTTAGTTTTCGAGTAACGCATCCGAGATCCGAGATGCGTGTAGTGTTGTGCACATCCAGGACTCGAAAGAAATTGCCAGATAAGTGGTATAGGCTGCTCATGTTTAATTAAGCACTTTTGATACCAACCTTTGAAAAATGCTACCGCCCCTAATTTCATGTATTTTAACGGGCACACTGACTGGCATACGCGAAATAACGTTTCAACGATGGTGGAAAGTAGTTTGTCTTAACGTTGCGTTATCGTTAGGTAAAACATTTGTGAATACTGAAATAATTTATTTTTCTTTGTTGTTTTTTTAATGCATTTAAGTGTGGGATTTAAAAATGCGTAAAATATCTACTTTTCTAACAATTTCATGGTTTTAATTGACCGGCGCTTCAAGGTCGTGCAGGGGATTCGAAAGATACACATTAAATATTTTCATAATCACCTGTTGTTCGTTTTAACAACACGAACATCGCAATCACTTAAAACAATAGATACATCAGAAGAATTGAAAATAAGAGAAAATGTGTTGACAATTTTCTTGGTTTGTAAGCGGATAGAACACATTTTGTGGAAAGACTTCCCTATTCAAGTCTCTTGCCCTTCCACCCTGCTGTAGGTCTGGCAACTCTACACGCTTTACACTTTTATTTAGGATAGTTATAGTTTAGTTAGCAAGCTGTGCAAAAGTAAGGAAATGATGATAATTCCAGTAGAAATGAAATGTAACCACTGGCATGCGAAAGCCATCTTGGTGTTACCNAAAGTAAGGAAATGATGATAATTCCAGTAGAAATGAAATGTAACCACTGGCATGCGAAAGCCATCTTGGTGTTACTAGCTCGTGCAAGTGTTTGGAGTCTGGGTTTTTTTTTACGAAGCCATTAAACGTGTCTGTGACACCAATGTACCAAAAAGAAAACACTTCAGGTGAGGTACGTTNTTTTTTTTTACGAAGCCATTAAACGTGTCTGTGACACCAATGTACCAAAAAGAAAACACTTCAGGTGAGGTACGTTTAGTACTCTTAAAACATAACATGTGCATATAAATGCTATTCCTGAGTACTCCAACATAGCTAAAAAACGGGTTTTTCACATTGCTGTATCTCATAATATACTGGTTGGAAACAAGGGAAACTACACTGAAGAGCCAAAAAAACTGGTACACCTGCCTAATATCGTGTAATATCGTGTAGGGCCCCCGCGAGCACGCANACACTGAAGAGCCAAAAAAACTGGTACACCTGCCTAATATCGTGTAATATCGTGTAGGGCCCCCGCGAGCACGCATAAGTGCATATGACGTGGCATGGACACGACTAATGTCTGAAGGTATGCAGGAGGCAATTTACACCATGCACCCTGCAGGGTGGTCCACAAATCCATAGGAGTGCGAGGCGGTGGAGATCTCTTCTGAACAGCACGTTGCACCGAATCCCAGATATGCTCAATAATCTTCATGTCTGGTGATTTAGGTGGCCAATCGAAGTGTCTAACGTCAGAAGTGTGTTCCTGGAGCCACTCGGTAGCAACTCTCGACGTGTGGGGTGTCACATGTTATCGCTACCTCTGAGATGCTATGTCCCATCTCTCGTGCGCCGACTATAACAACACGTTCAAACTCGCTTAAATCTTGATAGCCTGCCATTGTAGCAGCAGTAACCGATCTAACTGCCGACCGCATCGCATTACTCTGATTGGTTCCATACCTCTGTTATTTGCGTACGCATGTCTATACCAGTTTTTTTTTGCTCTTCAGTGTATTATAGCTACCTGCATTGAACCTTGCTATAGACTTTCCACCGATAAAATTATAGGGTCACTGCTTAGTCCCATAGGTACACAGTGTACACACAACAGAACGGAAACACTGCACGCCAGTCCAGCGCTCTGCGCGTAGGGGCGAAGGAGCATCAGGCTCGCGCGACAGTGTCGTCCTTCTCGCTCCCGCGGGGCCCTTCAGTAATTTTATCTGCATGTGACCTCATGTTTGTAAGTGGAATAATCTTAGTCGTGTTGGCAGCGTCAGATGCGGAGTAGAACGTTTTCAACTGCTTCCGACAGAATACGAATTGAAAATTTTCTCTTATGTCTTCGGCGGCATTGTATAACCGTGCGATGTAAAACCCGATGAAATGAATTGAAAAAGTATTTAGAAATATTTTCTAATTTTCGATACTAAGTTTCTTGTGTCAGTAAAATTTGAGAGTACTTGACGTAACATTAGTCTTCAAAAAAAATTTATTTGACATTAACGTACAATCTCTTCACATTGTGGTTACTTACGTACTCGAATTTAAAGATGGGATTTTTCAACTTGTAAGCACAGTACTCTCCTAGGAATTTTTATTTATTTAAATAACGTGGCGATGCCATACGGTGAAGAGCCACAATTCCACGTCGAGCGTATAATTGTTACGAATGTGTTCGCCTTACTTCTTATAGTTAATAAGTAATTAGAAGCCATGAAATAAAATCAGAGTCCTACAAACTCTGAAACTGTAAAGGTTTTATTTTCGTCGTACTACTCACCTCTACATCGTCTAATATTATGTCACCTGTGATGTTATTCTTTCAATTTTGGTTTAATAATACTTTCGCGGAGGGGGGTGGGGGGTTAATTTTCCAGGCGTTCCTATTGCTGATTTCGCTTGCTCGTGATGACTGTCAAAAAATACGGGNGGGGGGGGGAGATATCAGTACGCCTAGGTAGCAATGTACCGAAAGTATGGCGGGGGAGGAGAAAAGTGTTTAGCTTGTTATTACAAAACTTGGAAATATGACAGGTTATTCTGAATACATGATGTTTAACTTGTTTCAACGAACAGAACAACTGTAGGTTCCACCAGCCCCGTTTGTTACTCTTGTTATTGTGGCCGTGTTACGGAACACGCAAACTGCTTGTTCGTGGGTGTTTCTGGAAGCAGGCGCGATGACTGTTAGCTTCCCAGAATGAGCTCGGCTTACCCGATTAGTGAAAAAAAAATTTTCCCCAACTAGAGTGAACAAAGAAGACCTTTGCAGCCTCCACAGCTACAGTCTTCTAGCTTTCGTGGTTGAAATAACAATTTCTGTAATGGCGGTGCTGGCAATGACTCACCATAAACAGCAATTGCCCCACTTGCTTGTATTAGCGATGCGGTCGGCGTTGTGAAAGTGGCTCACTTTTAGAGTTTGTATTACTACTTATACACTGTAAAAAAAATTGTAATTTTTAAGGAGATTTTTTTTTTAATTTTACAAAATGTTTGTAACAGTACAAAAATTCCTGTTGTAAAGTTGCTCGTTTGTAAAACTATATGAGCCGTGTTTGTAATAGACGTCAATAAATGTGTGTACTTTCCTGACCCATATCCACGAGCGCGAGCAAATTAGCGGACACTCAACAACGTAAAACCGTATATAGGCGTTTGTGCAAAAAGGTAGGGGTGGCAAAAGTGTAGTTGCGTGCAAAATGAGATTTATTGCAAGTTCAAACAACGTAAAACACTTGAAACAATCTCAAATAATCGTAATAAAACAACAGTTTTAGAAAAACGTGACGCTATTTCTCATTAATTGTCAATGTTAATATTTCACACCTACACATAACTCTTTAAAATGAAATAAATACGTATTTCTTAACTGAATATCGTAACTAGCATTGGATAGGTAATTACTGTAATATTTAGTTTTAAAAAAAGTAGAGCTTTGAAGTTAAAGTTGGGCTTGTGGTTAAGGGTATGGGCTTGAGGTTAAGGGTATGGGCTTGAGGTTAAGGGTATGGGCTTGAGGTTAAGGGTATGGGCTTGAGGTTAAGGGTATGGGCTTGTGGTTAAGGGTATGGGCTTGTGGTTAAGGGTATGGGCTTGAGTTTAAGGGTATGGACTTGTGGTTAAGGGTATGGGCTTGTGGTTAAGGGTATGGGCTTGTGGTTAAGGGTATGGGCTTTTGGTTAAGGGCATGAGCTTTTGGTTAAGGGCATGGGCTTGTGGTTAAGGGCATGGGCTTGTGGTTAAGGGTATGGGATAATAGCGCAAGGAACGTGGATTCTAGTCCCCGTGCTGGNTGGTTAAGGGCATGGGCTTGTGGTTAAGGGTATGGGATAATAGCGCAAGGAACGTGGATTCTAGTCCCCGTGCTGGCAATGAATGTGTAATTTTTTTTTCATGAATTATATTTTGAAATATTTTTGCCCCGGTTTTGTTATTATTAATCACATTTGTTTTCTAGAAGAGAATAGTTATAATGCTATGTCTACTTCTCAATAATGTAAGTTGTAAAACAAACCTACCATTGGTAATATTATAAATGTTTTGCATATTTTACAAGGAAATTGTTGTTCTACAAAGGATTTTCTTGGCAACTGGGTTTCCAGAAATATTTCTTGTAGAAGTACAATAAACAATGACAGTGTATTCACTATACAGGCTCACGTAATTCGCGGATACGGATTGCACCACGCGAATCTGTGATCAAAACTAAGTAGAAAATATTCTATGGTAAAAAAGCGCAAGCCGGTTAGTTTACGGGTAAAACGACATTAAAGTAAATAAAATGACTTTATTTCACGTTAAGCACAGCATACAGCGTCAGCATACACAACGTTGAAACGTCATGACAGGTGTTAGAAGTTTGCTCTGCCCNACGTTAAGCACAGCATACAGCGTCAGCATACACAACGTTGAAACGTCATGACAGGTGTTAGAAGTTTGCTCTGCCCGTAACAATGCACTTTCCGCACGTGGATGCATGCGGCATGCGCAGAGCTTGGCTGCAGGTCCCAGTACTCACTGCTTGTGAACTCCACGGCCTCCTTGGCACTACTGAGCTCGGCTCGTTCCCTCGCCGTTTGCATTACGGCAGACGCATTAGTTGCTGCGTTGCCACATCACCTCGTCTTTATCTACATAACTGGAAAACCACATGTTTGCTACAATGGTTTTTCCGACCTTTCATGTCGTTTTTCTCGTAAACGGAGGGTCTCGTGTATTGTCACCAAAGAGTATTTTCTACTTAGAATTGATCACAGATTCGTGTGGTGCAGTCCGTATCTGCGAATTACCTGACACCCTTTATTAATAGACAGGTCTTTAGTATAAAATATTGTAGCACTTATGAGTAATAACTGGTCCGTATTATACTCTATTACACCATAAACACAATTAATTAAATTTGGGAGTGCAATTTTTTTTTTCCAGCGTTCCGCTGTAGAAATAGAAAAGCTATAAATATTCAGTTCACCAAGTGCCACCATGTTGTAGCAGTCAAACTACTCGACTCCTACTAAAGAGAACGGGGTTCAGTTCACGGTGGTGTCACCCTGATTGTTCACATGTGGGCAACGTGGCGGACGTTGCCGTTATGTTTTCTCGGGGAACTCCCGTTTCCCCCCGCCCTTGCATTCCTTCGCTGTTCAATCTCAACCTCAGTTTACCATCACCGGCGCTCAAGACTTCGAAACCTCTTCAGTTCAGCAACACAGTTCGACGTCGTGGTTAGATTTCCTATCTATTTAAAGGATAAAGTTTTCCCGGTAGTAACTTAGAATGAAAAACGTTCCTACAGTAATGCGTATAGTGATTAAAATCGTCCATAGCTTGTTAGCTTACGCCCGTAATAAACGGTCATTGATAAATAATATAGAAGGTGGGCGGAGGGGGAGTGTGAGGTGGTAGGGAATAAAAACTAACATCGTTCTGTAAGCAATTGAGAGATTATAGTCTTTTCGCTGTTTCTTCATAATTTTTTTATCAAACCTTTGGAAAATCATTTACATATGACGTGTTTGGTTGTTTCCTTGCATATGTCACGCATCGCAAGCGTGTTATACATGCGTTAACATAAAAGTGCCTTATTTTCGGTTAAATTGAATTTTAAGTATGTTATGTGAGTAAATTATAATATTTCATTTATAATGAATATAAATAGAGAGAAAATAGGTGTGTTGGTAATGCCCAGTGCGAAATGTTTGTTAGACCGAGTGCGCACGAATGTGGTGCGTTGTACCGTTGCTGTGATTTTATGGACTTGGTTAGACTTTTGTTTGCATGAAGCGGAGGAATATCCTGGACGTCNGTGATTTTATGGACTTGGTTAGACTTTTGTTTGCATGAAGCGGAGGAATATCCTGGACGTCGAACTTAAGCAGGGCTTCAGAAAAGTTGGAAGGAACAGAGAATGGACTATACCGTCGCGCCGTGCAGCCACGTCGTAGCGTCCTTGCTCTTAGAATGCGGTACACATTGTGCTTGGTTTACTTCCACGCTGCACCGAGCGTCGTTTGTTTACAGAGCGATAGCGCTGCTCAGACTGACCTTCACCTTTACAAGATGGTTGACGTTAACACGTGTGCTGGTGGGGAGCATGCACTCGCGCGCTCTGGCGGAAGTACCCCTAATATGCAGGGTGTTANGGTGTGTTGGTAATGCCCAGTGCGAAATGTTTGTTAGACCGAGTGCGCACGAATGTGGTGCGTTGTACCGTTGCTTTTGTTTGCATGAAGCGGAGGAATATCCTGGACGTCGAACTCAAGCAGGGCTTCAGAAAAGTTGGAAGGAACAGAGGATGGACTGTACCGTCGCGCTGTGCAGCCGCGTCGTAGCGTCCTTGCTCTTAAAATGCGGTACACATTGTGCTTGGTTTACCTCCACGCTGCACCGAGCGTCGTTTGTTTACAGAGCGATAGCGCTGCTCAGACTGACCTTCACCTTTACAAGATGGTGGACGTTAACACGTGTGCTGGTGGGGAGCATGCACTCGCGCGCTCTGGCGGAAATATCCCTAATATGCAGGGTGTTANGACGTTAACACGTGTGCTGGTGGGGAGCATGCACTCGCGCGCTCTGGCGGAAGTACCCCTAATATGCAGGGTGTTACGAACTAACTTTTCAGCCAATTCGTACGTGAAAGTTGTTAGGGGCGTAGCTCAATAATGACTCATGATTCGGTACAGCACAGGAAATATAAGATGAGTTTTATTACATGAAGATTAAACAGTTGCTATTTAAATGATTATTGATCGGGGGAGCTTTGAATTGAATACCAAGATGATTGTTCATTACATTTAATTCACGCCATTTTAATTAAACCTAATTGGAAAGTCATCACCTTGTTGCAGCCGGAGGCTGATTCTGCGAGACGGTTAACGCCGGCCGGACACACCCATCTTCNAAAGTCATCACCTTGTTGCAGCCGGAGGCTGATTCTGCGAGACGGTTAACGCCGGCCGGACACACCCATCTTCCTTGTCTGCTTCGCTGGTCGGGTTTTCCAAAGTACTAAAGACGAAAGACGCTCGTTCCGGGTGTTACGCCGGCCTGTATCAAGCGCGTGGTTCTGCGACCCCGCTCAGTGACCGGTGGAGGGGATTTCTGCAACTGTCTTATTTCGCAAGGATCGACGACCAAATGGTGGCGTTGCAATCCCGCTCGTTTCCAGGTTTAATGTTTGAAGGTGTCATCAGGCAAGCCGTTCAGCTAAGGCCTGATCACACCATAACAAGGACATTGCGTGGCATACTCGCTCAGCTTTGCAGGAAAGGTGTTCGTTGTATAGGTTAACCACGGTAAAGCGAGCACTCTTCAAGGCTCTCCAGACAGGCATTCGGCACTAATAAAGATTGTTCACTGCAGCCTTCGACGTTAACTTTTGAGAGTGGTGAAATATATACGCCGTGTTTATTATCCACGGGGCGATGTTTTATACTTGAAAGTGACGGAAAGATACGAATTGGTTGATATGAAAAATGTAGCAGTGCTCACTTTACCACGAACAGTCTCTAATATCGAGTTGCTCCCTCCGCCATAACCACTTCCTCCTGCGAGCGGAGTTGTAAGATGTTCATGGTTATTTGGTCACCTTCGAAATCCACCGTTTAATGGCCGTACCGCCTGGTAAGCGTCCAGTAAGGTTGGTAACGACGGCGTATTAACATTAAATTAAAATTAGTAGGTGAGCATTTCTGAACACTGAAATTTTGTTCTGTGTTTGCTATGCATTAAGTGCAAGAATGAGCTAACTCGAAAAAAGTATTTGCTTTCCTAATAATTTCATAATTTCACTTGACCGGTGCGTGAATAAACTGGCGAGGCCCGTGGCAATGTTATTTTACGTGTGGTGGAATAATACACAATGTGCGTGCAAGTATTTTTGAAGCGGGGCTTTCAAAAGTGCTCAGTTTACCGTGAGGAGCCTTTATCTTCGAAACACTCCTGGGTTCGAGCTCAGAGAAATGTATAAGGTAACATAGGGCATCCCTACTAGCGTAAGGGCTTCTGAGCACCTTGGGACGCATTTAGGTTTGTGCGTTTGTGTGCTCGTGCTTGTATAGAGAAGGGATTAATAAGAGTAATTTCTCCTTGATAAGCATATTTAAGCCTTCGCGGAGAGAAAGTATTTGTAGAAATCATTCCTCGTATCGTAAGAGTTAGTGAGATTGTCATATTATCGGGTAAAGATAAGATTTTCAAGTAAGCGTGACTTTACTCGATGCCCGTACTAGACCCGTCGTGGCGACGTATACGCGAAAGGAGGTAGTAGTTTTTCAAGATTTTAGGCGTACGATCTCGAAAAATATAGAAGTGCTATTAAGAAATCTGGTATTGTAAAATTAATACTGGAGATAACACTCCCATTTTTATCATATTGAATGTTAACAATTTCTTGATTTATTCTGCATTCTGTAGTTCATCGAATCATGCCACTGTTCTCAGAAGAAAACTGAAACTTGGTCTTTGGCGTCAACTTTTATCAAACTAAAATATCAGCTTCTTTTTCGTTATATTAGTGATAAAGATCTTATCGCGTTGCTCTGAGCACAGTTATGTAAGCGACGTGACAAATGTCTGAACGCTATAAAAAAAACCCAGGCAAAGGTAGACTAAGCAGACTAGTCTCAATGTCGTAATGGTTATTAAGGCTGGGTATTGGGAAACTGTAGAAAACGACAGTTGCGTTACAATAAATGGCAGTTCTTTAACTCGTGTTTGGTATGGAGGCATTAATTTTCAAAAAAGGCCACTGAGAAAAGTTCTTAACAATGCATACTCTTTAACCTCTAATCTAGACGAGCCAAGATAAACATAACCAGTTTTCTTCGTGATTTGTTATAGACCTGGCGTGGCACTGCATTTATAGTTAATATGCAGGGCAGTGAGAACACTGCCAATTTTTTACAAGGCAAGGCATGGATGAGTGTAAAANTTAATATGCAGGGCAGTGAGAACACTGCCAATTTTTTACAAGGCAAGGCATGGATGAGTGTAAAAGTTATATCAATATTAGAAAATTAATTTTTATTCATTCCATTATTAGTGTGTTAGTGTTACAATAATATTTACCTATAGTTTTTACAAGTTGTAATAATAAATTATAGAGAACTGCGTTCACTGCGTCAAAAACTTATTCATTCCTTTCTTGAAAAAATGTATGTAATTGTTTAATAGCAACACTTTAATTGTCATGCGCTTTTCAGCTACAGCTCCTAATGGGTTGATCATTTTAAATATGTGCGTCTACGTTTCAGTACAGAATCAGTATTTGTTTCCCGTCAAAATGCTTGTTCAGAATTTTATCAGCTGGATGCAAATAAGTACCTTTGCCTGTCAGAATGTCAAGTATCGAGCCGATTGTAGTATGCTTATATACATAAGTGCATTCCTAGATTCAGATACAGCCTTAATGACACTTTAATCGACAAATTTAACTTACTGATTATTTGTACGAACAATCACATTTATAGTAGATCACAACCCCAAACCGTAAACACCTAGTCACATTGTAGACCTTCGTGCGTCTAACATGTATTTTTTTAATAGTGAACAATCATGTCCTGTTAAATTTCCTTCCACATAAGAACGGAGTAAAAACGCTACTATGATGTACAACATCATTCGTGATTAATTTCAAATTTGTAATTGTAAGTGCTAACATTACACGTATTTTATCATGAACACCTAATTGCAGTAAAATAATAAATTGGAATTAAAAACCATGACCGTTGTATATTTTTTTTATCATTTTCGCAGAGGTAAATAAAACCAAATTGTATTTGATATCACTGCAAATTTCAGCAAATACAGAATTCTAAGACAGAAACTGAACACATGCCATGGGCGTTACTAGTAAATCATGAGTTGTACTGCAACGAAACCTGATAACTCGCGTGAGACAGGCTCGCTTTTAGCAGAACGCGAACGAACACGTGGGCGAGTCAAGGCCAGGGTGTTGATCTACTTCTGCCGTCTTCGGCACCGGCAGCACCGCACATGTGGCGAGGTATTTAGATTGCTACCTCCTCCCAGTCGAGAACACTAGCGCTCCTCTGCATCAGCCCAAGAACTGACAGCAAAAACTGGTCAACTGTTTCCTATACCATAGCCACTCTAGTGCATATCTTTACACAGTGGTGCTACACTGCAGTTTTCCCTCTCCAGCCTTCCCCTCCTCTGACGTCACGCGCGAGCAGCTCACCNCCAGTACTCGCACCTGTCATTGTTTACACTGTGTGTTCGCTGTCGAGTTTCGGTGACATTTAGCGCTGTTCCAGACGTTTCGGCAGTCACGCCGAACTGTGCTGTTTTGGGTTGTATGAACACCAGTCGGAAAACAAAAGGTACGTTGATTAAATGTTATTCTTTTCCAAAGAATAACTATCTCTGCAAGAAATGGATAGATGCTTGTTAAGTAGTGATAAAATCAATCTCAAAACTGCAACTATCTGTTCCACGTGCATTCTTTGCACGTTTTAATGAATTTCTGGTATTGGAAAGGGGAAAAAAAAAGTAATAATAATCTTGTTTTACAAAAAAAAAACTTAAATAGTTTTAGCAAGGTCGCGTGTTACAAGAATTGCCTTCGCGTACAACCGGCGGGGGGAACCCCTGGTCGATACAATGAGTAGGGCTTTACACCTGCGTTGAATTTCGTTAAACTTCCCTGCCTTCATTTCGCGATTACTGGGTCCAACTGCTGCCGGGAGCGATATCGGAGAACTCCTGTTATCTGGAGTCTCGAACANTTCATTTCGCGATTACTGGGTCCAACTGCTGCCGGGAGCGATATCGGAGAACTCCTGTTATCTGGAGTCTCGAACATACAGAGATAGGCGCGTCGTATGATGCCCCGGCGTGCATCGAGAACCACGCGATACGGGCCGATGCGGTGGCGTGCCATCGTTATCGCGCGGAATGTTTGCGCTTGCATTTGCCTCGGGGGTTTTTTTTTTTCCTGGTATAGTGGGCCGGGTGTTCAGGCGGTTGCAAGGCGTAGTCGGGACACGGCCCCCTTGCCGCTTGGGTGTCGTCGCATGCGCTCCGTCGAGACTAGAGCTTGCGACCTCTTGACACAAGGTAAGGTCGCGGAGTCAGTATAGTCGATTCACGGTTACTTCCAACTTTTCTGAAGCCCTGTTAAAGTTCCACTTCCACAATATCCCTCCACCTCGTACAAAACAAAGCTTGACCGAGCCTAGGTAATTACGCCGAAGGGACATCACACCGTATTTGTGTACACTAAACGTAACAATAATTGGCGTTAGAACTATTTCGTACTAGCAATTGCCAACACACTTATTTTCTCCCTGTTTTATTGATATTGATAATAAATAAAATATAATAATTTATAGATAAAATGTAAGTAAAAGTTCAATTTATTATAAAATAGGGCACATTTATGTTAACACAAAACGCTTGTGGTATTATACAAGACACATTTAGAAAACTACGAAGCAAGCCATACTTGGGGTGATTTTTCAGAGGTTTGATTCAAAAAGTGTGAAGAAACCGCGAGTAGACTATAGACGGATTGCAGCGACGTAGATAAGGTTACTTACCTTGATAATCATATTGCCTTAAGCTGTTAACGGTAAAGTGAACACTTTTGAAATCAACCTTATAAAGAAATGACTTCTTACTATCGCATACAGTCGACATCGATTTAATAAAAATATTTATAAACACTTACATTTGTACTGCGAATGGATATAGGCTGTTGATGACAAACTGAGCACTTTTTGAAAACCCTGCTTAAGATCTATTTTTATGCACATTGTGTATTCCACTATATGTAAAATTAACATTGCCATGGTCATGATCACTTTATTAATGCGTCAGTCGAGTAAAACTGTGAAACTATTAGACAGGTAAGTGTTTTACTAATTCGCTATTTTCGCACTTATACGCATTAAAAACAAACACAAATTAAAATAAATTCTTCAGTATTCACAAATACTCATCTAACAGTTTTAATTAAACGTTAAAGCATGAAACTACTTTCCATCTGTTACCAACTTAACTTGACGCATGCCGGTCATAGTATTCCCGATAAAATTCATGCAGATATGAGCAAAGGCCTTTTCCAAAGGTTTATTTCAAAAGTCCTCACTTTATCGTGAACAGCCTTTAATTTTAAAATGTACTGCCACTGAAGTTAGTTTATTTTTCTATACACACCGGAGTGTGCATTTTCGTATTAGTGCCGCATATGCATTCCTAACAATCCCACGATTTCACTTTGATGATGCATGAATAAGTGATGAGGCCCATGGCAATGCTATATTTACATTTTGCGGGAGGATACAAAATTTAAATAAAAATATATCCTTAGCAGGGCTTTCAGAAGCGCTCAATTAACCGCGAAAAGACACTCTAAATCTGAATCACTGTTTTATATCAGTAGTAGAGTGTTATTTTACTGAATCTTCAGTGAAGAGTGAAGAAATTTGGGCGACTCCTAACGGCGAGGTGTTGAGTGACNAGAGTGTTATTTTACTGAATCTTCAGTGAAGAGTGAAGAAATTTGGGCGACTCCTAACGGCGAGGTGTTGAGTGACTCTTCAGTTAATAATAGTTATCTACTGGCGAAAGAATGGAGTTACAAACGATTTACTGTGAGACCAATTCATTTCGCTAGGAATCAATAGAAATCACCTTTTAATTCGTGAAATTCAGCAACTGAAATGATGATGTAGAATTTTACGGATTCAATTCTAGCAGTTTCAACATATCAACAGTCAAATTCGCTGATTTGGACGACCAGTTTCGACTGTTAAGATTATTGTTTGTGCATCAACAAAGCATTTCAATTGTGACAGTTTTTTTAAAATCTGTAAAGAACTGCCACTGTTAAACTTTAAAGTCAAACATGTACAAACTCAGAAGATAATAGTTGCGTTGTAANAATCTGTAAAGAACTGCCACTGTTAAACTTTAAAGTCAAACATGTACAAACTCAGAAGATAATAGTTGCGTTGTAATTTCGACATGTAAGATTTAAATGTTTTGGATGTCACAAATATGGCGATGGGCACAAAACAGGCTTTATCATTTATCCCATATATAACCAGAGGCAAGGCTACCATCCAGGAAGCGGTGCCGTACATCGCCGGGTACCGACGTTGTGCACTGGCGTCTTGACGGCCCTGCCGGGAGGCCAACGGGAAGTCTAAGAAGGTCGCGTTCCATCGCCCGCACGAATGCATTTAAAAGAAAACGCGCGCAGTGGTGTTCCGTTTGCCAATATCTGCTCCGTTTTCTCTGTGAAACGGAACAATCGTGCAAATTTTTTTTGTCAAGTTGGTTCGAAAGCAAACATGGAGACTGGAAAATGTGTAAATAAACGTAGCTAAACACCACTTCCTGTAATTTATTGCCAACGAACGCATATTATCCCTAGGTTAACCGCACCGCAAAATGCATAGCAGTTGTCTCCTAAATGCACGCCTACGGTAAGTAACGCCACCTTTGAAGATCTTTCAGTCGAGAGTTGACCAGCAACGTCAACAGTTTTCTCGGAAGTAGGGGGTTGAGTGAAAGTCCTGGTTATCTGTCGTCGATATCCTGTTTGCTTGTCGAGATAGACGGACGGCCGCGTTGTTCGACTACATTCCTGCTTAAGGTACGTACGACGATAAGAAAAAATTTGCGTCCAGGCGAGCTGCAAACTCGTAAACCTAAAAATTATTACATTGTTAGGCCTACCAGTGAATTACGTAGGTCGCTATGGTTTGTGTACATGAATCATATGCGTGTGTTTTTAGATATTCGTGATTCTTGTTTTTTTTTTTTTCTCTCCCTTAAAACGATTCGGGTCACGTTTGTTAAACTTTAACACAAGAACCTTCCAAAACGCAGCTGTTCGTAGATTGTTATTCTAAAATGTGTAACTGAACGAATTAAGAATTCTCTCATTTTGCCATGATGTAGACATTCGGTAGTATATTTTTTGTGTATTCCAGCACCTGTAGATTAGCTTTTGTTTAATGATTACTCGAGCGAGTCGCTGTAAATTAGCCCTAAGTGACGTTATAATTAACGTTTCGTACCGTACTTCGGAAACAGCCGGCGGGACGCTGCTTTGCCAAAAGTATTATTGTTTTTCTGTTTTAAAAAAAATTAGAAATGTTTTGCCTCTCTTAATATCAGCGATCTGGTTTAAGCGCGGAATAAACAGCTGAACAACTTAAAATTCCGTGCAATACATATTCAAAAAAAGTTTCTAAGGAACGCTTATAAAGTACTTTTTTTTTTTTTTTTTACAGAAAATGGAATGTTTTGAGGGGAATTTTTTTTTAATGTATCCCCGTGCTCGCCTTCTCGTTCTTGCGTCAGGCTATCGTAACTTACGCCGGAAACAAACGCAGGTGGTCCATGTATTCTATTTCTAGTGGTATGACAGTATGTTAATCTCGGACAGTTTGAATTACAAGCTTATTTTGGGCGCAAAATGTTATTTCGATAATAGTTCTTGAAAAAAAAAATACTAGTTTATTTTAGATACTAGTTTTGCTTTTTGGTATCGAATTCGAATAATTATGAAAATTCGTAGACAAGCGTAAAAAACGTCAATGCTGGACGTTTGTGTCTGGTTTGTACGTCGCGAATAGCGTAGTTCGTTTGTCATAAACGCTCGTTAACTTTCGGAATGAACCTTTGCAAAAAAGGTTCCTGCTTGTGTGTAAATTTTAACTCGCACACTGGAGAGATGTTTCGTAGCGGCGATGGCAGTCAATTAGGAGAAGTGGTTTGATGTGTTATCGTCGCAGAAAAGCGTAGTGTTTAAATTGACTACTAATGATTATTTTTGTGCGCGTGATAGAAGGAATTGGCTTTGCGAAAAACAAGCTTCTAACATTTTCGTGGTGTTGTTCGCATGGCTAGTAGTTATCAGGTGCTCTAAAATAATAATTTTTGCATGAGGCGGAAGTATGATCATTGAAAAGAAAGTGAAAATTAAGCAGGGCTTTCAGTTATGTCAATTTAACCGTGAACCATCAGTGATGAACAACTAGGCCTGCTGGGTACAGCTATCCTGATTGGTCTTTATTGAATCAGCTTGCTCTATTTAATGGGGGGTTGAGGGGCCATTTTGTATGTTTTGAGGAAATTTAAAATTTACTAAATATACCAACATTGGTTCAATTAAAACGCCAAAACAACTGAAAAAACTACTTATACCATATGTTCTGACGTAACGAAGAATACTTTTACTATGCATCTTTCTTCAAACAAATTTCGAAATAGTATTAGTAAAAATACAGGTGTTTGTTGGAATGCTAAGAATAATTTTCTTTGAAGTGCCACACTTAACTCGCTTATGATTAGGACTATACTTGCAGCTTTTTTATATCTGAAGTTTATTATAAACCTCTAAATAAATAAATAAATTTGTTTGGCGGTGTGTTAATATTTAAAATTATTTTTGTATGTAGCAAAATAGTTTAGTTGGGTAACATTTCGAAATTGGTTTGGCACGAGATACAAATTTAAAATTTCTATAATTCACCCTGATTTTAGTTATGGGATTATATTTCCCTTTTATTTTTACTTTAATCGGACCGGTATTTGACTCTTCACAAAAATATAAAATATCCTATAAATATAGTAAATAGTTTTCGAAACTTGAACAGCCTTAAAAATGGCAACGGTCGACTGTTGTCTTACTGGTCAGACCAGGTCTCCATGGCCGGGAATCATTCGCGGGCGTTTCTCGTCGTGTGTGATAGTGACACCAAGGTCGTGTGGGGGAATTTCCGTTCGGCGCTTCGGTTTCCTGCCCCCCGCATTCATATCGTCTGTTCTCCAACCACAGCTCACGTTAATTTGCTGTAGTGTATTTATGGTTTGCTTTTGTGGCGGTCTCACATCTACACCGAGCACCTGATTTTAAGAATAATGCGTCCTAAAATTGCTATATTACGAGAGAATATGTGTTATTGCCTGATGACGTCTGGGACGTGGAATCTTATCTGTGTGTGTGTGTGTGTGTGTGTGCCCCCCGTTGTACTTGCTCACGCCGCTGCCGCTGATACTCGACGNCCCCCCCACTTTTCTCTCTCTCCACTCTATCTCCCGTATTGTCTTAAAGAACTTTTGGAGAAGTGCGTGCATGTGTGACATCACCGTGGGACGCTGCCTACACTTTGTGGGGAAATGTTCGAGAGAGCAACATTTAAGAGAGATAAGGGTTGGCTGCGGGCATTTCGAGAGAGAAGCAGAAAGAGAGAGAATTATTTAGCACGGAACTATGTTCCGCTTGAGGAAGGGCTGCTTTAATGCCATATGAAAGATACGTCAATTTCCGTACAAGTTTCTTTTATAAAATTTTATGCAATTTCAAAGTTTAAAGTTGTATAATGAAGTAATTCTCTGTATAATTGAGGGGTTTTTCTTGTAAAATTTTTAATACGGTTTTTAATTAAATATTTAGTTTTTTTTTTGTGACCATGTTGGGTCTGTTACTATATATTTGATATTAATGGTGCGATTTTTAAAAACAATCAACATATTATTGACCCATAATATAAAACAGAAAAGAGGAACTGTTTGTAAGTTGCTTCCGCAAACCCAATTAATTACCTCTCTACCACCTGGGGGGAAAAGGTTTTCCACTGGAGGAAGTAGAGACGGAGTTACCTGTCCCACCCATGTGTCGGCAAGCTACCGGCACACTTTATTTCATTATTTATTAACATTTAGTTATCGTCCCTGACTAGCGATCCTAAGTCGTAGGTTTTAGCCCAATTGACTGCACCGGGAACACCTTTTACCGAGTGATTGATTTTTGATTTATGATGATTTATTGCACAAAGTAGTGTACAGCATGCTGGCGGAAGCCCAGCATGCACACACTATGGGCTGCATACGGTTAACTGAGCACTTTTGAAATCAACTTTTGAAAAATGACACTGCCCCTACCTGCATATATTTTAACGGGTACTTTTACTGACATGCGCCCACTAAAATTGGTAACGACTGAGGGAAAGTAGTTCCACATTTAAACGTTGAATAAAAATTGTTAGGCAAACATTTCTGAATACTAAAGTGATTTCTTTTGCTTTCTTTAATACATATAAGTGTGACAGTTGGCAAATTTTTTAACTATTTACTTTTCTAATAATTGTATAGTTTTAGCGTCAACGATCCTATTGATTTAACTTAATATTATTAACAATACAAACAAAACTTATATTTATATCCGTTATCTGGAACTCAACTGTTACTGATGCCACGAGAATTTAAAATATACAAATAATGTTTTGAGATTTATCTGCGTTAATATTTTTTCTGTTACCTGCAGTTTGTTTGCACATAAAAATAATTGACTAGGCTCTCAAAATTCACACACTTCAGGACAGATGGAAGCTTATTGGTGTTGTGTTTGTCTCCAAGTGCATTCTCGTGGACTGCCAAGGTTAGGAAAACACACAAGAAAATTGGGCTCAACTTACCTCAGCATATACGACGATGAGAAAAACTAGCCNGTTTGTTTGCACATAAAAATAATTGACTAGGCTCTCAAAATTCACACACTTCAGGACAGATGGAAGCTTATTGGTGGTGTGTTTGTCTCCAAGTGCATTCTCGTGGACTGCCAAGGTTAGGAAAACACACAAGAAAATTGGGCTCAACTTACCTCAGCATATACGACGATGAGAAAAACTAGTCATGGCAGATCGTGTAACGGTTTGCCCAATCGCTTTAGCAACAATTTTGACGACTGTTTAATGGACCCCGTTACAAATAGACGACGGTAGAAAATGTCATTGCCCAAATATCGTAAGTAAATAACCTGTAACGTTATTCCTTCTATATTTAAAAGTTACGTGTCTATATTTTTAATTAATTCTTCTGATCGTAGGTTTTCAGCCGTTGCATTTCCAGTTTGCCCAGCTTTCGTGAACTAAAAAGTTGTGATTGTAGTTTCTCCCTGTTTATACAGGCTGTTCGAGAAGTGATAGTCAAAAATGCAAGGATGAGACGTGCAAAAGAAGAGAAGCAAAAAAGGTGGAGTAAACTTGGGTCGGGAAATTAACAGTTTACGAGATAATTGCATCTGTGTGCTGGTTGAGCCGCCCGTAAACTCCGAGCGCCTGGGTAACGTAACGCGGCAACGTTTTGTTTACAGTGGCAACAGACGTGCCTCGTACTATGCCGCCCTCTCCACCATCCGCTATCCGGCCCCTTTCGCATTGCGCGAGCCTTAGTGCTAAACAACACACAAGCAGTTTGTCGTGAACGTCGTGGCTATGTGCATCGTGCATGAGAGGTCTGGGCAACAGTGCGCACAGTAGCGTGATTGACTTGTGCGAAGGTGTCGTAAACATGGACCACGATCACAGCAACGTAGAGTACGCAGATATTCACTTCAAGTACGGCGATGCACTGGAGGCTGCGCGGCTGTCCCAGATGCGTTTCCTCGCAGGAGGCATCCCGACAGGCGAAAATTCATCAGGATCAATCGACGCCTTAGAGAAAATGGGTCCTTCGCACACCACCATCGACCAGGTTAGGCAAAGCTCCGTAACTTATGATGTAGAAGAACGTGTGGTAGAACGTGCAGGTGTAAACCCGGGAACTTCGACTGGGAGGATGGCTATGCACGAGAGTACAAGTGCAAGCAGTGTATGGCGAGTCTTGCGTCGCCAGTTACTGTACCCATACCATATCCAACATGTGCAAGGTCTCAAGAACACAGACTAAATTCCCAGATAGAATTTCTGCCAGCAGATAAAACACCGGCGAATCCTGACCCACCGGTGGATAGGAAGAGGACCCATATTGTGACCACCTAGATCACCGGATTGAATTCCGTTGGATTTTTTTGTATGGGGTTATGCCAAAACCCTAGTTTACAATACAGCAGACATTGCCACGCCTGAAGAATTGCAGCATCGGATTGTACAGGCTTTCCAGCAAATGAAGAATGGCCCCTGATTGCTAGAGCTCATTCGCGGGTCTTTGTGGAGGCTAGACAGATGCATTCAAGTGCATGGTCAGCATATTTTGAACACCTACTGTAATCGTCTTAAGTTAACATGTTGATACTGTACTGTACCTTGCGTGTCCACAGACGTAGCTGTTGTTCAACCTACACCGTTGCTTTTGTGTATGTTCAATCACATTTCTATGGTGCTGCAGCCACAATTATTACTTGTACTGTCTCGTGGTTGATGCATCAAATCAAAGTGCCGCTGCATTTGTTGGCATTCGTACTTAGTATTCAGTGGGCCCCAACCAGCACACAGCTGATATTATCTCATAAACAGTTAATTTCTGGACCCATGTTTATGGACCTTTTTTGCTTATCTTCATATGTACGTCTCATCCCTACATTTTTGACTATCACTTCTAAAATATCCTATATATAATGAACTTAAAATTTGGGTTTTTTTTTGTGCCTACCTATTTGATTTATTAGTCTGTTTTGATCAGTTCGTTAAACAAAAAGCTTATTACAAATGCAGAACATGTTTTTATTGTTATTTAGCTGCAATAAAATTTTCAAACAGATATGGCGACATTTTATAATTTATTTTAGATGTAAGTTTGATTCTTCCCTTCTCCCGCCATACACTCAGAAGAGAGCGTAATATTGACACTGTAGAAGATCACAAGAACATACATGTACATTTAGTCTGTTTCATATCCGTCTGTAAGTCGAACTGTTAACTGTCTGTTGCTGGGAATTGTAGGTCTTTAAGAGATGAACAATTTGCTTTGTTCTCCGTCCTAATCAGCTTCATCCGAACCATTCATTAGCTCATCAAAAGCCTTCATTCTCTCTGTTTTTGTGACTCTTCTTTCCTCCCTAGCCGAGGTACACTTTCGTAAAGCCCTCTTGATACTTCTGTGGAAATTGCCGGGCTTTGACGTGGCACAAGGCAGCTTAATGACTTTTTACGTATTTTTAATTTGGCAGAAATTTGCGTTTTTTCAATGGAAATTCCCTTTAGAGTAATATTCGTGTGTAGCTGTAAACATAATATGTATTTCGGTTGTGTATAAATTGTGTACTTTAATTTATTTGTAACGGAAACATTAAAAAGTTAATTTCTAAACTTCTGCATTTTAAGTTGATTATTCAGGTTATTACTGGGGTTTCAGACACATGATGATGGCGGCTATGCTGTCAACAAATTTCTTGGTAAGTAGTTGGAAAGGCGACGACCATCTTGGATTTAATTTTTTTTTTCCTTGGAATTTTCCTTTTTTCCCTCCTGCTCTATCATTTCACCTCTCCTCTTCACGCCCTTGCATTCCGATATTATTTTTTCTCATGCTCTCTCATTCCTTCCCCTATCTCGCCCGTTCTATCCCTTGGGGTTTTCATATTCCTTCCGGTCTCCTTTGTTCTCATACTCTCTCATTCCTTCCTCTCTTCCTCTCTCTCTCTCTCTCTCGTTCTATCGCTTGGGGGTTTTCTAATTCCTTCAGACCTTTTATTTTCTCTCTTGTCTCCCAACCCTCTCTTGCTTTTCGCGTCCTCCATCACCGTCGACGTCGTCTGCTGTAGGCAGCCATTTTTAATTCCCACTAACAGTCTTCTGCTCGCACCCGCGAGTTATACCGTTCGCAGCTCGGAGCGCTGGTATCGATGCGGCCATTGTGTGTGTTGGTTGGTTCACTCGCGTCGCCTGCAGAGGTGCGCTAGCATTGGGGAGTGGAGTTAAAGTGGTGGCCACTAGGAGCGCTGGGCATTATTTTTAGTTGTTTGTGAACTCAAAAAATGCTGGAGCTGTGCGGTTTGGATCCGACCACCCTTCGGTCGCCAGTCGTCGTCTAGATCACACGGTCACCAGTGCATGGGAAGTTTTGGGAGACGAAATAAAGTAAATTCTCGTATCGGTCTACGCACTCGCCAGATAATAAACTTGTAATCGCGAGCTGGCCTCATTCCTTCTGGATTCACCTGTGCTAATGACGCCATGTTGAAGCGGACTATACACGGGCGACATCGCGCGCACGCCCGCACCGGCACGGGGCAAAACAGAGTGTACACTACCTCGCCGCCGAGCACTCGCCCACACACTTTACCGTCCGCATGGCCGTTGAGGAGGTGTATACTGCCATGGGGGTCCGCTCTGTAGACGCACCACCTGCTGTCATGACTGAATACGGTTGGTTTGTACATATATATATGTGTGTGTGTGTGTTTGTGTGTGAGCGAGAGAGATAGCGAGAGAGAGCGAGTGCGAGAGAGCACAAGCGAGAGATGGTGAGAAGATTAATTTCCGTCCATAGACGACATTGGTGACTTCTGTGGTCGAGGTCTATGCCGCTACCTTTTCTACACGATGTTCCAAATTCGATTTCTGGGAAAGCCGTGTGCAACTTTAAGACATAAAATTAGGTACCCTCAGTTTGTAAACCGTCCTCAAATTTGGTCTACCGACATGAAAGCCGGGGTAGTAATAAGCCCAGTAAAAAAAATGTATTACATCGACCTCCTACTAAACTTCTATTGCGAAACACGTTAACTACACTGATATAAAAAAATGTCCGTAAAATTACGGAAAGTACCGGTTATAAATTATCCAGACACATGGGTGAAATTATATACTTTTCGTTTTTTCAATAACTTTCTCTCCGTAAATTTCACANTATAAATTATCCAGACACATGGGTGAAATTATATACTTTTCGTTTTTTCAATAACTTTCTCTCCGTAAATTTCACACAAATCCCCGTGAATTCACGGAACGTGTCCATAAGCTTGCAAGTTTGTTTTAAATCTGCTCTGTAAAAAAAGGGGTAGCGAAAAACGTTTTACTTTCGTTGTGTGCATTAAAAATTACTATAATAAAGTTTAAAAACTTGTGTACGGTAGTGGGATTTGAACTCGGAAAAAAATTTTAAAAGTCTAATACCTTATCCACTTAACTACTACGATTCTACAAAAAGTAGTGGCGTAAATATGGGATTAATGCAGAATGATGCATGCACCTCTCCTAGTTTCTAGTCATGTTAGTGTGTTTGCGAGTTTCTTTTAGCCTGCTTTCCGAAAGAAAGAAAGGCTTAACTTTCCTGTCTGTGTGTACGAGAGTGTGTATGCTTGTGTGCCTGCGTGTGTTTCGCATGCCTGCCCCCCCCCCCTTTTTTCTCTCTAAATTTTTGAATGCGTCAACCGAATTTCACCAAAGTTGATACACACATAATACTTAGAAAACACCTGACTTTTACAGTTTTGGAACACGTCGATAACTTACTTTCAAAATGGTGGCCGCTGAATTGTGGGCAATATCAGCGTTGTCTGCGCGGATAACGCAGACATGGCGAGAATCTCTCGGACTAGCTGTTGGTGCTGTGTGCTGTGTCCCCCTGCTGCTGGGAAGGCTGCTGACTCAACTCCTTAATGGAGCAATGATGTGAATATATAGCCTAGCACTGCTCAAGTCCATATCCACCTCCTCGCGGTTGGGCTGGTAACATGGTGGCCACACCATGGCTAACGGAGTGAGGACGATTGAAGGCGGTAACGGCCTGTCTGTGCACAGACAACCAGTTGCGGCGAGGTTATGTGCAGTCTTCCAGAGGCTGTATATATTCTTCGCCATGCGGTGAAGACCCGCGAACCGAATTGCACTCCCAAAGCTGAGGCCTTGACCTGGCAAGTCGGGCTGATCTCGGGGTGGCGGAGCTCTAATGAAGGGATTGTCTGGCGTCCTGGAGGAGTTGGGCTGTCCCGGGTGAAAACTCAAGCGTGCATGTCTGAAAATTAGCCCCGGCTTAGGCCGTGCTGATCGCGGGTCGGACTCTGGGTGGCATTGGTTGAACCTTCTGCTTGGAAGGAGATCTGGAGTTGGGTGTTTGCCTGGAGGGCTGGGCCTGGTGTGCCGGAAAAAGTCGGTAGCAGCTGCCGTGGAACGCAAGAGTGCTGACCTGCCCCAGTCCTAGTTTCGAAGGGTTGATGCACACTAACGAAAGGTCGACGGTCTAGTCCGCCTAGTAAGAGGGCTCGTTTACAAAGCGGGTTTGTAGAGTGGGGATAGCACTCGGCCTCATCAAGGTGGCACGTACGGATTCAACTCCGTGCTCTGCTGTTGACAGGTGAGGTGGAACCGCCATCGGGAGGAGAACCTCCNGCACGTACGGATTCAACTCCGTGCTCTGCTGTTGATAGGTGAGGTGGAACCGCCCTCGGGTGGAGAACCTCCACCCACTGCGATCGGAAAGGGCGTTATCTCTTTCTATTGGGTGCATTCAACTGCTCCCAATTAAGGAGTTCCTGATCTAACTCCAAACGACGTGTACTGGTATGATGCCTGGCAGAGTGCACCTCCGCGTCCTGGTACCTGACGTGAATGTCTGTAGTGACAATTATATGCCTGGGAAATTCCTGATCCTGAGGTGCACTCTTAAATACTTATGTAAGCTCAGTAAGTTGTCTCCTGTAATACCCAATGGGCTCAGGCACAGGAGGAGCAGGTCTGGTCAAAACTTGCTGCACTTGTTGCAGATAACGTGTGCCGTGTCTGTCAGACGTGATCTGGGAATGTGTGAACCCGCCTTCCAGCACCTCCCCTCGTGGCGGTTGGTGCCGTCTCCCCTGGACGCAGCGCGCGGATAATGATCCTCCTCGCTCTCGGAGCCGCCGCGGCTGCTGGAGTTTCGATGGCGGGCGGCTGTCGCCTCAGGGGAGGGCCCTTCAGCGCGTTATCAACTCCATTAAGCGCCGGTCATTAGTGCATTAGTGCGCCGGCCGTTAGGCCCGTGTTCCCGGCCTCCCGGGCGCCGCTGCCGAGGGCGTGTTAGCTCAGCAGATGTGCCCAGTTAAGGCCCATACGTTTCCGGAATGCGCGAGTGCCTGGGGGAGGATGTCAGTCTCGCTCTTTTTGCTCCCTCGTTTACCAGGACGTATCGCCCTCTCACGCGGACTAACGCAGGTCCTGGAGCCCGCTGGAATGATTGCACGCAGTTTCACGTGCTTGCCTGGAGACTGGAGTTATTTTTCTGAAATAACTGTCTGCGCACAGCCAACTTGAACATTACCCGCGAGCATCTACCTGAAACAAATGTATACCCTAATTTTAATGGGTCGTGTTAGTATTGTGCATAGTGTAAAATATTACAAATAATAAAATACATATCGTACAGTTTTTTTTTCGCTTGACAACAAAATAGCTGTCAAAAAAACGTAAATTTAAGGACTAGAATAAAGTGTATTTTAAGGAAACAAATGTGTCAGAGATACTAAGTGAAGGTTCCTCTAGATATTGAAACTTTAGGAAATGTTTATGCGAAGCGTAGCGAAATGAAACCTAGGACCGTGTCTGTTCGTTGTTTNGGGGGGGCTATTTTCATTGCACTGAAGTTGGAACAAGCACTCTCTGCGCTGCGTAAGGCCGTGTTTCTTTGCATGCACTAATGCAGCTGCTAGAAATTCAATAAATTCTTCAGTGCACAAAGTAACGGAACAACCACAGCGCGCATATTTCGCCATTGGTTAAAAATAAAGATGAATGCACGACATGTAAACAAACTTCGTACACCTTAAACATGGTATGCGTACTTTAATATTTTACGATGCATACGTAATGCACCCTAACCATACGAAAAATATCATCTTCCATAGTCCATTCACGGTTACTTCCAACTTTTCTGAAGCCTTGCTAAAGTTCTACTTCCAGGATATCCTTCCGCCTCGTGCAAACAAAGCTTAACCAAGTCTAAATTACACACCTACAGAAGGCCAAATATAGTTCCATTTTAATCAAACTTTTATGCTGATATTATATATTATAAACATCGTTTACACAGCCTCTTTTTAAGCAATTTTGTAAGATAATCCCATTTAGGAAAATAATGTTTTTATGCCATATCTCTGAGACCAATCAACCGATTTCCATCAAATTTTTCACAGAAGTAGCGTTATGGTAGGCCATGTAAACTTGTGTGTTTTAGCGGCTCACACACTTATTAGCAAAATGATGGCCGAGTAAATATTTCAGGTTTGTGAACCCTATCATTCAAAACATTACACTGATTACATCCGAAGTTGAAGCTCCGAATCGTACCTCCGTGATGCAGTCGATTGCAACTTAGCTTAATTTTACAAGTTTTTCTGAATTTGAATCCCGGGTAAGTCACTCGTGTATTTTAATTGTCTTTGTACTTTTTCGCGAGTTTCTGTTTTCATCTCTAATGATATTACTGTCAACCTACCATCTAAGCTCTGAATAACTTTACTAAAATTTATTTGCGCCCATTTAGAGGNAAGCTCTGAATAACTTTACTAAAATTTATTTGCGCCCATTTAGAGGAAAGTAGGCTCATTAGTTATCAGTAACTTATTGTTTTTTTATTATTTTTATATACAAATGACAACACGCATTGTTTTTCAACATTTCGCCTCGTGCTTGATGTGTCTTCATGTTTGAGGTCAGGAAGGTAAGTTTAGTGTAAAAGCGAATATGTTGAACATTTGTAACCAAAAAAGTTGTGGTTATTGAAGTGAAACAATATATTTGACATTTTCACATAGTAGTTTAAAATATACTTTGATTTAATGAGCGTGGCATGTCTTTCGTGTAATGTATGCCAGCTTTATACATTCACAGACATCAGGCCTTGCGTAAGCTTGTATCAGAACTAAACAGATCGTATGGTTTCGTGTGGCGAGGAAGCCGATCTGAATACACTAAGAGCCCAGCCTTCGGTGTGACTTCTAATGTATGTACCGTACATAGTTCGCAGCGCAATGCTATGAGGTTCGGGCCGGCTTTTGCTCTTCCATGTACGACCGTGCGATGTGAACCAAAACCTTGAACTTGAGTAATGTTTATGTTGACGAAACAATGTCTCCATTTCTCGTCTACGTTGATACTGTGCAATTTCGATAGATGCAATTTATCAACTTTCGCTACAGTAAAATTTTTTATTAATTGTTTTTTTTACAAAGTTTTATAAATCATAGCGGTCATTCGATGTGCTAAAAATTTTTGTATACAATTTTAATAGACTGTGCTTGCTACATTAACAAGTGCGAAAGTAACCAACAAAAGAAAGTTTTTTTCAAAATGTTATGTATATGGCAGTTGTATAGACTTCCTTCTACTTCTCATTCTGCCATACGAGCTCAGTTGTCAGGTGTGGTGGTCCATTGGCTAGTATTTCCACGGACCTCCGCTTCTCAATTAACGGCTAATTAGAAGTCTCCAGTTAACATCAATTTACGCGGGGTGGTACTAATGGTTCGTCACTTAACACGTTGTATTAAAACGCCATTTCGGGCTAGGTATGGCTATAATCACGCATGCATGGACTATTCTCGTAGTTAAAGGTCGTGCAGATAACAGTGACGCGTTTCATATTTATATATGAATTCNTGCATGGACTATTCTCGTAGTTAAAGGTCGTGCAGATAACAGTGACGCGTTTCATATTTATATATAAATTCCCACGCTTAATTGCTGGAAGAACAGAATTGAGTAATTAAACGCAAACTGGCTGCTAATTAAGGCGTGCGCTTCCCTACAGCTATTCTACACTTTTCAGTTACATAAGCGGGAAACCTACATTGGCACGGTTCGACTCGGAACTGGTATGAATTACCCACGCAGATCTGAAAGATACATTAAAACGTACAGTGCAGCTCGAAAATGTATTCCCCGCTAAACGTCTAGCCGGAACCGAAATCGAAATTGCTTGTGAAGCTGTCCCTAAATTGAACTATTCCGCGCAATCTGCTGCAGTTTCCCGAGAATTATTATTTTTAAATAACTCGGGGAAATTGAGTAGGTGTGCATATTTGTCTCCAGGGCTAAATATTTGGCCTTGGAGACAAATCAACACGTTGAAAATGTTGAAAGCTTCTAATTCGGTATTATTTTTGAGTGTTTACTCTCAAACCCGTATTTTACGCTTTTTCCCCAAGTTTCACGATGTCTCGTTCAGTTCTCTTTGATAAACGAAAAACACAAGTACGTTAAGTTTTGGCTTTCTTTGAGTGAAATATCTGTTGTCGAGTTTGCTTTTGTGTGCGCGGGTTTGAAATAAAAGTGCATTTCGGGAGATGGTTTAT